>SEMN01000404.1:0-471418 GCA_005408345.1 Macquaria australasica
TAATAAAGTTACAAAACATAATTATAGAAGTGTTATTATGGACATGTACAACTGATCCTATAATAAGAAGACAGCACTTTTCGACCGAGTGGATAGATAGTATGGACTGAATATTTACGGGTAGATTTTTCCTGAAGTCTGACAGCTTCTCCCACACCTTCGTAATCCAACAAAGGAGTTTTTATACAGTTTAAAACATAATTAGCCAGGGGGAAAAAAATTAAGTTGTACTCTAAGCTGATAAATGTTTATTTGAATAAAAAGTTGTTGAGGTTTCTTACTTAATCACGAGATTTTAATGAGTATCAACACAAAATTAGTGAAAATATTCTGACTGTCTCATACCATGTTGGAAATCTGGACAACTTCGTTTTAGGGTGTGTGTTTTTTGACAGATACACATGGAAACAGTAGATAAGCATGCCTATTATCAACCCTTAAACAAGAAAGTCACAGTATTCAGTATTTCAATGTACCCCTGCATGTAAAATGTTTTAAAAGTCATGCATTTGTTTCCTATTCATATATGTCAAAATATAGTGTCCCAGGCAGTATGTGATTTTGTTACATTACTAGTATATCATAGCTTTTTTTTTTTTTTTTTTGTATTTTAAATGTTTGTCTGCTTTTCTATAATTTCAAATGATCAAGTTAAAGTTTAAATTACTCTGATATAAATGGGGAATATTAGGGAAGTCATTCTTCCAAATTGCCTTCTGCAACAACTGATAAGATTAAAGACACTGTTTGAATAGTGCAATTCAGTATTTAGTATAAGGAAGTGACTCAGAGTTGCCATTAGTAGAGAAAGAGATTATTGCTGTAGATGCATATGCTTTGCAGGAACAGTGGGAAATGTCTGCAGGTTAGCGAAGCAAAGATGTGTATATATGTAGACCAACTCTAGCACTGTGAACGTTAATAACTTCCCACCCTAAACAAATATTAGAGCTATTATTTCCATTGATAAACACCTGTATGTGTGACCGGCAGCAGAAGGAGTCGGTTCCCCAGTGAAACCGTATCCCTCGTAGGGCTCGCTCTCCACAGCGTGAGCCTCACCCAGACCGCGGTCCCTCCCGCCATGACTTATTTTCTCAAAGACGCCCCTCCAGCGCTTCGCGGCCGCAGAGCAGAACGCCCCAGGCTTCAGAGGCAGCTGCAACGCCGTCCAGCAGCATGAAGAGAGGCTAGTACACCGCACACACACACCACTGTCCCCCGTCAAAAGTTATTCCCCACTGTTTGTCATCATGCCTCTTTGCCACTCGTTATTATGAGCGCCATGGCATCTAACATAATGAGCCTGAAGCTTCGTGTGGAGCCGGGACGTGTTGTTTTGTACTATACACCGCTGTAGGCAAAGGAGGTGTTGGAAATTTATCACAAGTTTCAGGATTTTCGGCAGGATTTTACGCCACTGAATCAGGTTTTCCCTGTCTGTAGGGACGTGTACACACATCTGCTCTTGTAGCTTAGCCAATACGAACACACCATCTCTCTGAAATAACCTGTGATAGGCTAAAGTCTACCGTCACGGGATAGATTTTCTGAAGCCTGAAAACAGAGGCAAGGGGGGGGGGGCTGAAGTAGAGGTTTGCTCTCAGACCACTTGAATTACAATATGCTGCACAGTTAATATGGCATTTTTGCCCAGTGACACCAAAAGAAAACTGCCTACCCCAGCTTTAATAACTAACTAAAGGTTTATATCTTAGATACTCAATGATGTTGGCTTTTATTGTAACACATAGCCAGAGGTGCCTGTGCAGTTTCATTGTAGTTTCTTGGGATGACGTAAATCACTGTGGCTGAAGCAGTCAGCCTTTATTTTGCCTCATTCAAGCATAGAAAAGGTTGTGCTCTAAAACTTTCTTGGTAAACTACTAATCAGATCAGTGTTTCTTACTTAAAAGCATTCATTTTGGCCTTATGATGGTGACACAACAGGAAAGGACAGAAGAAAACTACACGGAAATCTGTTTGTGTTTTGTTGTGGACTAAGATGTAAAACACAGGGTGTATTGTGCACCTCACAGCAGTAACACATAATTAATCCTTTGGGAGCCAAATTTCCTCTCAATCTAGTCCTTGTTGATGCATCTCGCTCTTGACCAAAGTTCTCAACAGAGAGACAGAAAGACATCCGGGCATTGTCTGTCTTACCTCTGTAATTGCCAGCAGGGCAAGAATTTGTTCATACTGTAAATTAAAGGGCTATTGTTCTACCTAAGATCATGTTTATTTTTGGTTCATCTGGTCGAGCATCATTCATGGACAGCTTGACAGTTGGTTTGAATTTAGCTTAACTAAATTGTGTCAGTGGCTCTTCTGTCTCCTGTGTTTGGACATTGGATCTGACCAGACAACTTTGTTTGATGCCTGTACAGTGTGTTATTGTTAAACTTAAAAAAGCTGCTGCTGCTGCTGCTTCTGTTCTAAAAAGACTGAAGGGAACTCTGACCAAAGAAGGGAAACCTTTTTGAACATACAATTGTTTTTGTGAATCCTTGTAGTGCTGGACAGTTATGTTCAAGTCATTTAAAACCTTTACTGTAAAACAATCACATTTTATGTTTCCTGGTACCCTTACTGTGATGCGGACAGTGCATGTCAGGAAAGAGCTGTTTCCCTGTACATAACTATTTTCATGAAGACGAGGAAAGAATGACATAACCCAGTTTTTACAGGGCATGGGGTTAGTGGGATACGGGGCTTTCAAATTATATATAAATGTTTGAAAAACCCAGTGAAAACATTTTAATATATAAACCAGTTTTTACATGATGAAGTCCTGAGAAACCTTAATCAGAAAATAGTTTAAGCCAAATAACTAGGTATTTCTGATAAACTCAATCTTATATATATATATGTCAAATTATATATCAGGATATTTAAGTATCTCATTTCTCTTCTTACAGCAGCGAAACAGTCACATGAAGTGCAGGCCAACACTGGATTTAATTTGTATGTGGGATTTCCTTCTCTTTCTCCCCCTGCTCCAAAGTCCACGTTGACAGGTGCCATGATGTGGCAGTAATTGCATTTGTGTGTTTACACAATGATTTAACATCCTTACCTGAAGCAGATGTTGTCCTATGCTATGCTCAGACTTACAGATCCCTGATATTCACTGTTCAAGCAAAACGTTTAACAGTATAAGTTTAATGTAGTGTCAACTTACTTCCCACAGCATGACAATGAAGGAGCTGCGACTGTAAGTGGATTGAAGTGCTTTTTAAAACCCTGTGTTTCAATGTTTGACACACAAAAACTGCAAAAATATTATTTATAGACTGTGATGAGATACTTAAGTGTTTGAGCATGTGTGTAAGGAAGGAAACAGCCCTTTACATGTTTAACTCTGCAATGCTAAGCAGCTAGATGCCACTATAGGAAAACATCAGTCTTGTTTGCCCACTTGACCTCCTGAACATTTTCGGAAATCATAATTTCACAGCAGTAAGTTGATCGTTTCTGCCCGACAAAG
The DNA here is from genome assembly GCA_005408345.1 of Macquaria australasica. NCBI lineage: Eukaryota > Metazoa > Chordata > Actinopteri > Centrarchiformes > Percichthyidae > Macquaria > Macquaria australasica. The sequence continues at coordinate 3,491 of SEMN01000404.1, forward strand.
CCGAAACACAGTAACTACATATCTGATGAATGTTGAGTTAAGACCACAGTCTGACTTTTTGACATCTGTTTTACCATATAAAAATCATTATGTCATAGAAAAAAAACAGCATGGAAAACTTGGCTAGCTGTTAGCTGAGCTAATAATTTGATGCTCCCACATCTTTGTAATTCAGCTTCTTATACCACACAAGGCAATAGCTAAATCTACGGTGCCCCCCTGGGGTCAGCTGAAAAAAAAAAAGCATAAATCTATACTTATTCATAATTCGTGCCCACAGATTTGCAGTTCGTGTCCACAGACTTATAAACCAAGAGTCTTTTTCTCAGATGACCCCAGGGGTCCTTTGTACGTTTGCAAAGTGGAACACTTTGATGATAATAATGCCATGGTATGCACTACGCCAGCTCAGTTCTTTCCTTATTCTCAAGGTAACTGACCTGATAAATGCGACCACAGACATCTCCACGTTCTTCTATTGCCAGAAGGAACATTTCATCAAAGTTCAATCCGAGCATTAAAAATTTACTTAGTGTCACATCACAGACACTTTTCACAGTGAGCTTTGAAGTTTGCCTGCACACCTAGAGGTATTAAAGAGGTCATTTTCTACAGGAACATACTCAAGGGTCACTACAGCACAGTACAGCAATAATGTTTTACATCTTTCCCAGAAACAATGAGCTGTGCCGTTCTACTTTAAAATCCCAAAGTTGTTCCAGCTCATTGTAAAACACTGTTTGTTATGTATGCATAGCCAACAGAGGGCAGCAGCACTCTGCAGCATCATTTCACTTTTCCTCCTTTAATTAAACTGCCAGCCTCTAACTTGCAGGGTGGTATTTTTTTGCTACAATTACTCTGATTTTGGTGCAGTTTTGTGCAAGCCTCTTAGCAAGTGTCATTATTGAAAAGACCCTGCCCTTTAGTCTGTGCTGCTGCTCACTGAACACGCCAGAGAAAATGTATTCAGAATCAGAATCAGGTTTATTGCCAAGTAGGTTTTCACACACAAGGAATATGCCTTGTTACATTGGTGCATAAGAATAAACATAATAATAAGAAAATATAAAGAAAGATAAAAGTACTGCAAGTCAAGAAGATTAAATATAAAACTGACAATAAAATGTGAAAAAACATAACGATATATATTATATTGTGTCTGAGCTGTTGTCAGGGGGCCCAAAATCTACACCTGATGGAGAAACAAACTACTGTAGCCATTAGCTATCGTTTCTCACTGTCTGTGTGTGTCTGTGTGTGTGTGTGTGTGTGTGTGTGTTGTGAAAGTAAACTTTGTTGTGAGCTCATAACTTATCATTTATTCACATGTTAATCATCTATTCATAATAATTTGTTTGTATACTTATTAATATTTAGTAATTATATGATTGTGTATTTACTTTAATTAGTTAATAGTCCCAGTTCTATTCATGTTTCTACTCTTGAACTCTTATCTAGTTTCATGTCTTCAGGTTTTGTGTGTGTTAAGCAACGTGACTCAACGTGAGGTCAAAAGGTCAGCTCTATGGTACAGAGATGTTTTATGCTTTCCAGATGCGCGTTAAGGGTCTTAGTATGTTTTTGAAAGTTCCTATAGGTTTAAACCTATCGAGCCATGTAACACTGACCAATGGAAAAGAGTTTCTTTGTCTCTAGAATACTATAAAAGCTGTATTCTTGTATCTTCTCTTTGAGATAGAGAGATATGGCTGATGACTTCTGTTGTCTATCTCCTATTGTACAATATATTTTTGTCAACGATCTGTAAGTGTTTCTTGTCTTTTGTTTAACTAAAAGAGCATAGGCAGTTTTTCCACGACAGTGTGTGTGTGTGTGTGTGTGTGTAATTGGATGAACATTCCTTGGGAAATTTAATTCAGTCTGCCATTCAGTTTTTTCAAATCCAAAGAGCTGCTTTTAGCATGAAGGCTCTAATAGTGACAAGGCCTTGTTACCCACTGTGCCCAACTGTGGCTAAATGGACTTTTAACTCACTCAAAATGGCAAATAATTTTCAAAAGTATGGCATTTCTACATTTTCCTTTTTAATCTAAAATAAAGTAATGTACCTCAACATCACAATTATTACTGGTTTCAAGGCAGACTGAGCTACGTTGTATGGTAATTCGACTTTAAAACCAACTCAGTTATCATGAGTGAGTCAATACTCAAGATACAAGAACCATGCTGAATGCTTAAAATGTACTGCTAATGAGATTTTTTTTTGTTTGTTTGTTATTTTCATTTATGGTGTTAAAAACAACAATCAATTAAGAGTTCATTTTAATTAGTGTTGCAAATTTCTTCCACATTAAACATAGCAACAAAGGATTCAATTAAAGGGGAAACAGTCAATGTCAAAATCGAGCTGCCGGGCCCCTGTTAACCCCCTGTCCCTCCCACTCTCTGTGCAAAGTGTACAATTTACAAAAACTAGAACACTACTCAGCCCTTGATGTACTGTGTGGTAATTTGATCTAATGTATTAATTTTGAAATATGCAACATATAAGTGAAAAAAAAACTGATCTTAAAACTAGATTTTGACTTCAAGACAGGGTTTCCAGATTAGGTAATAAAAAAGGACCCAATGTAAGGTTGACATTATTCTTTAGTGTTGTATATTCCCAAACACAAAACCCAGAGCTTTCAGGAACCCTGGACTTATGGTGGCCCCGAGCTTTGCCTTGTAGATAACACAGGAAGTTCTCCTCTGTGCTTTAGGGACACTTCTGGCTCCCGGCATTAGAGAAATCGATTTTGCATCCTCTTCTACAATTAATCACTTACTACTGTATTGTGGAATGTCTTCACAAAGTTTCTGCTGTTTGATGAAGTTAGAGCAAGCTACATTTTAACAAGGTGAGAGCAGAGCAGAAAAATGTTTGACAAAGGAATGGTAATACAAGAGCTTTCAAAGGCATTGCTTGGATATGTACCTTCCAGACTGACAGACAGACTCGGTGGGTGCTAGATTTAAAAGAAAAAGCCTGGCAGTTTCTTCAGTTACCCCACAGGTCCATAGTGCAACACACTAACCAGATGTAGTAACAGCTGGATCAGGTACAGGAACATAATAAAGGTTCAGCAAGTACAAGCAAAAGGTATCCACTAATGTTAATAAGGTTTTCCAGATTAAAGACTTAATCCCTAAAGAACCTGATCCTAAACCAAAAGTGATGAATGTTGCATGAGCCAGAACACTGACCAGGACTAGTGGTATTCATCTGCCTCATGGTAATAACAACATCATGTAGGTGTATTTTAACAAGTTCTAGTGGCATCTGTGGGAGAATCAAAGAGGATGATACAGTAATCCAAATTTGGTCTTCTTTTGCTCGTTAAGTATTGAAGTATTGTTTTCATGTGGCAGATGGCATTACTTGAATGAGAGGTTTTCTACGGTATGGTATATGGTGACTCAGGAGAGATAATTTAGTTGCAACTCTAATCAGCTGTTATTTAGTTGCTGAATGTGGGTAAATTATCTCCCCTTCAAGAATCAAGAGTACCTCAACACAGAAGCCTCCTTTTTTCTCTTCTCCTTCCTCTTTTCTTTTTTAAAATGTGGGAAATAAATGTCGGTAGGCACACACCTCCAACTGACTTTCAATATAAGTTGGCATTTATGAAACGATGCATAAATCTTGCGTAAACCTGGTGTCCAACCATAGCAGCATCCATCTGGGTTGCATAAAAATTGACATTTCAGTTATTGTAGGTATTTGCTCCACAACTGAATAGGCACAGGTTATGGCATCAGATTTATATCAGATGTGGGTAAGCGGGGTTTATGCTTGATGCAGCGGACCTCACGAAAGTGTACGTGCTCCAAAAATGACATCATCATGTATTTTGCGTCAAGCGTGACGGCTCCACAAGTTGTCACGGTGCTTGGTCGTGCACCTCCAAATTTTTGTAACTAGGCTACGTGCGTGACATGCCCTAGGTGTTTCATTTCAACATGGACGCCTTCGAACCTGGACTGGCCGTGCAGGTACATGTGTGTGATCGCGTTGAAAGTGACTAATCATAAGACGGCCAGTGCCTCCCTTGACTTTCCTTTAGCGCCACCTTGAGGTTGACATTTGTAGTTTTGAGTGAAATGTCTCAACTATTGGATGGATTGCCATGAATGACACACGTTCTAACAAGTCTAACAAGTTTGGGAAACCCTTTACTTTTCCTCTAGCGACATCATCAGGTAACAATTATAAAGTTTCCAATACTTTGGTTCCTGACTAAATACCTGCAAAACTAATGACATTCCCATCAGCCTCAGCTGTACTCCCTGTTTTTAATTAGCAAATGTGCTGACAACAGACAATACACTAAGCTACGCTTTCTGTACAACAAACTCCTCTCTCCAACTCTGACTCATGTTTCCACCATCGTCTTCCTGCAACAACTCACCTCTCGCGAGATTTCAGAGTGAGACTTTTCTCCTTGAGCAAGCAAACTTCTGTTTCTGGTTAAAAAAAAAAAAGGATCTTACCCTTTAACAAAAAGGTCTTTCTCTGTAGGAATCTTTTCCAGTCAGTGGGAAAAACAAGCACTTTTAGTGGACGTACTTTTGACGAGTGCAATTGCCCCAAAGGACAATTACGTTGCAGCCATTGCAGCCCTATTTTGCGGCTGCTGGCTGAGGCGATCTACTGGACTAATTCCAAAACCTTTTGTACCTATTAGTCATTAAGACCACAAAATATGTAAAAATAGGGCCCAGGTTTAAAAATACTGAAATGACCCTTTAAAGCTGGGGTAAGCAAAATCTGTGCAACCTATGCAAAACCTTCCGCCTCTCTCTCTGCTGCCTCATATCACTCCGCTAAGCCCCTCCCTCCAAACCCACAACTTCGACTGGCAGCAGAAGGAGCCGGTTCCCCAGTGAAACTGTATCACTCGTAGGGCTCGCTCTCCACGGAGTGAGCCTCACCCAGACCGCGGTCCCTCCCGCTGGGACCTGTTTTCTCAAAGACGCACCTCCAGCGCTTCGCGGCTGCAGAGCAGGGCGCCCCAGGCTTCAGAGGCAGCTGCAATGCCGTCCAGCAGCATGAAGAGAGGCTAGTACACTGCACACACACACACCGCTGTCCCCTGTCAAAAGTTATTCCCCACTGTTTGTCATCATGCCTCTTTGCCACTCGTTGTTATGAGCGCCATGGCATCTAACATAATGAGCCTGAAACTCCGTGTGGAGCCGGGACGTGTTGTTTCGTACTATACACCGCTGTAGGCAAAGGAGGTGTTGGAGATTTATCACAAGTTTCAGGATTTTCGGCAGGATTTTACGCCACTGAATCAGGTTTTCCCTGTCTGTAGGGATGTGTACACACATCTGCTCTTGTAGCTTAGCCAATACGAACACACCGTCTCTCTGAAATAACCTGTGATAGGCTAAAGTCTACCGTCACGGGATAGATTTTCTGAAGCCTGAAAACAGAGGCAAGAGGGGGGGCTGAAGTAGAGGTTTGCTCTCAGACCACTTGAATTACAATATGCTGCACGGTTAATATGGCATTTTTGCCCAGTGACACCAAAAGAAAACTGCCTACCCCAGCTTTAAGTCAGCCGGCTGCGGGCTACGGCTACATACAGACATGAAAGTGTATCAATCTTCTCATCTAACTCTCGGAGCAAGTTAAAATCATTTTCCTTTAACTTACTAACTATTATCCAACTCAAGAAAATGTATAGAGATTAAATAATTGGACGATATGAACTTAATGAGTAATATTTATGTTCAGTCTTCTGTCATTGTGTTTGTGTGTATTTTGATGTGTGCAAATGTCTGTGTTTAAAGCTTGCTGAAATTATTAGAGAGCCATCTATGGCAGACCGTTATTTATTCATTGTGAGAAGAGAGCAGGTAATATAAGATTTTTCTTCTCCTTGCTTTTTTTTCCCTGGTAATGGGATGTGTGTGTGAAAAAAAAAAATAAAACGGTGAAATGAAAATGAAAAATAGCATGTGTTATCTGATATGATATTCGCTTCAATATGACCCTTATCGGTTATTCTCATCATCAGTCCGCATCAAAAGACGCATCAACATGCCATGCATTTAATAAGAGAAGACATCTGCAATTTCTACATCACACTATACTGACACCATGACAGTATAAGTCCAGGAGCCGGTCACTCCACCATGAAAGGACAACTTTTGAAGGAGGAATTAGTAACGATCACATAAGAGATAGAGTAGATGGGGGACAGTAGTGGCTAGATTACTGCAGAAGAGAAATTTCATACGACACATCGCTCCCCTTTGGAAGAACATCCCTCCTGTGTGCTTATTTTATAATACTGTGCAATAACATAATTGACAATATTCCACTTTCTGCTGTCATTAAAACAATACATTTTGCTGAGTTTTTATTTTGCTGAGCTGTTTTTTTACAGAACATTAATGAATCTGGAACATTAGTATCCAACTGTATAAAAAGAAATCGATATACTGGTGAGCGGGCATTTTATTGAAAATATAGCGTTTAATTGCACCACAGGAACTCAGTCGAAAAAAGAAGTGTAATTCTCCGTAACACCCTGAGGATTCTCAGACGTAATGGTCTGTTATTTCTTTAGCAGTAACAGCATTTTAAAAGGCCGTTGCTCTCAACATTTAAAGCTCATTTCTCTTGGATCTGCTGATGCACCAAAAGGAAAGGGAATGAAAGAATTAAAACTATCTAGACTCCATATCAGCAGGATTGTCTAACAGTATCTGATATCGTTTCCTGGTGGAAACAGCTGCTGAGAAAGTATGACCACATAAAATTGGAAATAATGTAAGCTGAAAGCAGTGTCTTAGAATACATTCTACCCTGCGTGTCATTTCTTAGAAAAATAACTGATTTTGATGGATTATATATTTCATCAACAGTGCACTGAAGCTTTTTATTTTACAATTTTTTTTGCCACTGCTCATACAGAAACTGGAGAAATGTGTTCATTTTGAATGGACTTGTGGGCAAGTGTGCTGTTTAATTTTTAATCAGGTCAATAAACAACTATGAAACCTTTCTTCTTGATCCATTTGATGTTACTGGCAGCTACATTTCACATTCAGAAATGCAAACTTACATGTAAAAATAACTGTTGTTGCTTTGATCAGTCAAACAATGTCACATGAAAGGCTTTTTCAAAACACAGTAACTGAAAAGCTGTGAAAACTGTGGAGTAAAAGTTTACAGGGCTTTCATCTAATATTTGATGCTTTTATTCACTTTCTATCACGATTGTCTTGTCCATAGTGTTGCTGTTAATGTCTTGTATACTTGGGATGGAATTTAAATGTTATTAAGTGCTTAATCAGTTAGAAAATACTGAGTGAGACGTATAGGAGATAAAAAGAGGTGACAGGATTTGGTCCCAGGCCACTTGGAGCTTAACGCAGACTATTTCTGATCACATAAAATTGTGTGTGGGCTATCTGACTAATAACTGTTGAGAGTAGGTTATAACTGGAGGAGGCTTCTAGTGGAAGAAAGCCACTGCACCCCACAAGCACTTTAGCTAATATAAATTCGAATGGAATATTTTTTCTCTCTAGATTTGCAGTTTTAATTCGCAGGTGGCCGTGGGGTACAGGGGTGCATGAGCTTGCAAGAAATCTCACCATGTGGTATGTTTGTGTTTTGCATGAGGGGTTTTTGTGATAATTGCAGATGTTATGACATAAATCTATCATTGCAGCAATTCACACAGTTGTTTATTTTAAATTTTCAATGCAATGAAGTTGGAAACAACCAGCGATGGTGGGTTTCAAGTTTAATCCTGACCTCTGACAAATGTTTTTAAACATGGCCATCTGTTGGTTGGTGCACCACTTTGGATGGATTAGCATGAAATGTTGTTCAGACATTCATACGGAAGAAAGTCTGCTGACTTTGGTGATCCCCTGAATTCTCCTCTAGCGCCACCAGCACATTGAAATTTGTACTCCAGAGTGAAATGCTTCGACAATTGATGGATGGGTTAGCATGCAATTCAGTTGGGACATTAGTGGTCTTTGTGAACTTTGGTGATCCCTTACCTTTTCATCTAGTGCCATCATCAGGTCAAAATTTCAATCTCTCCAATACTTTGGTTTATGACAAAATACCTGCAAAACTAATATCACCCCATCAACGTCTGTTGTAACCTACTGTGTGCTAATTAGCAAATCTTAACATGCAAACATGCTGAACTAAGATGGTAACAGTGGAAAACACTGACGCAAACAGATGATGTTTAAACTGTACAGAAATGACAACCAGTACCACACATATTGTAAATAGTTTGTGCCTAAATGATCAGAAAAAATAAAGACTGTATTTCTTACGTCTCTCTAGATAATTTTTCACATCTTTGCTTATCCAACATGATGTGCTATAAAATCTCACAAGTACAGCTTAACATTATTACCTTTGTGCTGCCACCGTCCTCACAACATGATAAACCCCTCTGTTATAGGTTGCCAAAGACTTTTATTCTGAAATTGTTACACTTATCCATCCATCCATTATCTGTATCCGCTTATCCTTAGAGGGTCGCAGGGGACTGGAGCCAATCCCAACTGACATTGGGCACGAGGCGGGGTACATAACAATTGTAAAAGATCAAAAACTAAAATACATTTTGGACCCACACTTTTTTCTCTAACAGTCTGGTTTTCTTTACAATGGGAAGTACAGCCTCACAGAGTCACTAGCGTGGCTATAGACTCTTATTCTTGTAGGTCTCATATGTAGGAAATGCAATAATTATCCAAAACACTATCATCAACATCAAAAATCTATTTTTTTCTCATTTCAGTGTAATCATGTAATTCCCACTTGTCCTTAAAAATAACTCAGTAAAGTCTTGCATAAGGTAATTGGGGGAGGAAATTATTTGAATGGTTAAATTTCAGTTTTAGCTACTTGAATAACAGAGTTTTATCTTAGAAGCACCTTAACTTAAATGTTGCTTTTCCATTCCATGCACTGAAGTTTCTGTTCCCTGGAGATCACTGGGAGATGTGTCTAAATCTAAAAGGGATTAGGAAATCACTTTCAGTTGGCACTTTGTCCTGCATCCTGTTTGTGATATTGGTGGACGGGATATCAAAGTTCAGCCAAGATATGGAGAATGTCCAATCTGGTAACACTGTGTTGGGTTTCCAGACGTTTGGTTTGCAGCCGATTGTGATGGAGGGTCACAGATGAGGGTCATCACCTTCAAATATAAAGTCATGGTATTCCCCTGGAAGGAGGCGGCCTGTCCCATTCAGGTGAAGGGGTAACAACTGGTCCAGGTTGGGGAGTTGTGGTATTGTAGGGATTTAATTATTGAGAGTGAGGGATCGTGACACTGGCCGAGGTTCAGGAATGTGTTTGTTGCAATTAGCTGCAGTGGTAAGGAGAGAGCTCACTTATAACATACTCACCTGTGATATATATTGTATTCCAAGTGTCCATTCAAGTGTCATAAATGTCATAAAACAAAACATTTAATTGTGAAAATGCCTATTATAATATCATATGTATATTGCATATAATGTCCGTACATATAATGAATATGTAGAAGGATCTCCATGTACAATAACGGTTTAATTTAAGAAGCAAAATGGTAACCTGCAGTTGCAGTCTGTACTCACAAGAACTTTGGTCCATAAGTCCTCTTTCATTTTCATATTAGCTCTATTTGAATGGTTGGAAGTTTATCAATACATTTGCATTATTAAAGGATAGGTTCATATTTTGTCTTAAAACAACACACACATGCCCATATGTACATTTCAAGAGTTATTGGTTGCTGTAATTGTTCCTCTTGTCCATATTGGCAGTATGGAGTAAAGGTTAATATATCTTCCAAGTGCAATTTCAATGGAAGAGATGGGGAACAAAATACACAGTTCTGAGTTAGTCAAATCAAGTGAGTATTTTTTATTTTATTATTATTATTATTATTTACAAAATTAGTCTTTTTAGTCTCAATTCCCATTTTTGTCCTTGCAGTTTCCTTGTTGAGTTGTGGTAGAGGGATAGTAACACAAAGAGGGAATTTTGTACCAAGAACACAGCAGTTTTGGACGTACGTATCCACATGCTGCTGAAGACTCATATTAACTTCAGTTGAACTCTGTAATGCAACTTTTCACTTAACTACATATGACTGTAGGTTTTTTCCCCAAGAACAATTTAGGAAGGAACATTTTTAGTATGGACAAGAGGAACACGATTACGGTGATGAGTAACTCTTTCAATGTACATTTGGGCTTGTGATGGTTGTTTTGAGATATACTTAAAAAAATGTGAACTAATCCTTAAATGTCAATGTTTTTTTTTTACATCCAGCCTAATCTCATTTCATCACTTGGCGCATCCAAGACAACAGTTGGTTATTTGGCAATATCTATTTTTTAAATTTTAATTTAATGTAATAAAAATAAAATGAAATTTAATATTTTATATGTATATATTAAATGTTATAAAAACACAATAAAATAATAAAAAATACATTATTTTATTTTTGTTATTTTGTATGGGTATTATATACTGTATTTGTATGTATAATCTTGACTAGCTTCATTAATTTCGCTGCCTTGTTGAGTGAAACAACTATAAACGGTGGAATTTCTTGCCAAACGTGTTCAATTTTCTCAATTGAATTTCAGCGATTCAAGTGAAACTGTAATATATATATATATATATATATATATATATATATATATATATTATTTTTATTTTTTTAAACTTCATTTCCCAGAAATCTTGCGACCGTCGCACTGCGCTGAGGTCACCAGGTAGCAGCTTGTAAACAGGATTCGCTTATATTTCTAACCAGCGTACACCGAAAGCGGTGTCGTGCCAAGTTACGTCCTTAGGTGAAATCGAAGCGTTGTAATGTAGCGTCAGCGCCATATTCGAGCATGTGAAAGAGAGTGCAGCTATAATATTGTAGCTACAGTACTGGAGCTCCACTCTCGCTAAATGAACGCGCGCTCCCGCGGCCAGGGGACACCGAATCTGACAGGGGGATGTAATTTGGCACGACACCTGTACCCGCTATCAAAATCAAAACCGGGTACACTGCGGCGTCCGCCGTGTTGACCTGCTCAACCTGCAACCGTTTCTAAACAACAGCACGTTACAGCCGAACAGGTGAGAATAATATAGCCGTATTAGATTATAGTGATTTTGTTTGTACGCTTCAGGGTGTTGTGTAGTACGCGGTAAGCCGTTGGGTCTCTTTTAACACTTCACGCACGCGCAGATAACTGCCACCAGCACGATACAAGTCCTCGCGCACAAATTCAACAACCGACAGTTGTGTTTGGCGACAAACCAAACACAGCGAGAGAGAGCTGCCGCTCGGCGGTCTGACTTGGCTTCTGACCTTTTGACAAATCTTGGGGGCTGAAACCAAAGGCAGGCACCGGCTACACCGAGCTGTTGTTCAGCGAAGAACAGAAGCTGTCAATCGCGGTTCTAGGCGGTCGCTTTGAAACTGACCAACCACAGGAGGACCAGGGCCTCCTTGGTTTCCTCCCCCTAATAGTCAAAGTTGTACACCGAGCTCCAACTTGTGCAGAGTGTCCTGTCCTCGACTTGGGAGCAAAGGTAGGTCCAGCTGTGGTTGGAAGCTGGTTTTAGACGTGCTCCTGTATACTGATGTAGCCTAATAGAGTGGGTTGTTCTGACGTCCATAAAAGTTGGCTACTGTACGTAAAATGGTTGAGCCAACTAGCTTGTCTTTGGTCAGACTGGCAGCGATTCGCATGGGGATATTAATTAATAGTAGTAGTCAGACAATGTGATACTTGGTACGGTGCCTCAAGTCATTGCCGTAGCAGAAAAGTTTGCACAAAGTACTTTAAGTATTTAGTACTTTGTACAAACGTAGCTGGTCCTTTGTGACATAGGTCTTTTACATTAGACTCTGCAAATTAGGCTTTGAAACTGAGTCAAAGTACAAGTTAGCTATTGTACTTTTTACTCCACACAGACAGAAGACTGTCAGAGAGTCTAAAGTCTAAATGCAGTGGTGGAAGAAGTACTAAGATGTTTTATTTTCACTTTACCACAGTGTTGAAATACTCTGTTAGAAGTAAATGTTAAAAAGTATAGGAAACTGCTAGAAGTATTAGCATCAAAATATATTTAAAATACCAAAAGTAAAAGTACTCATTATGCAGAATGGCCCATTTCATAATAATGTACATTATTAAAATGACTGATGTATTCATGTGTACATGCTTTATATTTTATATCTTGTGAATGTCCCTCCTTATCTTACCTTAACCTATAAATAATACACTTGTTGTATTTGTACAATGCGTACAACAACATTATAGGGTTACCAAAATTTGTGACTCCATCTAAATACAAGGAGTCACCATTTTTGCTAACAGCTGTCCAAACACATTATATGATTTAGAGCTGAAACAATAAACTTTAAATCATAAGTTGTCAGAAAATGAGGTGATCTGTGGCACTTGTGATAATTCGATTATATGGTTCCAGCTTCTGATGTGTGAATATTTGCTGTTTTTTAGTCTTCTATGATAGTAAACTGAATACCTTTTTTAGATTTTGGACTGTTTTATGACATTTTATAGACCTAACAATTGCCATAATGTGATTTACAAAACATTTGCTGTGGAAAACATGACATTAGTAATAGTAATTAGTAGTGAAATTCCTAATAACATCACTGAATCTCACCCCCTCTACTATTCTTGTTGTTGAATTTCATTATACTGACAGCCAGGTGTTTCTAATATTCTACCTTATAGTTCTTTCGTCATGGCACTGGCTGGAGTGAGAGTTATTGAGCTGGCGGGCCTGGCTCCAGCACCGTTCTGTGGCATGATCCTGGCAGACTTTGGAGCCAAGGTGATCCGCGTGGACCGTACCAAGGTTGCCATGGCTATGGACACACAAGCGCGGGGGAAACAATCTGTGGCCATCAACCTGAAGACACCAGAGGGTGTAGCCTTGCTCAGGAAGCTCTGTGTCCAGTCTGATGTGGTCCTGGAACCATACCGTAAAGGTCAGACCAATACTCAATTAGTAGTAATAAGTAAAAATAAGTAGATGAAGTATGAGCTGCAAAATGTACTTTAAGTATAAAAAGTAAAAATACTCATTCTGCAGAACAATGGCCCCTGTGAGTGATACATATTATAATAATTACATTATGATACAATTTTAATACTGATACATCATTGTGTAAACAGCAACTTACTGTTGCAGCCTGGTGAAGCTTGGTTTAGCTACTTTATACACAGTTTGGTATTTTAGTCCAGTGTTTCCTAACCTAGGGGTTGGGCCAGTCCAAGGGTCATAAGATAAATCTGAGGGAGATGATTAATGGGAGAGGAAAAAATAAAAAAGTTCTGCTACACAATTTTATTTGGAGTGTTCTCAAATTTTGTGGTATATTTGATACTTTTACCTCTTTGGGCCTCAAACAGTTATTGAAATTAAACCATCTGAGAAGTTTTGAGAAGAAATCACTAGAGCTGCAACAATTGATCGATTAATCTATTAGGTTTTTATATTATTATATTTTTTCAAGCAAAAATGTCAAAACATTTTCTGGTTTTGAGCTTCTCCCATGTGAGAATTTGCTGTTTTTCTTCATTTGATATCATTGGAAACTGAAGATCTTTGGGTTTGTCGGACAAAACAAGACATTTGATATCATCACCTAGGACTTGGGGTTAATCACATTCTTATCAAAGATCCTTTGATAAGAATGTGATTAACTGTTGTGATGTGAAATTCAAAGATTCTGCATATTCTGATAAGCCATGTTTCACAGAAAAAAGAAGAAAAAAAAATCGTATAATTCCAGGATCAAAAGTGAATGAAAAGCAACATAAGCAGACACTGGTAAAGAAATGTTTTTTAATGAATATAATCATAGATCATATTATAGATTGGCTTTCTTCTGACCGCCCAGGTGTGATGGAGAAGCTGAGCCTTGGTCCGCAGGAGCTGTTGAAGGATAATCCTCGCCTGATCTACGCTCGGTTGACGGGGTACGGACAGAGTGGATCTTATGCCACCGCAGCTGGGCATGACATCAACTACCTCGCCATGTCAGGTAATAACACACACAACTGTTAATGTTTTTGGATTGAATATTTATACACTTAACATTGCAGACTGATGGAATGGCATCATGTATTCATAAAGATGATAGAGGCGGATGATTCACTACTCTTTGTATGAGGTTTGCGGTTGTTTTTCTGTGTATTTGCAATTTGTTTTTGACTCCAAGTCCATTTATTTTTTTCATGACCTGGAAAACGTGTGAAAGAAAAAGGCTGAATTCCTGCACACTGTCAACACTGAGTTTCAGTCTGTAATGAACTCAGAGTTGGCAGACTTTGTGGAGTCAACCTTTTTTCTTTCACATGATTTCTCTTTCCTACACAAGTGTCAATCAGGTGTGTGTTAGATAACACTTAGTTTGACCTTGGAAACTTACAAGAAAAACAACATAGCTTTAAAACGATTCCAATACAATGGAAGGTCAACTGCAAGATATCACACACCAAATCAATACCAACATTTGATGAACAATAAATTACTCTGCCAACTCACAAAATAAGGTATGGTACTTATATGTACCACCCTATAGACAGGTATCCTAACCATATTGTAATTTGGCCTATGAGGTGGGTTTTTTTTGTCCTTTTTTTCTTTTTTTTTTTTCATATTTCTGACTTTACAGTGCATTGTACAAAGAAATATATGGCCTATAAATGGAAACCTATTTCATCCACAAAGATTCCCAACACTCTCATTTAGTTTAAATCATGTAACTTTTAATACAAACCAAATGACAGTTGCACTTAATGTAATACCTCATACACTACAAAATTACAGTTTTTTCAGAGAGTCTTGTGGTGCTCTGTTTTAAAGCTTGTCCTTTTTTTCTTCTTTGACACATTGTACTGGTTTTTGACTAATATCACTCATAAATGTAATGAGTTACACAGTCATTTAGGGGAATTAAATAGTCTGTAATATTTTCACTTTAATGGTCTTAAAAGCATACCTTTTTAAATGCTTGGCTAACGCACATGCTGCTCGTTAGTCTGCACAATCTGTGTTTTGCAGCACACAGAGAACCTAGCCATGCCTAAAAAGAAATGACAGTAGTGAAGCGGCTGATGCAAAAATGCACACCTCACTTGACACAGGCAACAGCAATGAAGACTCGAGGTCAAATGCTACATGTTGGGGTGTGATTCAACTTTGCTGTTAGACCCAAAATTTAAAGACGTAATTAAGACTTGTATAAAGATAAAAAGCTTAGCCCTACTAATACATTGTTAACAAACTTGTGGCATTAAGAACCCCTAGGAATGACAAAACAGTGGCAATGTAATTCTGATAACACAAAATAAGGTCTGATATGTATATTTACCACCCTATAGATACCACTGGAGGGTGATACAGGTAATTGATACATGGTAATTTGGCCTATGAGGTAGGTGCACATTATGAATATAAATTGAAAACTATTTCACCCCCAAAGCTACACCACAACCCACTCACTTGGTTTCAATAATGTAACTTGTAATGTAAGCCTGAACCTTCTTCGATTGTAAAACAGCCCTCGTAAAATTACGAAATAACAGGTTTTCAAGAGAGTAATGTGTAGTGCTTTGTTTAAAGCTTTTATTTTGTCCTTGTAAATGTGCCTGTATGCTGCTTACTCCATTATAAATCCATCTAATAGTGGTTTTCTTTCATTCCTCTTTCTTTTTTTCTTTCTTTCTAACTTTAATGAGGTCACCAGTGATTTGTTGTTTTAATGAACAAGATGGTATTTTAATTTGTTTATATGCTTGTTAGTTATTTTGTGTTTTGCAAAAAGAATGGAAGAAAGGGAGTAATAACTTCATTGCAAGTCTAGGCAAACATGCTTTTTTAAAACATCAATACCATCCCATGTTACTTAGCTTGACACAGGAACACCCATTCAGGCATGCAACAGGATGGGATCCAGCATGGACCCAACATATAAAGACTTGCTGTAAAAAGTGATCTTGGTCAGATTTAAATCTTAGGCCCACTAATACACTGATAACGTACTTGTGACACGTTTAAACCTAGATGTTTGAGTAAATACATGTAGTATTTAACTAAATGTATATAATATTCAGAGCTGGCTGCTGTCAAAATGATAAACATGTTACTATGTTTCTTGTTGGGATATATTTTTATGGTTTATAGAGCACATACAGACAAAAGTAGTAGGGCCAAATAAGAACATTTTTCGAAACACACCTGCCAAATGGAAATAAAACTTTGAGAAAGTTGCTGTAACTAGCCAGTCCTTTTCTTGTTCAAGGCCCCTGGCAATATCTGTATGATAACAGAGTAGCAAAAGGACAAAGAAGCCCTGTGCAAAAATTACATGCTGGTTTAACAGAGTAAGCAATTATTTCGTCAAGGTTATGTGAACTTGTGTGCTGTCAGAGCTGCACATTGTATGTATTGAAAGAAAACCATTCCTGGCATGGCATTACTCCCTGATTCATTTAGTTATCGAACTAATACATTTTCTTCCACTTTCAGGGCTGGGGACTGGCCAGTTATTCCATTGTTCTCAACTATTGGAGCTGTCATTACATTTTATGTGAAGCTTTTGTCTCCTCATTTCTGTCACAGGCCTTTTATCCCGGCTGGGTCGTAGTGGAGAGAAGCCCTACGCTCCATTGAATCTATTCGCAGACTTTGCAGGTGGGGGTCTTACCTGTGCCCTGGGGATAGTCCTAGCGCTGCTGGAGAGGACAAGGTCAGGGAAAGGACAGATCATTGATGCTAGCATGGTAAGCATATTGTCAGACTCCATTAAACATGTGGCATTGAATCAGCGGCAGCAGTCACTCTGACATAACACCTGCTCTGCAGAAAGTTGTTTTGAAAGAAGCACAGCCTTTCATTCACTTTCATAAATATACATACATACACCGATCAGCCATAACATTATGACCACCTGCCTAATATTGTGTAGGTCCCCCTTTTGCCGCCAAAACAGCCCTGACCCGTCGAGGCATGGACTCCACTAGACCTCTGAAGGTGTGCTGTGTTATCTGGCACCAAGACATTATCATCAGATCCTTTAAGTCCTATAAGTTGCGAGGTGGGGCCTCCATGGACCAGACTTGTTTGTCCAGCACATCCCACAGATGCTCGATTGGATTGAGATCTGGGGAATTTGGAGGCCAAGTCAACACCTAGAACTCGTTGACGTGTTCCTCAAACCATTCCTGAACCATGTTTGCAGCGTGGCAGGGCATGTTATCCTGCTGAAAGACGCCACTGCCATTAGGGAATACCGTTTCCATGAAGGGGTGTACTGGGGTGTCTGCAACAATGTTTAGGTAGGTGGTACGTGTCAAAGTAACATCCACATGAATGGCAGGACCCAAGGTTTCCCAGGAGAACATTGCCCAAAGCATCACATTGCCTCCGCCGGCTTGCCTTCTTCCCATAGTGCATCCTGGTGCCTGATGTCTTCCCCAGGTAAGCGACGCACACGCACCCGGCCATCCACATGATGTAAAAGAAAACGTGATTCATCAGACCAGGCCACCTTCTTCTATTGCTCTGTGGTGATGCTCACGTGCCCATTGTAGGCGCTTTTGGCGGTGGACAGGGGTCAGCATGGGCACCCTGATCGGTCTGCGTCTGCGCAGCCCCATACGCAACAAACTTCGATGCACTTTGTGTTCTGACACATTTCTATCAGAACCAGCATGAACTTTTTCAGCAATTTGAGCTCCAATAGCTCTTCTATTGGATCGGACAACACGGGCCAGCCTTCGCACCCCATGCGCATCAGTGTGCCTTGGCCGCCCATGACCCTGTTGCCGGTTCACCGGTTTTCCTTCCTTGGACCACTTTTGGTAGGTCCTGACCACTGCAGACCGGGAACACCTCACAAGAGCTGCAGTTTTGGAGATGCTCTGACCCAGTCGTCTAGCCGTCACAATTTGGCCCTTGTCAAAGTCGCTCACATCCTTACGCTTGCCCATTTTTCCTGCTTCCAACACATCAACCTCAAGGACAAAATGTTCACTTGCTGCCTAATATATCCCACCCACTGACAGGTGCCATTGTAACGAGATAATCAACGGAGCTGAAGCACATGACAATGGAGATGCTTTGCACAAACTGTTGCCAGACACTATCGTAGGCCGGGGTTAGGGCGCATTCAGACTGACAACAGCCCTCCAGCAAACATTTGCAGGGAGCTGCGTTAGTGTGGGTGTATTGCTACAGGTACTGCTGAGAGGATGAGATACAAACGTACAAAAAGCCAGGTTGAAGACTCCATGTTTGTGTTTTAAACAGTGAAATGTTACAAACTACACACTGCAAGGTATTCTGTATTACAGTGCAGTACGTTTCCAGACAATGGTGCACCACACTGTTGGAACTTTGAGTTAGGATCAACTTTTAGTGGGATCAGTTATCAGTTGGACAGCCCTTAGCAAAGTTATCTGAAAAGCACATCAAAGTCTGAATCTTGCTGTGCCTGACATCCACTGGCTGTAATGCAGCCGGGAGGTTACAAAGCAGAACTGCTCTAATGAACTCCTTAAGGAGGTGGAGTTGTTAAACCTTTTGAGTATTGCAACTCCATAAATCTTTATAAAAAAGCTATATACATTAAAAACATACAACTGTATGCATATAACACACTGAAATGTGTTTTATTGTGGATCCAACATTTTTTAGATTATGAAAGTAAAGTGTTTGACTCATTGAGCTACAGTGCAGGACTAAGGGGATACTTCAGCGATTTAGTATGTTACTTCCATAAAGTTTTTTTTTAGCTTGTAATTGTGATGATTGTCAGTGCCAACGTAGGGAGCTGCAATCACAGGCAGTACACCATCTGGCTCAAAACTATCAACAGCGATGAGTCAGGTCTGAGCGAACGTTTTAGACATTACATCTAATTTTCCCTCAACTGTGCTTGAAAGATCTAACGGCACCAGTTGAACCCATTCAGTAAAAAGCATGTTATCAATCATATAATAACTATCCATTCACCCCCCCCCCCCCCCAATAACTGCTTATCCTTTTGAGGCATTGCGTAGGCTGGAGCCAAATCCAGCATGCACTGCGTTGGGCGTTAGGCAGGGTACAGTGCACACTGCACAGGCTGCCAGTTTGGCACACAAGCTGACACACTTAGACAGACATGTTTACACTGAAATTCACCCAATGGACATTTCAGAGGCAATTTACAGGGGTGTTTAAAGCAGCTATAATCGATATTTTGATACTTATGTAACAAGTGACAATGTGAAATGAGTCGCTCGAAGCGATGAACCTACAGAGAATTATCACCTGAATCTGCAGCTCCCCTCGACTTTACGGGGCTTTATAGCCAGTTTCAGCTCATTGTTTAGCTGTCTGGCCCTCAACTTTACTGTTTCGGTTCACTCTCACTGCTCTCATAGTTTTGGCTGCAGCTGTTTCCAGCAAAAAAGCTCTAAAAACCCTGCTCAGCACCAGACAACAGACAGACATAGTGGAGCATTTAGCAGCTAAAGAGCCAGATACTTCCCTGAGGAGCTGGTGGAGACAGAAAACAGCTAAAAGAGAGTGAATATTGGACTTATGTTCGTCAGGTGGACACAAACACGACTCCTAATGAATGATAATGTTGCTCCGTAACTGCTGGATGTGTAAATAAGCAACTGTTTTTTGCTAACAAGTTTGCCAAATCAACTTAAAAGGTGATGATAGTGGCCAAAAAAATCAGTTATTGCAGGTTTAAATGTTTTCATAAGGGACCAACTGCACTAGACACTGAGGTGGGAGTCCATGTACAACACTGTGCATTGTCCTATTTTTTGTTAGCTTTTGCTCACAAAGATTTCAAAAATTGGAGACAGTGAATTCAAGTAGTTGTAATGTAGCAGCAGCCAGTATTGCTGCTAGTTCTTGCCCAAAGCATAGATTTTAATTTGCACACAGAGAGAGCAGGAGGGGGGGGTAGTGAGACCAAAAGCCTGCTTCCCATCTCTCTCATACTATTGATTATTTTTCCTTTTCCTCTAGTTTCAAATGGTTTTACACCTGCTGAGTGACCACATTGATTGATCTGAGCCACATTCTGATTCTTTTAATAAAGAGGGACCTCTGCATTTTAATGGGCGGTGAGCTACTTGAAAACAACATTTTTCTATCATACTATGATAGAGGCATGCTCGCTAGTCACCAAAGAAAATAAAGGCACAAAGCAGAGTAATAACTCCGTTTTTCAATGCCCACATGGCCTCAGCGTCTTATTTCTTTGTAATTCACAAATGCATATTTCATATGACCAAAGACCGTCAAAAGTAGAACACTCATTCAAGGGAATCATCCCAGCTTTCCCACAGGCTCCATATTTCATGCAAGAGTCTTGGTTTTGGCGCTGAATAATTATGAAAGCACTGAAGCCCTGTCCAGTGACAGAACTGCCTTCTGCTCTACTGTGATTTGTCCCTGATGACTCACAGAGCAGCAGTTTGGTAGAAAATAGCTGAGCCGTTTTAGAAAAGCCTAGTGTACACACAGTACATCGTGTGACTTATTATCAAATATTTAACACCCCTCTGTTGATCAGGCTGTTATTGTTTGCTCACATAAATTACTTTTGATAAACAGCACACAGTTCATTAAAGATTACACTGACTGAATTGATTGCAATTTGCAATAATAGAAGTGACAAAAGCCTATTTTGTGTACTGTAGGATGACATTGTCCTGACTGTTGAAGCTCCCATGGGACAATATTTTTGAATGTGACTGATTTTATCCCACCAGGGAAATTCAATCAAGTTTATTATATTGATTTGAGTTTGTGTTTAATCAAGGTTTTTTTATTCATTCAGCAGCAGCAGTAATAGCTTGTGCACATAGGGAGACAAATACATTATGAGTTTAGGCACTTTGTGGTTTATGCAGTAAATTTCAGCAGAGAACCCTATGGGCAGTATTTTCACAAGCTTTGCTGTAAAGCTTAGTATTCAACAAGTAATTGCCACATTTTACTGCTATTGTAACAGCACGGCATTCGCCTGCTTTGTGTATTCTCTTCTCGGGAAAGATTTTGCTGGATTGATGCTGCTGATATCTACTCAAGCGTGCCAACTTCTTTTACGCTATGAAAGAGCTTTGTCCTTGGATTAAGTGTATGCAGGAGGTAGTTTGCAATTTTAGTGATTTTGATGTACTCTGAATGCATGAATGAATTCATGAATAAACCTAAAATGAATAAATGAATAACTTCAAGCACAGGAACAGGTATGCTCCAATTTATAGCAAAAATACAACACTTTATATTTATTTAGCTGTCCTTTATGGTTTACATATGACGAGTAATTATGCGTATAATATAGATGGAAAATATAGAGCCTTCTGACCTCCTTTCCTCTTCCTCTCTCTCACCATCCTCAGGTAGAAGGAGCAGCCTATGTAGGTTCATTTATATGGAAATCTCGTAGCATTGGTTTGTGGGACCGTTCCAGAGGCCAAAACATGTTGGACAGTGGAGCACCCTTCTACGATACATATCAGACTTCAGACGGAAAGTACATGGCTGTGGGTGCCATAGAACCGCCGTTCTACCGACAGCTACTTAAGGGTTCGTAGTATGCACATCGGAGGCATTTTAATAGATGAAATAAACCTATAAGACGATGGTCACTCACATGTTCCTGTACCAAACTCCAGGGGAAACTGAAGCACAGCAAGGGCACCAAATGAAACACCCTCTTCTCTTCCCAACACCAAATGAAATGTGAAAGAGTGATATAAGAAGAATGCAGCACATCTCAGGCAACAGGCCAATAATAAGGTTGGGACACTCGCGCCTTTTATACATCAAGCAACGGCAATCAGTTTTTAACGCTGAGCCTCTGACAAAAAGCACAGAAAAAGGCGCTTGTTATATACGTAAAGTTATACAGAGCAATAGCTGTGATGTGCGATGTCACGGTGACAAATACATATCCTGTAAAGGTCTCAGCGTGATTCGCATATGCAAAGCTTTTACAGGAGTTCACCTTACCAACATGTAGTTCAGCACAACTGGTAATCTGGTAAAATGAACGAATGCAACCAAAACACTTCATACACATCTCAGATCAACTCTTACACGAGCACACTGACAGCAATTGTTTCCCAACAAGAAAACGTCGGTCGTTACACAACTGGTAGCATTACAATATGTTATCTCTATTTATTTATTTATTTATTTGTATTAATTTATTGTATAACAAAAATTTCCATTATGATAAAAACAATAGAACCTCTTACCTTACAGTATATGTTACAGGAATTAATCAGAAATGCTGTAATGTGCTTCAGTAGGTTTTATTTTCCTAAAATGAAGAAATGTCGGTAATGCAACACAAAACAAGCGTGTATATATCGGTATTCACTTTTCATACATGCTACAAATATAGATGTACAGCAGTGCCAGCCAACCCGCTCAGTGTTGTATGGCCCAATTATCAATTTATGTATTTTTACTTAATTATTTATAGTATGTAGATTTAGCAGAACGAAGCAAATTGCAGTCTGATTTACAGTCATTTTGTGTTGTGTCCACACGAGTGTTGTACTGACAGCAAAAAAAAAAAAAGAAGAAGAAGAAGGTAAAACTGTAATGTGAAAGCAGCTCTCTTTGAATTAGCAACAACTTTACACAGCAGATTCAGTTGAGATACGGAGTCCATTGGGTTACAGAAGTGTTTTTTTCCTAGGTTTGGAGTTGGACGCTGGAGAGTTACCTCCTCAGATGAGCTTCAGTGATTGGCCAGAGCTGAGACGGATCTTCACGGAGCGTTTTGCTTCAAAAACCCAGGCGGATTGGTCAAGGATTTTTGATGGGACTGATGCCTGTGTTACACCTGTGTTGTCTTTCGACCAGGTGAGCTCACACCCACATAACCAGGAAAGGGCTTCTTTCATCAAGGACTCCAGCGGGGATGAAAGCCCCCGGCCAGCCCCGGTTCTCTCTCGGACTCCTGCAGCGCCTTGCCTTGCCTCCAACCCTGTTATTGGAGAACACACAGTTGAGGTCCTAGAGGAGTACGGGTTTACATCAGCAGAGATAGACCAGATGCGAGCAGCAGGGGTCGTAGAGTGTAATGCTGTCAAAGCAAAGCTGTAGAGGACAAAAAGCTAAATAAGATCCAGAGCACATTTCATTGATTTGCACTAAGACATTCAAAGCATGTCTGACACAGCTGTTTAAGAATCAAAATAGAAAGGGAAAGTTGTAAAGTTTCTTTTCATGAACTAGAAATTCAAACTGAGAAGCTAAGAAAAAAACAGAAATCATGAAATACAACTCCATCTCGCCCGAGGAACCTGGTGTATTCATCCCACACACTTACTTCTAGTAGTGTAGGCAAGCCTTGATTGGGCAAGGTCAGAGGCCATCCTGTGCACTCTCAGGGTACATGGATGCATTTTGGGTTTGTCAAAGTGGTTGTCAATTTGAATAGCTGCCTCTTCTTTTAGTGCCACTGCTGCCCTCTGAAAGTGTTAATTTAAAAGAAAAACAGTCTTAGGACGTTCTGCTACTCTGTTGTGTGAAATTTTCCAGCTAGTTTCGATGTGCCATAAGAAGTTTGTGTACACAGTTTGATAAATCAGCAGCACCAAAGATATTAAGTAAATAAAGCCTTTATTGTTTTCTTTAGAAGCTACATTTCTAATATACTCTAGTTAAGAGTTGTTTTGTTGACATTTTTGGGGTTTTACAAGGATAAATACACGTTTGCAGCTCATTTAGATGTGGTAACAGATGCTTTGTGGCTGTACTTTAATATGACAACCTTTTGTTGCCTCTAACGCTCTCTGTGGTCACTCATTTTAAACATAAATATAGATGATCTCACAGCACAGCTGTTGTCATTACGCTCTATTTTTTTCAAATTTTATCTGGTGTCACAATAATAATATCATTCCAATGTCTGACAACAGAAACAGGAAATTATGTAAATGAGAACAACTAAATTGTGACTGTAGCTGCATTAAAACACAGTGCAGGTGAACACAGACAGCACGACACAACAGGTCCATCCTCTTTCCTCTCTCTCAGTAATTATGAACACAAAAAATGTTTCTTCAAAAAATGTACCTCTAGAAAAAGCCAGTAGCAAATGAAATGCATCACTAAATATTCATTTTAGGTAAACTGTCAATAAATACAGGCATTTATATACATTCACAAGTGAATTTCACGCTTCAGAGACGTGAGCTGCTCCTCAGAAATAGACCTGATGCATAAAGATGGCACAGCAGAGAAAAGAGCAGTGAGTGAAACTTTTGCGGTCAAAAAGGCGGTGGACAGAGTCAAAGTCGAAAGACGACGCAGCCTGATCCAGTGGACATTACTTTGGTTTTGTGGTACATGTAAGGATTTTAAGGGAATTGAAAATATAAATCACCACATTAGATATTTATACCACAAACACAAAACTAATTTATTCATAAACGTATTTGTGATAAGCAAAGAGTTGCTAGAGTGATGATAGTCATTGGATAAGCAGAAAATAATTAAAATACAAGATAAAATACTCGGAGGGAACTAGATTGTTGGAGAGTTTTAATTAGTTTACTCATCAATAACATTTTGAACATTGTAATTTATTCAGTTGGTGTCACCTGTGCAGCATTCGTTCATCACTTCACTGCAGCCTGTTGGTGCTGCCAAAGGTTTAAATGATTGGTTTTAAATGATTAAATGCTCAGGCCCTCTGTGGTGAGATTAATTCATGTGAATCATATGCAGTATGTGTATATTTTAAAGATCTCTTTGGTGTTTGCAAAGTCAATAAACACCTCTAGAAATACAAAATTAGCCGTTGTCACAGGGGATACGTGTACATTTAAACCTGACTGTATAAAGATGTAAAATAATCTGAATAAAATGCAAATATGTCCCCCTGCATGAAATGTGCGATAAGTACTATATGTTATCCCACTGTGAACACATGATGTGAAGGAGAGATGACTAGAAACAGGCAGCAGAAGAAGAGAAATTGACTGTTGGAATGACTTTGGACTGACTTTGTATAGCTGAACAATAAGCCTATGGATTTTAGGTAATAGGATACAGTTATAGTTATATATATAGTTATTAAAGGTTTATTCCATTGTGCATATTGTCATGAGCCAATTAGTTTTAAGCTGTATAAGGTCAGTATCAAGAAGTTCATGACTTACAAGGAACTGCCACATCAGGAAACTGAAAAGTGGCTCTGATATGACCACAATATGTTTAAAACAAATGTATTAGCTGCTGTTTGGCATAACGGATAGTAAACATGAATAAAAGAGTGCACATGTGACTTGGGTTTCCATTTTGAAGCGGCAGAATTGTGAGATGTGTAAAGGTTTGAAAGGTCAGTTCCCTCAAGTAAAAAAAACCCAAAAAAGTACACTTTTCTCACTGGCCCCTGGTTGTATCTAGTCATGCAGATAGTTTTAGTTTTCGTAGCCAAGGTTTTGTCTCTGAGATGAGGTGAGTGGAATTTGAAAATGTAATTTGAATTTTTCCACCCAACTGTCCCATCAGTGGAATACTGTGAAATCAAGATACAAACAAAATGGGGACCTACTCTTAAAAACATTGCTCCACTGACAAAATTATACTCACCTTGATTGTATTGGTGTGACGGTACAATTTTCAGAACCTCCGCACATAAAACCAAAGTGTGGATAGATACCACCAGAACTGAGTGAGAAAATATTTTTGTTTGGTTTTTTTTGGCGATTTGGTTGAAATAACCCTTTAAATGAATAGTTTGACACATTGGAAAATCTGCTTTAGGCTTTTTTACTGAGAGATGATGAAGATCGATACCACTCTCATGTCTCTGTGTTAAATATTAAACTAGAGCCAGCAGGAAGTTAATCTTAGTTGTTTAATTCATACAGACACTGATGCACACTGATTTTTTTTTTTACCTTTGCACAAAGCCAGGCTAGCTGTTTCCCCAGCTTCCAGTCTTTATGTTAGGCTAAGCTAACCGACTCCTGGCTCTAGTTTCATATTTAACAGACGGACATGAGGGTGGTTTCAATATTCTCATCGAACTCACATGTCAAACTATTCCTTTAAGGTTAGCCCTTGTATGTTAGCTGGGCTTGTCATATGTCTCCAACATGCTGCTCTCTGCATTGTTCTGTTTTCTATGTTGTCACATACTGTATTACTTACATTTTGTTCTGTAAGTGTTGATTTGGTAGAATTTGGGGTTTCAAAGGGCTACTAATAAATAAACTTGATAATTTTCTGTGATTTTCTCAAGCAGTACAGTGACATCTAAATCAATCTATAAATCAAACTTTATTTATATAGCGCAAGTCATACATCAAATGCAACTCCAAGTGCTGAACATAAAGAGAGTTTAAAAGTAAAACAAGTGATTAAATTAACACACACTAGATAAAAGCCAGGCTAAAAAGGTGTTTTTTAAGTTTTCTTTTAAAGATGTCCACACTCTCTGCCCCCCTCAGGTCCTCCAGCTGACCGTTTCACAGGCTGGGCCCATAGTCACCTGCACTGAAAGAATGGGATATTTGTGATTCGCAGCATGGTCATTGGTCCTCTGCTTGTAACTAAGCAACCTCTGGATGCTAGAGTGGTCTATAAAGGCTTTTAACGGACTGGCATCTTTCTCACAGTGTGCATACTGTATGTGCCTCATGTCACTGTTTGCTGAAGAAGCTTACATAATTGTTCTTAACTCTTTACATCAGAGCTTTTCCCTCCGTCTAACATTTACACAGTTGGCAGCTTTGTTCACCCAGCCATCTTTTACTTGTTCATGAGTGTACTATTGCATAAACGATTGTAGTATAAAACCTTAAGGCATGCAGGTATGAGAAGAATGTCTGGTGTGTGACTCCAAACATCTGACTCTCACTGTGCCAGGTCAAGCACAGGGCAACTGACTGGAACCATATAGCATGAGATTATTGCAGCCTTTAAACACGGTTTAATATATATGTAAGATGGACTGTGCAGAGCAGTTTTGGTCTATTTAATCTTTATTGTCCAATGCGTGTTCAGTAAACATATGGGGGAGACATTAAAATATTTGAAGATCTTAAGCTCCAAAGTGTCACCACATGTTGTATCATAAGTAGGTGGATTATAGACTTAAGTGCAACGTGGAGTGGTGTTTTTGAATGTGATTATGGAAATGGAGGACAATTTTGACTTGGAGCTACTTATTAGCATTTCGAGCAACAGACCATTTGTCATTTGATTTTCTGCTGTTAAGTGACAGACTAAGCTTTTAACAAAGTTACTGCATAGAGAATCATTTTAAATGTGGAGCAATATGTTCTGTTTTACCAAGGCACTGTTGCTATATAACATTTATTTCCCGAAATTCTCCTTTTTATGTTCATTTCAGTTTAAAGTTTTTAAGACAAGTCAGGCTGCAACTCGCAGATTATTTTCATTATCTGCAGATTCTTTTCTCAATTAATAATAATTAAAAATATTGTTTTGTCTATAAAATGTCACAAAAATAGTAAAGAAATTCTTGTCATATCAGACCAAATACCAAAGATATTCAGTTTACTGTCACGTATCACAAAGAAAAACATCAACTCACATTTTAAAAACTTTTAATTAGCAAAAGTTTCGCATTTTTGCCTGAAAAATGACTGAAAAGATTATATCTCTTATTAAAATTGTTGCAGATGTATTTTCTGTCTATTGACTAACTGATTAAATCCATGCTCTGATAAAACAGTATGCCTGGTTAAAGTACACGAGCTGCTATGTTCAGCTACGACGACAGAAGGAGGATCAGAAACACACTCTGCCAGTCGATGGCACACATGGACGTGCATGTGCACTGTCTAACAATATGCCCTCACATGTGTGTGCATGTGTATGCACTCTGAGCAATCTCAGGCGATGAATCATACTTGTGTTTTCTTTCATATGAATATTTTCTGGCAAGTGTTCAGGAAACAGAAATTGACGTTTTCCTTCTGCTCCCTCCATCCCGACTGCCTACCACCTTTCTCTTACTCATCCGTATCCCTCTCCAGGCATCACATGCATCATCACTTGATTAGCTTAAAGTGCTGCTGTAGTCAACCACAAAAGAGCCCTTGTGATTTCACAGTTTGGCGGAAAACGATGTAAAGTAAAATTACAATTTCCTTTTTTTCTCTTTTTCATAATTGTTTTAGTATATAATTGCAACTCTGCCTTCTTCAGTGACAGGTATTTAGTTAAAAAACATTGGAGGTCAATCAGAACACTTTTAAAATCCCAGGATACCTTCTAACCTGCCTCTCAAGGACTGAGGTCAACAAGACTAAGAATCTACAGCCATGCTAGTGGTTCAACATCTTAGTTTAGCGTTTTATCGTGCTAACATTTGCTAATTAGGAAGTACAGCTGAGGCTGACGGGAATCTCATTAGTTTTGTACGTAGTAGTAATCAGTAGTAATGAACGTATTGGACAAACTAAAATTTTGACCTGATGATGGTACTAGATGAGAAGTTTAGGGAGCTCCAAAGTGATTGCAATTAATCCTGAGGGAGAGATGTATATCTGCACAAAATTTCATGGCAATCCATCCAATAGTTGTTGAGACACTTCACTCAGAAACACAAATATCAACCTCTTGGTGGCACCAGAGGAAAGGTCACTCGATCACCAAAGTCAGTAAGATTCATCCTCTGGAGACCATGAATGTCTACACAAAATTTCATTTCAATCCATCCAATAATTGAGATATTTCAGTCTGGACCAAAGTGGTGGGTCGGCCCACTGACACTGCCATCTCCAGAGCCACACAGCACGGCTATAAAAGGAGAACTTACATGGATGTTAATATTGGAAATGGAAATGGCAGTGGTATTAGTATTGCCTGCCTTGCTAAAGCAATATTTGATCACAGTGGCCTGTTTTAATTTGGAGCAAAATTATTAACTTTCCTCAGAATTGACTTTTAGACCTTCACAGCTCATCCAAAATGTTGTCTTCCACCTCCCTGATTTTAATTAGACACAAAAAGCTCCTTATTATTGGAATACTGCCTCTTTCGTCATGTCCTGATCACAAAGAATAACAGCTTTCGCCCTCAGGTAGATTGATGGACAAAAATAGTGAAGATTAATTATCTTTTAAATCATGTCTTCAGCTGAGATATTAAATTTCCCTTAAGTTAATCTTTTTTGCACTTTTTTAATATTCTGTCATATTGTTTTTATGTACTGGATATACTGTATGTTGCATTGTATTATTTTATATCACATAGTCTAAGTATGTGATGTACTGGGCAATGGTGTGTGTGTGTGGATCAAACAGCATCTTTGATGTCAGCAAAATAATTTCTCGTTAGAGCTCGTTAAAGTGAATCTTGATCTTGAGCAGTTTTGTTATTGAGGCCAGCTCTGAAGCCCGACCGCCACTCCTCAAAATGAACAATATTATTCACGAATGCAATCAAATGCTTTGTCATTACTCAAACACTAAAACCTGAGTGTGAAGTTCAAAAATGTTGTGAATTTCAAAGGGTGTAATTAGGAGGTTTTCGAACTAACACATTTTCGAAGTGGCCCGGCACAATAGCTGTTTTAGGAGTTACAAATGAGCAGAAGGATAAATGTGTGGACTCCTTGAGTTACTTCTTTATCCAACGAGAATGTCAAGATGTTATTCCAGCTTTGATTTCCAGCTGATGTGGAAATAACCTTTAACAACGTCAAAGAGAAGCTGCTTCTTTATGAGCTGGTATGTTAATGGGAAATGGGATTATCAGCTTTCTTTTATTGAACACCTTTAGACATGGAGGGAAAAAAACTCATTAGATTTCTCTTGGGGGTGGGTGGTGCTGTCAGTCAGTGTGGTCCCCTCTGATCCAGACTGAAGTATCTCAACAACTATTAGAAGGATTGCCATGAAACGTGGTTCAGACTAACTTGCTTACTAACAGTAACGGCAATTTACGGTAGGCTATTAGCAATGTGCCTTTTAGTGCTTTCACTTTCAGGCACAACAAAACTAATTTATAGACTGGTTTAGCCTTCCCGTAGCTTAAATGACACATCTTTTAAAGGAATAGTTTGACATTTTCAGAAAAACACTTATTCTTTCTTGCCAAGAGTTAGATCAGAAGTTTGATACCACTCTCATGTCTGTCTGTTCAATATGAAGCTACGGTCGGTTAGCTTAGCTTTTTTTATTTTTTACAAATTAAAGACATGTTTATTAGTGAGCTTCAGAGGTGCTGGTAGACAGCTTTTGCTACCTTTGAACAGAATAGCTGTTTCCTCCTGCTTCCAGTCTGTATGCTAAGCCAAGCTAAGCAGCTGCAGCACAGATTTTAGAGTAGTATTGCTTTTCTCCTCAAACTCTCAGCAAGAAAGTGAAAACCGGTATGCATATTTTCCGAAATGTCGAATCATTGCTTTAAGGTTCCTACTTTATTTTCTGTAGGCTATTATGTGATGACCATATAATTTATGCCTCCAAAACATCAACACTTCATTAAGACGGGATACTCAAGCTCACAATCCAACCCAATGGAGAGTGAGATGGAGCAAAATTTGCAAAGTCTGTTGTTGCATCATGCAGCTTTACAGACAGAGCTGAGGGTAAAACCTTGTCTAATCAGAGGCTCATCTGTTGCCTGTGATTGCATATCACAAGCCTCTGTGCTGGCATACAGGGAGCTTTCCTCAGCTGTTTGTGCTGTGGCAGATGTGTTGATGTGAACATGTGTGGAGGAGATTTGTGCAGCAGAGTTGTGGTTAATACCCTGGCGATCCATCAGGTTCTACAGTAC
Organism: Macquaria australasica; assembly: GCA_005408345.1. Lineage (NCBI taxonomy): Eukaryota > Metazoa > Chordata > Actinopteri > Centrarchiformes > Percichthyidae > Macquaria > Macquaria australasica. Next base: position 34,329 of record SEMN01000404.1, read on the forward strand.
TGGATGTTGTCTCTAGTGTTGAACCAATTAGCTGGTTAAATAAACATGAAGATGCTGCTTTTCTCTCTTCATCACTGTAAATTCAATACCTTTGGGTTTTGTACTGTTGGCAGGAAAAATAACAAGTGTGAGAAAAATGTTGACACATGCTGACGAGTTGATTCCTGTGCTTCTGTAAAGCAGGGGGAGAGGAAGTGGTGGAAGAAGTATTTACATCCTTTACTTTCGTAAAAGCCGCAATAAAAATACTCCATTGGAAGTAACAGTCCTGCAGTCACAATGTTACTTAAAGGATAAGGCTGGCAATATTCTACATTTGTTGTTATTGTAAACAAATCTCATTAAAAGACCCAAACCAGCAATATATTAGTCCGTCTCTCTACACTCTCTGACTTCCCAACTCTGTCTGTGGTACTCAGCCACTCGTTGGTTCCTACTGATGAAATAAATCTTCTCATGAATACATTGTTTTATTTTTAAAATAGGCAGCAGGGCACTGTAGTTTTTCGCAAACGTTACTCAAGCAGGAGGAAATAGTGCATTAGTTGGGGACTACTTTCAGCTGTGGATTAATACACATTTGGTTCTCTGGTGAGTATTTACAGCAGCAGAATGGTATGTGTGGGATTGACTCAAAATAAACTACTGTGGCTGTAGAGTTTGTAAAGAAGGAGCATGTCACACAGTGTAACGATGGCTCATTGATTTATTGGACAACAATGGAGGTCCATGGCACAGGGGAATAAGGCTAGACAGACCAGACTTGTTAGTTGATCAATCCATTGTTGATTTTGAACTTTTCATGGGATTTGTTGAAGAAAATGAATATCATCAGACTTATCCTTATCCTGATACCTATGTAAAAGCTTTTTGGACTGAATCTTTACTTTTTGTGAAATCTTTGGACATCAAACTGTTATTTAAATGAAATCATCTTTGGTAGAACTGCTGACAACTCATAGAAAACGGAAATATAACAAGGGGCTCCAATTAGAGACAGAGACATTTTTTGTAAGGGGTCACAAGCCAAAAAGGTTGGAAACTGCTGGTTTAATCTTTAAAGGTGTGTTTTATTTAAGATGATCACATGCTTTTTTATGTAAAATCTTAATCTGAAAAGTAACTAGTAAATACAGCTGTCAAATAAATGTAATGGAGTAAAAAGTATCATAAAATGGGAATACTCAAGTAAAGTAAAATCTCAAAATTGTTCAGCAATTGAGTAAATGTACTTACTTACTTTCGCCCAGTGGAGACAGGTCAGGATTGGTGTTTCATCCTGGACAAGCTGCAATGTTTTTTCTGTGTCTGCCTTTTCCTTATAGGTGGATCGTGGTTGTTGTTCTAACTGACCTGCTATATGAGGGTTTACAGCCAATCAGACCTTACAAGTTGGACCACTGGAAAGTGGCACATCGCTCCAGGCTGTTCTGTCACGCTTCTTAACGCTGATTTGTACTCCACGATTAATCCGGTGGTTTTAATTTTAAGGATATAGGTGCAGAAATGAAAGAAAAGAAATGATCATTCAGCGCAGTGGGACCAGACCACTGCAAGAAAAACTGGGTCACCATACTGGAAAGAAAAGTAACATAAGAAAGATGTGTGTTAAAATGAAAGACAAAGGTTGTTTTATGTCTCGTATTGCTCACACACGGTTTATCTGTTTGTGTGATTGAGTCCTAATGATTTTCTTGTGATTCTTGTGATTATTCTTGGGGCCGGTCTGCTGATTTTGAGAAAGACAGGCATTTGACTTTAACCTGACCTTTCAAGGAAACTTTGATAACTGAAATGAAGTTCACATTGAAGAGCTAGTCGTAAATGTCTTCCTGAATGCTGATTTAAGGTCACAGCATCATGTTATCTCTATGGCTTCACCTCAGCCTAAGAGCAGCAACTTTGAGAGGAATAATGAATACAATTCTAGGAAGAGCAAAAAATGTGTTATCTAACTTTTTCTTCTTTATTGGTTCTTACAGACCTAATATTTGAATAAAACATCCTCACTGCTTGAAGGTATTTCTTTGCATCGTCTCACTTATCTGACTATAAAGACAAAAAAAACCTTTTCTGTTTGAAGAAGCACATGATGATCTGATGACACACGCAATAAGTAACGAGAGGCAATGAGCAAAAACTACTCAGCTCAGACAGTCTTTTAACTTTGCTGATGTGGATTGGCTGTTTGCTGTTTTCTGCTGCCCTGAAGAGTCAGAAATATGCAAGATTGAGTTTCCTTTTAATAATCACATTAGATGAAAGAAAATTATTCACACACACACTCACACACTCTCTCTCTCTCTCTCTCTATGACATACAGTTTCTTCCGAAGGCCACTTAAAATTAGACTAGTCTTTTTTTAGTCTTTAATTTTGCCTTTCACAAGTCACTTTTCCATGTTACCAGCAACTTTTTAATTACGGAGCTATGGAGACTGGAGTGTGCCATCTGCACCATTTTCAGTTTTTTGATTTTTTAAATTGTTAATTATTATCAATACCTTTTAAATAAGACCAAGAATCTACAGCCATGTTAGCAGCTCTGACAGGCTATACTTGGTAACTGTGGTGCTTTGAGCTACATGCTAACGTCAGCATGCTAACATGCTCACAATGATAATGCTTACATGTTAATGTTTAGCAGGTATAAAGTTTACCATCTTAGTTTAGCATTCACTCAAAAACAGAAATGTCAACCTTATGGTGGGGCTAAAGTAAAAGTCAGGGGATCAGGATTCATCCTCTGGGGACCATGAATGTCTGTACACAATTTTATGGCAATCCATCTAATAGTGGATGAGATTTTTCAGTCTGGGCCAACGTGGTGGACCGACTGACAGGCCGACATTGTCATCCGTAGAGCCACACTGCTAGCATGTTAAAAAATAAATAAAATACAAATTCAATTGAGGATGAAACAGAAACTGCAAATGGCAAAGCAGAAGAGAACAGTGGGATTCATTGTAAGAAGACATAAAATGAAACAACAAAAATCCTAATAATATATTTTTTTACAACTTTGCAAATCCATTTAAAAAAATCATAAAGTAATTAATTTCTTATGTCAGAATTCTGGCATGAAATTATTAAATGACACATTGATATATGTTTTTAGTACTTCTTTACTAATCTTTTTGTTTTTTCATTCGTATAACACATTTACTAACTGAATTAATAACTTTGTGAACAAGCTTGTAAATGTATCAATAAATGACTTAAGTCTGGTGGCACCTGCCTCCCACCTGACAGAAGAGTAACTAGTCACCAGGAAATAAATACTGTACTACTGGCTAATCATTAGTGACTGTGGAAACAATGGAATAAATGACCCTCATTAACACATGTCACACACTCACATGGTCATAGTCCTCACACACACTTCCACAAACTGCCCCGGGCCTTTACTACAGTAGTTTGAAGACTGAAGAAGGGGACAAGACATTCATTCATCTCTTCAATACACCCACTTCTTTCTCTCCTCCCCTCTGCCTCTCCTCTTCACTGAGTCCCACTTTGCTCTGCTCAGACCAGGAGGCAGACCTTCACATGTAAAGTAAAGCTGTTTGGATCTTGGACTCATTGCTCAGCTATGCAGTAGAGAGGAGGATTAGCTCAAGCTGAGCACTAGTGCAAGGATTGGGCATTTGGCCATTTAACCATCACCTGGCGGACTGAGAGAGAAACATTACCATACTCTCTGTTTTTGTTTCTTTTTACCAAAATCTCCTCTTCACTCCCTTTTCATTCTCCCTCTCCTTTTCCCTTTCTCCTTCTTCCCGTCTTTCCCCTCTTTCCCCTCTTTCAACCATGACCCTTTTATCAGAGGACCAGTCTGTGAGGCCCCAACCCTGCCGGCTCCCAGAGCCTGGCAAGCACATCAGCACTTCTTTGCACCAGTACTCAACAGACTACACTGGCTCAAAAGAGGACTACATAGACAGTGGGGAAAGTGCTGTGTTCGGAGCTGTGGAGCCCCCCAGGCGCTCACGGGGGCAACTTATCCTCCACAGCATGGTCATGTTTGGAAGGGAATTCTGCTACGCCGTGGAAGCAGCGTTTGTCACACCGGTTCTTCTGAGTGTGGGCCTGCCCCGCAGCCTGTACAGCTTGGTGTGGCTGATCAGCCCCATCCTGGGCTTCCTGCTCCAGCCCATCATCGGCTCGGCCAGCGACTACTGCCGCTCATCGTGGGGCCGACGGAGGCCTTACATCCTGGCCCTGGGCGTCCTCATGCTGCTGGGAATCACCCTGTTCCTGAACGGAGATGCTGTCATCTCAGGTGAGGGATAGGAAGAGGATAATTTGAGAAAGAGAGCAAATGAAAGATAGGCTTCAAGAACCAGACAGTGAGAGGGGGAGGTACAGATGTATTTTTAGTCTTGCCATATCAGAAAGTGAGTTCTTGTTCTGGGGCCGACTCTGTCTTTGATTCAGAGGGAATAAGAGAGAATGAATAATCAGCTCTTTCCATCTTACAGAAGCAAAAATATTATAGAACATACTTCTGAATTCTGACATCACCTTGATCTCATTTTAATGAATGCTTATGCTTAGGAATATGTGATTTATTTTGTAAAACTCAACAAATGCAAGGCAAACATATAAGGTTTTGTCTTTATGTTTCGGTCAGGATATGAGCACTAACTGCTCCCATTCTTTATTAGCGGCTTTGCTGTCCCTCAAAGAACATCAGCTTTTACCTCCCATTTATGCTCTTGATCTAAATGCAATATTTTCACACTGATGCAATAATTATAATTCTAAATTTTGTCCGTCAAGCTTTCTCTTATCTCTGACTTTTACAGACTAAAGTGACAGAAAAAAGTGACACATCCATCAAAAAAAAAAAACTTGTTAAAAAGGTCTTGAGAGGCTCTTGTGCTCACACTTTAAACCTGTGACTGAGGTTAAATGTGTGACTTGGAAGAGTGGTCCTGAGCCGATGCCCACTGGCACAGACAGACGATGAGGCATGACTGAGAAAACTGTTTTGTTTCTGTAAGAAGCCGCTGGGCTCAAGGCAGCGTCACGAGAAGATCTCTGCACAAAAGAATCTGTGACCTTTATTTAAAAAAAAAGATACGCTGAGTAAAGAACACTTTCTTTGAAGACTAGCCACGTGAACTGATTCACTGCTGAGAGTTAGAGTGCTGCTTTATTGTTACCCACAGAACAGCTTCACAGGATAGGTGTGAGGTTAAGTGCATATTCAGTGATCATTTCCCCCACTCTGCTTTTTGTAACTGACCCTGGAAACCTTATCATGGGGCTTGAAATATGTCATCCTCAGTACCTCAATCATATCTCGGATAATTAGAGTAATCATTGTACAGGACAGTGAGTACTACAAAAATATGCTACACATCTCTGCACATTTTGCAAACAGTCTGCAAACACAGTGATCCTGTAAAGTTTGAGGGATTGTTTGGTAAACTACGTTGAGGGGTCTAGTTCATAATGAAACCATACAATTATACAAGAGACAGAGCAACACAATGTGTATTTATACTAGCTGTGGTGTTTGTAGGCTATTGTAAATCATACGAAGTGCAGGCTCGTTACTTCAAATCAGGGGCTTAGGTCAAAAGAAAGTCAAAGATTGTTGGTTGTGTTCCTATTGAAAAGGCTCTGGGCTTTGCTTTAATCATCACACGGAATATTAAGTATTTCATTCTTCTGACATACGCTGGATAAGCTTATTAACTTTCCATGTTTCTCAGGAACCGTGTAACATTATGTTTTCATTGTCGTAACTGCCGTCAGTCTAACCTTAAAGATGAACAGCTTCATGTTGACCGCCCCAAAGAGTTGCCCTTTCATTTCTAAGTAGTATTTTTCCTTTTTGTTTATTAGCTGGAGAAAGATCAGTTCAAACGTCATGTAAAAAAGAGTGCAGAGCGACACAGAGGTGTGATGTTCTGTAACTTCATGAAATTTCTCTCTGCTACTTCTATTTTAAAGCTTTTAATAGGCTGTTGTATTGTTCTTGCCGCTCCACGCTCACATCTCTTACATAAATCACAAAATCCACTTCATTATGTTTGCGTTACAGGTGTTTTGCTTGTGTCATTCCTTTTCAAGAGAAAACAGAACAAGACTGGGCTTTACAATATAGTTGTTACCTGTCAGACATAATTGGTTTGCTTGGAAAAAGAAAGTTTCTTATTGTTTTCAAGCTGTGTGCTGTTCTCTGTTCTCTGTGATGCTTTTTCCTGTGATGTTCATGTTCTGACAATTTGACACTTCAAGTTCTGTAAAAAGAACATATTGATGTGGAGATATCTTAATATTGTTACTTACGTCATTGGCTGCAGTGTTTGATGAGTGATGTGTTGTTCTGTTTTACAGCACTAGTCAGCGACAGGTCATTGAGGAGTATATGGGCCATAGTGGTGGTGATGTTTGGAGTCGTGCTGTTTGACTTCGCTGCAGACTTCATCGACGGGCCCATCAAGGCCTACCTGTTTGATGTGTGTTCACATCAAGACAAGGAAAGAGGTCTCCACTACCATGCTCTACTCACAGGTGTGTAATACAGACCATACACACATACACAAGCACATAAACGCACACACTGTTATTGCACTTGCTACTCACTGCCTTTGTGTTCATTTTATGCTTATTTCTGTCATAAATATTTCCTAGCTGGCTGCTCCCAGCATGCATCTTGATGGATTTGCTTCGAATTAATCAGCATTAGTTGTTTGTTTGGTGAGCGATTTAGTGATAATAGCTGCCTTGTGGGCATTTTGTAGCTGAGCAACTCACATAACACATACTAATGGTGTATGGCAGTGATTCTCTGAGTTAAACTGGATCTTCTTCTGCAGTGACTGAGTGCATACTGGTGGGAGGAACGTGTGAACATTTACATGAACTGTGTTGCCTGCATGTTCAGTAAGACTGTGGATGAGGTGTATGCCTGTCTTTTGATAAGTGTGTATGTAGAGATGATTTTATGAGACTTATTTGTTTTCTTGCCGTGAGTTACATGAGAAGATTGACACCACTCTCATGTCTGTATGGTAAATATAAGAAGGAGACTGTTAGCTTAGCTTAGCATAAAGACTGGAAACAGAGGGAAACAGCTAGCCTAACTTTGTCCAAAGGTAAAAAAAATCTATCAACCAGTGCCTCTAAAGTTCACTAATTAACACACTCTATATAGCTTGTTTGTCAAAACCAGAATGTAAAATTAAAAGTTGTTGTTTTACAGGGGCTTATATGCCAGACTATTTCTTAGCCGTCTACACTATAGAGTAAAGAAATATAAAGTATTAGTCACGTTACTAAATACTGTGGTCAACAGGCCTTTAACTTAAAACTGCTATAATGAATATTTTTGTATTAACAATGGATCAAATGACTGTGTGTGTGTGTGAAAGGGGTTGCCTGTAGTGACAAAGCCACAGAGAATTATCACCTGACTCTGCAGTTCCCCTCAGCTCTACTGAGCATTTTAGCATCTTTTGGCTCATTGTTTTGGTTTTATCCCCTGCAACATTATTGTTTTGGTTCAGTCTCATCAGTGTTGTGGATTTTTTGGCCGCAGCAGGCAGCTGTTTTTTGGCGAATAAGCTTTAGAAACCCCACTGTACGCTACCTGCTCAGCACCAAATAGCAGACAGTAGTGAACATAGCAGAGCATTTAGCCGCTAAAGAGACAGATATTTCCCTCAGGAGTTGGTAGAGACCAAAAACAGAGCTAAAAGAGAGTGAATATTGGACTTACATTCACCAGGTAGCCAGTAACACAACTCCAAATAAATGCTAATGTTGCTCTGTAGCAGCTGGGTGTGTAAATAAGCAACTGTTGTCTAACAAGCTAAGATGCAATAATATGTCAGTGTTGTGTTGGTGCTTGTTTCCTCACATTACTGTGAAAACACATTTACCTTTGTGTAAGATGTCTTTAGTTTCTACACAGTTTTGGCACTGAACTGTTATTAGATAAAATATAAATAGATTGAGAGTAGAAAAACAGATCTCTGAATAAGCAAACACACAATTGTTTCACTAATTTGTTCACTGAAGTCTTGCCAACACAATGTCCCTATGTGGAAAAAAAAGTCCCTTGGATTTATCAGCTTAGGATAACCAAATGATGGATTAACCCATCTGCACTTTACCTTCAGGCCATGGATGTATGCCTGAATGGATGAATGGATTGTCCACTTGCACTGTCAGATACACAGCAAATGGTAGCAAGTCACCTGAGTTTAGATGCAGAAAAGTGTCTCCAAAGTTCAGGGTTGTACTATGAAAAGAAATGTGACGTTCTCAGCCGACATAATGGGCGTAGACCGATGTCATCTGGAGTTGTAGATTTCCTTTGACGAAACTGTATTTTCCTGATGTTTTCTGAAGGGAGAGTGCTAAATGCAGCTGAGGGGAACAAGGCTGCTGTTGCATTTGTGACATCCTGGATAACTGCACACCTTGTTCTTGTTCTTTGGCAGGATGGGCACTTATGGACACGTTCAGAAGTGAGTCAGGTTTTTTCCATTTGAGCAAATGTGCCCCCAAAACCTTATGCTCTATTAAAAGCACAAAGTGAGTGCTTTCCAGGTGGTTAATTATAAATAGCCTACTACCACTTTGCAAACCAGTAGACCAAGATACTGTTTAAGAAAACACTAGTTTTTCTTCCTGACTTTTGGCATCTCCTATTAAGTGATAGGAGGACTTATTTTGATTTCTTTTAAATTACACCTCCTTCAGATTTATACTGAAGCCAAATCAGTCCCATTATGATATATGAATAATTAACACTAACTATCTCTTTACTTTGGATGAGTTAACAATGCGTAGGTTAGAAGATTACATGCTTTATTGCCTTATACAGCATACATGAGAGATATGCCATATTTAGATTATTTATTTATTACAAAATCCTTCTGTAAACCTCCATAACCTTGAAAAATATGTTCCAAATGAGTCTATAAAGAAATGTCTAAAAATATACAGGATCAAGCAAATATTTTTTCATACACTGCTTGCGGGCAAGATGATGTTTTTGGTGTGAGCGTCAGTGGTGCGCTCAGCTGTCAGCAGGCACCGGGTGGTGTGAGCATGCTAGTCAGGCAGTAATCCAGCCCTGAGCTAGTCATGTGTTGCAGTCATGGGTCTGGGCTGAGAGACACAGATGCCAGGCACATGACTCTTTAGTTGCCACCACTGGTATGTGAGGTTTGAGGAGGAGGGAGGGGGCGAGAACTGTTGTGCGTTTCTCTGTGATTCATGTACCTTTTTGTGTGAGCTTTTCTAATCACATACTCTGAACTTGGGGACTGAATGCCAATTGTGAAACGCTGTTATCAATGTTTCACAGCCTCTGCCTGTGTGAAGGAGTGGGCAGTCCTTCACAGCTCAATTTCCTTCTGGACAGACAACAGATCTTTTATTACTTTCTTACCAGACCACATAGGTCATTACTGATAAGTAATTCCCTACAGCAACAGCTGAAGCAAGCAAGCTGGACACATAAACACAAGTCATTATTAACCATGTTAGCTGCGTGGCTCCATGAACAGCAATGCTCCACCACTTTGTTCTAAACAGAAAAATCTCAACAACTATGGGATGGATTGCCATGAAATTTGGTACAGACATTCATGGTGCCCAGATGATGAATCTTAATGACTTTGGTGATCACCTGACTTTTCCTCTAGCGCCACCAGCGGGTCAAAGTTTTCACTTATCCAGATGTTAAAAGCTCAGCAGCTATTTACATGAGTTTGTGTCAAGCAGCACCTCGTTTTGTTTGTATCTGTAATCCTGGAGGCCAGGGACACAGAAAAAAAGGAGATCCCAGAAAGTACAATAATGATCTTCTCCTCCACAGATGTGTCTCCACAGTAGGTAAAGAATAAACTTACTGACCCACCACTGCATTGCTTTTTTCTGTCGCCCTCATTTCATCCCTTTCCTTTTTTTTGCATCGCTGGTCAGTCCCACGTCACCTGGAATCCCACAATGCCTTGCAAAGCGATTTGCTCATGTCCTATAAAAAATTAATGGGGATAATTTTGTGTCATGTTCAGTGGGTCTTCAGTTCAGTCAGTTCAGTTATATACCGTTACCATTTAGCTCATTTAGCTCATTTAGCCTAATCACAGCCTTTTTGCAATAAAGACGTACTTTTTAAAGTTTGTTGTTTAGGTTATTTCCATTAATGTATATGAACTACTTGGGCCTCCCTCTTGAGCTCATTCAGCCGTGCAGAAAACTATTTCTGCTGGTGAAATGTGAAACCGCTTCAGTTTAGTGGAAGGCTTGTGGAAATTTACATCAAATTGCACCTTGCCGATATTAAATCTCTCCCCCTCTCGTTTTCAATCTCTCTGTGTATATTTTTTGAGACCGTCCACAGTGAGTCACGGTGATATCTCTGCTTTGCTCTGTTGCACTGTGCTGCAATAAAAAGTTCTGAGTTATTGCCAGGGCAGAAAGTTACACACTTAAGCTGACATTAATAACACATTAATGATGTGGAAAGAAAGGCTAGAAGGACTTTGAAGGCGTTTGATGCAGCACACAAACAGCAATGTTCCAGTCGTGCAGACACAAGTGAAGTGTGACCCCTGTTGTTACTTTACCTGCCAGTTGCTGTAATGTAGAAAAATAGCCTCCATTTCAGGTGACCAACTGAAGACTGTATATCTTCTCTGGGAGCCACACAAAGCTTGTATGTGCATCAGTTTTGGATCTTCTGTGTTGCATGCTAACAAACAGGATGTCCACTCACATACTGCACAGGTAACCAACATATAAAGCGGTGCAGATTCAATGAGGGTTTCCTGTCCAGATTAAGGCACATGTACGACAAAACAAGCTGTGCTCTTTTAGCTTCGCCTCTTGAAATGCTTATTAGAGAAGTGGTCAGTCTCTCACCTTTCTTGAAGCTGTCAGGCCTCAGAATTCAGCTCTCCGAGTTGTTAACACCAGTGAGAGCAGAGAGATATGTGACATTTAACGCAGCACCAAAGCACATGCTGTGCGCAGGTAGGACTTGCGTTCCCTCTGAGTGCATTTGGTGAGCCCTCACGTCAGTGGCTAGTTCCCGATGGGCCACATCCACTGCCTGAATATAGAGTTTTACTCATGTTGTCTAAAGTGTTTAGCTGCGTCTTACCGCAGTGCTGAAAGGAAACAAATACTGTACCGTAATATAAAATAATCTTCTCTTTTATACTAATGTAGTGCTCATCATTTAACGTTAATGTGTGCTCCATGTCGGAAGATTTACATGTCGGATTTCCCTATTGTGCAGCAATTAAGTATGCAGCAATATAATAATAATGGCGTTTGTTTACTTCTTCTTTTTTGTACTTGTTTTTCCAGAGGCGTGTACAGTATGTCCAGTGTACATACAGTACTGGACATACTGTAATTTTTAAAGAGGAGCTGGGCACTAAATTATTTTTTTTGTGCTGTACCCATAATCACAGATTCTTGTTGGCATATGATGTTAATACAGGTGATTTTTCAAACAATACACACACATTTCTACAAGATTCTGATGTATATTTCATATGTTGATGCTTTATATTGAGTTTCAGCTCATTGTTTAGCTGCCAGGCCGCAGCTGTTTCCTATAAAAAAGTTTTAAAGACCCACTGTACACCAACTGCTCAGCACCAAACAGCAGTTAGCGACTAGCTGGTGAACACAGTGGAGCATTTAGCAGCTAAAGACACAGATATTTCCCGCAGGAGCTGGTAGAGACCAAACACATGTAGAGCTAAAAGAGAGTTAATATTGATCTTACATTTTTAAGGTGGCCAGAAACTCGACTCCAAATGAATGATAATCTTTCTATTCATTATTTAAAAATGATTAGTTATTGCAGGTTTAACCACTCTAGACAAAATGGGACTATGTAATGGTACTTCCCAAAGACTCACACACACCCCTGTAGAGCCGCTAGCCCACCTCTCACTTCTCTGTTGCATTTTACAACAGAAAATGTTCTAGCAGAATTTGAGGATGTACAGTACTTACTCTTTAAAACAACTCCACTTTTTTGTCTACAAACGTAGTGGTTGAATCTTTTACTGCTGTGTATTCCAGGTCTGGGCGGAGCGTTCGGCTACCTGGTGGGAGCTATGGACTGGGGTCATTCTGTGATCGGCCAGCTACTGGGCTCCGAGTACCAAGTCATCTACTTCTTCTCAGCACTGACGTGGGGCATCTTCCTCACCGTGCACCTCTTCAGTATTCCAGAGCAACCTCTGGGCAAGGGCCCATCTGCCTCTGACTCCTCACTTCGCAGTTCCCTGCGCCGACTGGGCTCCCACAGCAATGGTTACGGAGCGCTCGCTAAAGAGCCCGTCTCTCCTGTTGTCCCCGCATCCATCCCAGACCTCAGGCCTAGGTCTTTCTCTGCTCTGGGGGAGGCCAACTCAGTGACCTCCAGTGCCAAGCAACCAAACAAGGAGGTATGTGATGTTCAGAATAAATAGTCTCTGAGGATGCATTTATTTTACCGCATATGTATATAGAATACACACGCACGTGGTGAAATAATGCGGAATACAGATTTTATTTATTTATCCATCCATTTTCTAAACCACTCATCCTGCTCATGGTCACAGGTTAAATTTAAGAGAAATTGACTTGTAATGTAGCATTAATGTTAATTCTGTTGAAAGCCTCCTAGCTAACTGCTGGTGAAATGGAAGCACATGAACAATAATATGGTGTGTATCTATTCTTACATAAAAGTTGATCCAAGGCAACAAACATAAGCTTTGAGCGGTACGACAGATTGCTGCTGCAGCTTCTGAAAGTTAAGATGATGATGATAACCGTTGATATGTTCTTGCTCAATTACAGGAAAATGTGTATAAAAATACACAAGACGTGGAGTATTTTCATTTGATCTCATGGTGCAGTCAAAATGCTGTGATATTTGATGTGAAAAAAACAGTGTAATCAATGTTAGCCCTGCAGCAACGGGTTACTGAATACAGTACGTACTGCATGTCAGTGGTTCTCATGTGGTCCAGCCTCAGGATCCAACCTTTCCCTGAGACAGCAGGTCACGTTTCACACACGAACCAACCTCACACCCATTCAGTGTATTTCCATACATACATTCTGCCTGTCAGTGAATACAAACCCATGACCTCCCTGCTTGGAGAAGACAGTGCTAACCACTGAGTTAAATTCAAATTTATTTCACAAAAGAGAATTCAATTAGGGCTTAAAACCAACATTCAAAAACATTAAAAGCATTGCAATAGCAGTTACAACTAATTCAGGCTACTAAAACGTTTTACATAATTTCGTTTAAACAGGCCTGATCAAAAGAACAGCCGCAGTGCTGAAAATGACAAAGAGGAGAAAAGTTGTTTTCAAGCTAGATTTCAATCTAGCCCTTGAATTGACTGCACAATACTTTACATTGTTTCTCTTTTTTTAATTTGTGTTTAGTGTAAGCTAAACCACGCTGAATATATTCTGTGTCATACTTGTGTTCAGTCTGTTGTGGCTGCTGTCGAGCTAGCTTCTTTTCCACTCTGGTCACTCTGGCCTAGCTGCCCGATGGCCATTGGCCTAGCTGCCCATTAGCCATTGGCCAAGCTGCCCGATAGCCATGGGCCTAGCCAAGGTTTTCTTTTTTGCTGACTGATGAGTTTCCTTAATGTTCTTTTGAAAAGTTTATTTTTGTTTTGTTTTTTCATTTTTGTATATAGTTTTCTTTTTCACAACCTCACCAAAACCAGCCTGAACTGCTTGTTTGTTAATTATTAAACTTAAAATTAGGCTAATGCTCTGCAGAAGAAACTCCTCAAATAACATTGTGAAGATGATATATGCAGTATGTGTGAATACTGTATATCTTGTGCAACATGAAATGTCCGAGTGAAGTGATTTCCTACATTATGCATTGAGTGTGACTAATGAGTACTGATGAATTCTCTTTTGATTCTTTAAACTTTTTAAAAAGATTAAAAGGAGGAGGATTTTATATCATCTTCTTCTTAAGACTCATTTTTCTGGCCTCGCTTGAGCGAAGACATTTGATTAATAATCTCCCAACATTTCATGCTCTTGCTTTGGTAACTCTTGCTCTAATTGCTCCGGCTGTGTTTTTTTCCTTTGTTTCGCAGAGCACATTAGTGAGTATATACAGTGTGTGTCTAAGGTGTTTGTTTTCAAAAATACATTAATTTTTTTATTATTACTGAAGATGCTTGTGAGGTTGTTGTTTTTTTCATTTATAAAAGCAAAAGATTGCAATGTCATGTCAGGTTGTACTTTATTTAAAGCTTTATATAAATCATAATATTTATACTGTAGGATGATATGATTGATTGTTTCAAAGATCTTAACTTGTTTTAAAGTTTGCCCTTCTTGTCTTCCATCATCTTTTGTCTCTAACCCTTGAGCAGAGTCCTTGATGTGATTCCTCTGTGATCTTTATGTTGAATCCCTTCAGTCATTGTAATTATGGTCTTTAAGGTGCAGACATTTTTTTTTTCTTTTTTGCTGTCTTTTGAACTGTCATCAGCTGTCAGCTAGCAGTGAAATACCAGGAGAGAAATGAGTGCTGTGAGAGGAGAAGCTGTTACATTTATTTATTTTTAAATACTCTCAGTGTTTTAGCTGTTGGCACTGATGGCTGTGATGTGTGTGTGTGTGTGTGTGTGTGTGTGTGTGTGTGTGTCTGCAGGCCCAGAAGAGGATGACGTTCAGGTCGCTGATGACAACTATCATCAGCATGCCAAACCACTACCGCTTCCTGTGTGTCAGTCACCTGCTGGGATGGACAGCTTTCCTCTGCAATATGCTCTTCTTCACCGATTTCATGGGACAGGTATTGATTTGTGTCTGAATGTGAATACCAAACATGTGGGCTATTTAAAAAGCAAACCAATCAGTGCTATAGCATTAAAAACCCAACCCATTTGTAACTAAGAACATATAAAGGCCTAATTTCGCATTGTAGTTCCCCATCACTGCTTTCTGCCTTTTCTCGTGCTGTGTATGGCTCCTAATCGCTGCCTATTTTCCAGTTCGTGTGGCAGATTGTAACTGAATTGCAGTGATTAGTGTCATTGAACTCTTAGTGCACCGTGTTGCTGACATCACTCCTAACTCTCCGCTGTCGTAGATTTCTATTATGATAATCAGTTAATTGTTTCAGTCATGTTTCAAACAGAAATGCCAAATATTTGCTTGTTACAGCTTCTCAAATGTGAGGATTTGCTGCTTTTCTTTTCTCCATTTGCACACTTTGCGACATACATGTTTTTGTCAAGCAAAATCCTACGTAAGATTGGAAGTTGTAGAGTTGTTATTAATATGTTTAGCGCTGAAACCATTAGGCGATTCACTGATTAGTTGATTAACAGATATTTTATCGCCGGCTATTTTGATCAATCATAAAGCAAAAATGCCAAACACTCTGTTTCCAGCTTCTCAAATGTGAGGATTCCCCCTTTTTTAAAACTGTTTTATTTCATTGTAAACTGAATATCTTTGACTGTTGGTCAAAATTAACAATTTGAAGACGTCACCTTTGGCTCTGGGGCATTTTTCACTATTTTCTGATATTTTATAGAATAAACAGTTTATAAGAAATTATCAACCAATTAACCAATGATGAAAATACTTTCTTAGTTGCATCCCTAAAGGCCTTTACATACTGGGAACATGATGAATAAACGACATGAAAATTAACATGTATTAATCGCAGAAAAAAACGCCCCTGTGTAAAATATGTGTGTAAAAGGCCTTAAATATGACTCAACGTCAAAGACGCAAAGTAACAATAACATTAAAGGCGAAGAACAACAAGCTGCAATATGTTTTTGCGTTCGGGCTCCATTAATCCCTGTTTGTGTGGGGGTGGGGGCAGACGGAGGGTGAAGGTGGTGGGGGGTGTAGTCAGTTGTTGTGTGTAGTCTTCCGCTGACATGTGTAATAATGATGAATGCTTTATCGTTTAATGGCAAGCAGGCGGATCAAAGGACGCACCTCACACCATGACAGTACTCACCGTCACAGTTCATAAAGACCCGTTATCTAAAATTGCAGGCATTGTTATCAGGGATGAGGAAATGTATAGCCAGTGGCCCCCTGTTGAGTTTGAATTTGCTTTTTTTTATAGGGAAGGAAAAATAAAAGCATGTATTAAAGATGGAGGCCAACATTTGATATCTATATCAATGACAGCTGTGTGCTTGGATCTTTGGCTTTACGGTTTCTCTGCTGGAAATGGTGCCATGTATTTTGACGCTCTCTTCTCTTGTTTCTCTCTTTTTTTTTGCAGATTGTATACAAGGGAAATCCTTACGCAGACCACAACTCTACAGCCTACGCCACGTATGAGAGAGGAGTTGAAGTGGGCTGCTGGGGACTTTGTATTAATGCTGTGTCCTCTGCTCTCTACTCCTGTAAGTAACTGTGCGAGTGACAGGAACAAAGAGAGAGTGTGTATGTGTGTCTTTATTTCTACATCCGTCATAGCAGCCAGCATCCACTGACATTACCATGTCCGGCGCTGACATCATTAGCTCCTATGTGAATGATGGGTAGCAGTAGAGCAATTACAGCTGCCTTCTCTTTTCACGTTGAGCTTACAGGCTGTAGTGTGCTGCAGCCATTCATTAGATGGCTCTGCAGTCTGCACAAATGAAACACGCACGTTTTCCCAGAGGCATGTTGGGTGTGTGTTATCATGTTCATTTAAATCCAACAGAAGGTCTGCTATAGCTGTAGCCATGTAAAATAACAATTGTGAGTGTGAAATTGGCTCTGTTTGTAGTCTGGGTGCTGAGCAAATGGTCTTTTTACATGCTTTCTTAGCTGAAACCAAAGATAGCCTGTCGAATCAAATGTCCGGTCAACTGTAGCAAATCGAATGTATGCTATGGAGGTGCAATACCATAAAAGATAAAGCAGCTGTCACGTAATCCAATATCTAATCTGAATCAACACTCTTCATGGTGTTTTTTTTGTGATCTTCAGGTAAAATCGATCTCCTCTGTAACTGTGCATGACGTGTGTGTTTTCAGACGTGCAGCGATTCCTTCTCCCATACATCGGCCTGAAGGGATTATACTTCATGGGCTACTTCGTGTTCGGCATGGGCACCAGCCTGATTGGCCTCTTCCCCAACATCATCGCCACGCTCGTCCTCTGCAGCGTGTTCGGCGTCATGTCCAGCACGCTCTACACCATCCCGTTCAACCTGATAGCGGAGTATCAGCGCGAAGAGGAGGTACTACTGAGTTTCAATCAACTTATTACCAACAGGTGGCTCCCTGTAGTCAGAAGCGTCCTCAGACCTGCCTCACTGAAAACCTCACAGGGCCTTTTTCCAACATTAAACCCCATAAGTCTATCAACCAAAAACAAAGATATACATTCACAAAACTATATACAGATAATTCAGTTAAACAGATATTAACATGAGCCATGTGGATTCTAAGCCAAGCAATTCTAAAACAATTTCCAATGGAGCTACAACTATAATCCAATAATCGTTTTAGTCATTTAAAGCAAAAATGCCAAATATTTGCTGGTTCTCAAATCTGAGCACTTGATTCTTTTTTTATTGTCACACATGATTAATGAATGTCAAACCATCTTTGGGTTTTCTGACTGTTGTTCAGAAAAAAACCAAGACACATAAAGACACCACCGTGGGCTGTGGGAAATTAAAACGGGCATTTTGTTTTTACAAACAAAACGATGAATCAATTATTTGAGAAAATAATGCGATTTAGAATTTTAATTCCATAAAGTTGGGGGACTCAGAAGAGACAGATTTTTTTTTAAAAAGAAAGAAAGGTAAAAGCAGGTCAAAGCAAAAAAGGGAAAGAGATACTTTTAGTCATCAGACTTCAAATAATGCAGCTGGATAGCGTCTGTCATTAGACGTCCCTGCTGGGTAAAATCCACACTTCCAGTTTGTATCACAGGCTTTTTGTTAGTCTAAAGCCAAAGCTGAGATAACCCTGGAAAGCTCCCTCCAGAGCCACAAAAGACATTATTCAACTGTTTGCACAGGCTGAGCAGGACTTATTGTGAAGACTAAAATGACCTTCATGTGTAAAATTAGTTTAGTGCACCTTTAATCAAATTTACTTTATTACCCCTGGATAATTTACTTAGTGTCAATACTGTTTACCAGGAAGTCCTGGGTATACTAAAAATAAACAATAAAACAGTAAAACAATTAAAAAGTATGAAATAATAGCAACAGTCTGATTTCAGGTTACATTTGAAAGACTAGTTTGTTCCCCTGTGGACCTGTGAAGTTTATTCCAGCCATAATACTGAAGGCTGCTCTTGAAAGCAGCATTTTTGGCAGCATGGGTTTCCAGGAGATGTGGATCTGACCAGTTTGTGTTGCTTATATTTAAAACTCACTGCCAACTCACTGCCATTTAAGAAACTGTGTTTTAATATCAAGGAAGTGTGCAGATCTGGAAGAAAATAAGATTTTCAAGTTTGGTTTATGAGCTTTGGATAAAACGTGACTAAAGCGACTACATTTTGATTGTAATTTTGAACAGAAGTATTCCCATTCAGAACATATATATCTGACAACTGACAATCTTCCCTTAGGCAGTAGTTCAAAAATCAACTGGCGTTAGAGAAACACTTTTTTTGATGTTTTCTGGCTTGCTCAATCAATACCTCATTAAGTTGTCATAAAATAAAAAATGCAGATACTGAAAGAAAACATAAATGAGGTGCTCTCTCTTGATATCTTCCAGAGCTGAATCTGTTTACCCTGTTGATTGCTTTCTGCCATGGACATTTCTGGTAATACAGAAATTGATGACATCAAATATTGCTCTCCTTTTTTTTCTCCCTCCTCCTCCTCCTCCTCCTCCTCCTCCTCCTCTTCTCTACCTACACTACCCGCTGTGCTTCCAGGAACAGCTGAAGCTTCAAGGAAGCAATGAAAGTCAGCGAGGCACCGGGGTGGACTGTGCTGCACTCACCTGCATGGTCCAGCTGGCTCAGATTATTGTGGGCGTGGGGCTCGGCGCTCTGGTCAACATGGCAGGAAGTGTAATCGTGGTGGTCCTCTCGGCCTCGACCGTGTCCCTGATAGGCTGCATCTTCATCGCCCTCTTTATCAGATACGTGGAATGATTCTGCTTATATAAAAGTATTTTAATGGTATTGTTTTAATAAAATAAAGATTCTTTATTATATCCTTAAAATGTCTTTGATTCTTGTGATTCCTTTCATTGTTTGTATGTGACCACTTGATTGACATTCATGACTCTTTGTAGGGTTTGCTGCAGTGGTGGAGCCAGGCGCAGGAGGCCAAATAGTTCATATTAATGGAATAGTTTGACATTCTGGGCTTATTTGCTGTCTTGCCGAGTGTTAGGTGGTGGAAGAAGACTACTTAAAGGTGGGGCAGGCAGTACTTTTTTGGCGTCATTTGGCAAAAATGCCATAATAACCATTCAGCACCTTGTAATTCAAGTGGTCTGAGAGCAAACCTCTACTTCAGCCCCCCCTCTTGGCTCTGTTTTCAGGCTTTAGAAAATCTAGCCTGCGACGGGAGACTTTGGCCAATCACAGGTCATTTCAGAGAGAGGGCACATTCCTATTGGCTGTTCTACAAATGTAGACGCACCTGCACGTCCCTTTAGATGGTGAAAGCCTGATTCAATGGCAGAAAATCCCACAACTTGTGAATAATCTCCAACACCTCCTTTGTCTACAGCGGTGTATAGTACAAAACAACACATCCCGGCTCCACACGGAGCTTCAGGCTCATTATGTTCCATATCATGGCACTCGTATCGACGAGTGGCAAAGAGGCATGATGACAAATAGTGGGGAACTATTGATAGGGGACAGTGGTGTGTGTGTGTGTGTCTGGTGTACTAGCCTCTTGCTAGTACAGATGGCGTTGCAGCTGCCTCTGAAGCCTGGGGCGCTCTGCCCTGCTGGAGTGCTGGAGGGGCGTCTTTGAGAAGACAAGTTGCGGCGAGAGGGACCGTGGTCTCGGTGAGGCTCAAGCCATGGAGAGCAAGCCCTACGAGGCATGAGGTTTCGCAGGGCATCCGACTCCTTCTGCTGCCGGTCGAAGTTGTGGGTTTGGTGGAAGGGGGCTTAGCGGAGTGATACGAGGCAGCAGAGAGAGAGGCGAAAGGTTTGCATAGGTTGCGCAGGGTTTTCCTACCCCAGTTTTAAGTTATAGTACAGAAATATTATCAGCAAAATTTACTTAAAGTATAAAAAGTAAAAGTACTCGTCTGCAGAAAAAATATAAAAATTATTATATATGACATTACGCATGTTGCTAGTTTTACTAAAGTAGAGGAGTACTTCCTCCAACACTGCAAATGAACAATATTTGTGTTTTCATAGATTCTGGTAGATTTAGATGTATAATTAATTAATTAAACTAGGTTATTATACTTTTTTGGGGAAAAACCATATTATTATTCAAAGCAGAACAGTTTTATATGTCTCAAACATGCCTGGAGGGGATCTTTAAACTTCAAACGTCAAAACTAGTCAAAGTTAATGTAACTCCTGCACAGTAGAAAGTACGCTGGCTAGAGTGACCACTGTGTTGTGGCCAATGGGCTTCATCATTCTTTGTCAGCCATTTTTTCTTTCACTGGATCATAGTGAAAAGCATCAGTTACCTTTCAGTTTCAGTCCTCATTATTCTCTGTTTCTGCCTCCAGGCGTTTGTAAGGAGTGAGATCAGGAGCTCGCTCACTTTTCAAAATGTGCTTTCACTCTTGTCTGTTATCCACTTGTGATATGTAGAGATGCTGCGTTTGAAGCCACCGTAAATATTTCTGCCAACATTTCACAGGTGTTAAATGTGTTTTCATATGTAAATTGATGGAAAACTAATTAATAATGGTACACAACAAAAACCTTCTACAGAATACCTAAATATCTTTGAAAATCTGTTTCCTAGACATTCAAAACCCATGAAAGGGTTTTCTCCAGCGCCCTGGGAGATCAATGGAGATAATAGCTTGTCTCTTGAAGAATACACACTATTACATTTGAATTTCTAATCATGATTTTGACTCAAGTCATTTTTCTTCCCCCAAAAGGGATTTTACTAAGAGATGAAATGCTCTGTGTGAGTGTTAAAATGACATGTGCGTGTGCACTGTGGGTGTCGGATTCAAAGTCCACATGACAGATTGCTCTTGTACCAGTTTAATACCCCGGTCCTGGGGCAATTAGCCATTTATTTCTAATTAAACAAGCCTGTCAGTATGTGCATAAAATTGGTCCCTTTGTTGTTGTTTTTTTAGATGATTAATTAAAGAATTCACTGCAGTATTTATCTTAGGGTGTGGATTGTTATAGTGGGTTTGCCAGACTCCCGTGAGACCCATCTCCGTCTGAGGCTTGGAGGCAGCAGCAGGAGGAGAAAGGGATTTAAGGAATTTCAACCAAATGAGTTTCATTATATTCTTCTTTGAAATAAGACATTATTGAATCCAACACCTAATTAAATCCTGCACACTTAACTTTCTATCAGTGCAGCCCTCATTAAAAAAGTACTTTCTATCAGTGCAGCCCTCATTAAAAAAGTACTTTCTATCAGAGTCCCTGCAGAGTCCCCATTAAAGAGATACCTCTTTCTATCCAGGTTGACATACTTGACATACAGTTGCAAACAGTGCATTAATATGTTAACTAACTGCGGGGATCAGCTCAAACAGGCTGTATCATCCATCTCTGGCATTCAACTGCTGTTAAATTGTACATGTTGTGAAGAAAGAATCAGTATTTGCTGCTGAAGTTGTTCTGCAGTCACTGATGACTTATTTGCAAATGGTCCTGAATAAATGAAACATAAGTGAGAGGGATGCCCATCAGATAAACTCCTCTGACTTCCTGCAATAGTGCTGCATGTCTGCAGAAATCAAAAACTCATGATTTTATCTGTTAAATGCTCTTAATTTCTCCATAGTGAAGGGTTTATATGGGTTTTTAAAGGAATTGCAGACACTAGTGAGGAAGGGATTTTTAAAAATCTTTTTGTGCTTGCTTGTGATATGACCAATTCAGTTTATCTAAAGTGCACTCACTGAATACCTGGAGCTGCACTCAGCTTGACATTTAAAGGTAGGATGCATTTGCACCCTTTATATGCATCAATCCAACTTTTTCTCTTCCAATACAGACTCTGATTCCTCAACTACAGAGTACCAATCTGATACCAGCGCTCTCTTTTTCCCCCAGATTTAAAATCTGTACCTCACAGCATGGAGCTCATTGGAATCCTTTTCATCTAATGCACCATGAGGCCAGAGATTGATGTGGCATTAAAAACTGACTGAATGAATGTGCTGCCTATTATTTGGACATTATTCATCCTTGCTGACAACCACCACAAGACCACCTGAGTGTTTTCTACACACAGAGAAGGAACAGCAAGTGTCTCACATATTGTAGATGCACTTTATTTGCACGTTAAAATATATATATATATTTTTTACATTTCGGGCAGACATTCAGAAACATTCAAAATACCATATCTCTTCATATTTTCTGCACAAGATATATGTCCATTACTCTTTTATTATAAAGAGCATCAAAGTATGCATGTGAAGTGACAGAAGTAACGCGTCAAGCATGAGTCGTCACTGATCACTGTGTGGTCGTATGATATTTCTGTTTCGCCTTTTTAATCATGCAGATCCAACTTGAGCTCAGCTTTCCTGACAGCTGCGAGACCGGAAATTGGGCAAATGAACATAAATGCATATGAATAGGCGTGCAATCAAAAAACTGTCCGTGTGGCACTTCACGTGCTGTTTTGTGGCAGATCTCTGTCATTGTACATAACAGCCCCCGGGGGATAAAACACCACAGCGGGCTCCTCCGGCGCGCTGACGGGGACCAGGACTTGCACTGGCTCGTTCATCTCTTGCTTTGTGGTGGCTGTGATCGGCCTTATGGTCGGCGAAGTCATCCCCCAGAAGAGTTTTTTCAGCGCTTTCCTGAACTCCCGCCTCATCAGGCAGTACAGGATGGGGTTCAGGCAGCTGTTGGAGTGCGCCAGGCACACGGACACGGGGAAGACGTACACCTGCATGGTATAGTACTCATAACTGAAATTAACCACGTTGAGTTTGATGAGGATGCCCCAGGCTGTCAGCGCCTGGTTGGGCAGCCAGCAAAGGAAAAAGGATAGGACCACGATGGTGACAGACTTGGTGACTTTGGCGCGTCGTTTGGCGCTCGAAGTGTTGATGTTCTTGGAGGTGATGAACCGCAGAAGGAGCAGGTAGCAGGCTGAGATGATGCCCAGCGGCACCACAAAACCCAGCAGCACTTTCTGAGAATGATAAAGTCCCAGCCAAAACTGCGCGGTTCCGTTGGTTTCCGGGAATTTGACAAGACACAAGTCCTCGTTGGAAACTGTCACGGTTGTGGAGAAAACTGCGTGCGGCAGAGCGGCGGAGACAGCGGCAAACCAGATGAAAACGGTGATGCAACGCGCGGAGCAGCAGTGTGGCCGCCGCCGCCTGCCCTTGAGCGCAGAGGCGAGCGACCAGTACCTCGCAACGCTCATGGCAGTGAGGAAAAACACGCTTGCATACATGTTCATAGCTGTCACATAGGAAACTATCTTGCACATTGCTTTGCCGAAAAGCCACGTGAAGTCCAGCGCGTTTTCCACCGCCCAGAACGGCAGAGTCAGGACGAATTGGAAGTCAGTCACAGCCAAACTAGTTACGAAAAGGTTGATGGAGGATTTTTTCCACACCTGTTTAGACTTCATTAGGTACAGGACCAGTAAGTTCCCAACCAGACCCAGCGCGCACACCAGCGAGTAAATGACAGAGATGATGATCCTTACTACAGCGGCGCCATCTCCCACAAAATCTGTTTTGTCCAAGTCTGACAGGTGGAAGTAGTCGCCATAGGAACTGTTGGTCGTGTTGAAAATACAGCTGAAGTTGACGGCTGCCGCATAGACTATCCCTGCTGAGCCTTCGTAATTAGTGTCGGTAAATTCTCCAGACATTTTAACTTTAATCCTCGAGGATGTTTACAGAAGTCATGCCTGTAAATCCAAACGCTTCACCTCTTGGAGAAAAAAGATCTTGGATTTTAGGTTCTTGCGCCAGCCTCCATGTTACTTAAATAAGACATAAATAGACATTGAAAAGCGGTCTATCTTTTCTGTGAATCGAAATAAACACAAAATAACTTAAATGTTGCTGTGCATCGGTGACAGAGCTCTTCATAAGGTTGCTTATGTGTTGTTCTGAGGTCTCTGTGCGTCTCAGCTCTCTAACCGTGAAAAAGCGTCCTGACGCAGCGCTAGGGCGCAATCTGGCGCAGTCCTTGGTTCTGGTTAGAGACCATGTGAAAAAAAAACATCCATCCCAAAATTAAGTAGAAATATATAGCTGCAAAAGTGACCTCTTGGAATACCTTTAGGCTATATGGTAGATAAAACGTGATAAAGTGCCCTCTAAGGTGCTCCTCCAGTGGAGAAAACGTGATGCAGTGCCATATACATGCTAGAAAATTAGTTGGCCTCTACATGCGAGACAATACGGCCTCGTGTAAAGGGAGGACAGATGACAGAGCTGCTCTATCTGCTGCTCTGCTCTTTTCCCAACTCTGACCAAGCTCCTCAAAATATATACCACATGAAGCTGATGTGGGGAAGGCAGGCTCTCAGATCTTCTTCTGAAATAGTCCATAATTCCCAGAGGTGTTGTAGTTATACTACACTTATACTAAATCTGAGTCACATGATAATCATCATCATAACCAGGGGGTTGGAACTGTTTCACCATAAATGCATCATGACTCTTTTGGCCCCTGCCCCTCAGACAGCCTGAATCCGCCACTGTATAAAACAATCTAAACAGTGTAGATTTGTTTTCATATATATATATATATAAATTTAACTTGCGAAGATCAAAGATGTTGTTGTCAAAAGCTAAAAGATTTCATGACTTGACTTATGGTCTGCCCATTGTGGATTCAGCCATCCATTACTTTTAATTTACCTCATATTGATCCCACTTTACCGGGGCTGAGGGTCAGTAAAGCCTACTCTTTCATCAGTGTTTCCTGGGCTCACCTGGCTGGATGGCACAGATGAAACCGGGTGCATGGAGGGGAAATAATTCAAAAGGAGGATGACAGGTGAACTGAAGAGCAGAGGGAGGATGGGGGCATCATGACCAGACACTTGGGAATATAAAGAGTTAGAGGAGAGAGGTGAAAAGAGGAGAGTAAATTAGATTGTGATTAAATTAGAAGATACCAGTGGGATCTATTAGAGTCATTACAGTCTAATGATATAGGTTACACATTTAGTAAGATATGCCAGGCAAGCAAGGACTATCTGTATCAATCTCTCTCTCTCTATCTTTCTCTCTCACTCGCTCACTCACTCACACACACACACACACACACACACACACACACACACACACACACACACACACACACACACACACACACACACATACATATGTAGGCTCTATTGACTACATATTGCACCAATCATTTAATCATGTCAAGGTTGTACTGTAGATGATTACACCTCAAATAACTGACATTTTCTCCTGTGCCACAGCTATATATGATGTCTTCAAGGGTGTACACTACTGGCTGTCAAGGCTGGCTACATGATCTGAATGACAAAAGCTTTGAGACCAAAAATGTTAAGTGTAAAGGAACATTTCAACATTTCAGGAAATATGCTTTCTGCTTTCTTGCTGAGAGTTAGATGTCACTGAGACCATTCTCATTCATGTTAGCTACAGCCGGCAGCTGGATAACTTAGCTTAGCATAAAGACTGGAAGCAGGGGTAAACAGCTGGCATGGCATAGTCCGAAGGCGTAACAACATCCATCTACCAGCCTCTCTGCAGCTTGGGGAAACTCTTGACACACCCTACAGCCAGCAAGGCAGTGAGCTAATTTTCGGCAGCCTTGCTGGCTTGTCTATGTAATACTGTTCAAGATTTTAAACAATGAAGAAGACAATTATGAAAAAAACGCAACAAAGCTTGTTTATCAGTATTTCTTTATTCTTTCACCTCTTTTTTTTGACAAATTGTGATACAAACAATGCAAAAATGTTCAAATGTAAAATCAATGATTATGAGAGAAACAAAGACTTGTAGCAAGCTAACATGCCTCCAATATTACATTATATTCATTATGAATATTAAAAGAGTTTTCAACCGATTTAGCATCGCACTCCTTTAAAATTGTTGGACTCGCCAAAATGTCAAACTATAAGATAAGATAAGATAAGATAAGCCTTTATTGTCCCACAGCGGGGAAATTTTTAGCGTTGCAGCAGCCAGCAAAAGTGTCATATATAGAAATACAATAAAATAAATAGAAAAATAGAAAAATAGTCCTATACACAGTATAGACAGAAATAAATAATAGAGTGACTGAGTGCAGTTGTAAGTATGAACAAATAGATAAGATAAAAATATTGCACATATATAATATACATGTATATGAAAATATTTCACAGCAACATATGAAGTAGATAACATCATGAATACAATATATGTATGAAGATAATGCACAGCAGTAGATGAAGTATAGTAGCGAATAGTCTGCACACTGACAGTCAAGTGTAGATTACCGGGAGTTGTACTGATTATAGAGTCTAACAGCAGCAGGCAGGAAGGACCTACGGTACCTCTCCTTCAGACACCGCGGGTGGAG
The DNA here is from genome assembly GCA_005408345.1 of Macquaria australasica. Lineage (NCBI taxonomy): Eukaryota > Metazoa > Chordata > Actinopteri > Centrarchiformes > Percichthyidae > Macquaria > Macquaria australasica. The sequence goes on from SEMN01000404.1 coordinate 61,025, forward strand.
CAGCCGGTCGCTGAAGGAGCTGCCCAGTGCTGAAAGAGTGACATATATATATTTAAATATATATATATATATATATATATATATATATGACGTTTTTGTGTTCCTGTGTGCCAGTTTTGACATCTCCTTAACTGCTGTATAAAAGAAGCGTATTTCCCAAAATAGCAAACTTTTACTTTGAGACATTGCAGGACCATTTAGCTCATTGAAATCAAAGTTAATTAAAAATCCTAATTCAAGAGGAGATGTGTTTGTTATAAATGTTCTCATCTACTACTCCGTTTGCTGCAGTCATGGGTCATCTCTCTCTGTTATTCAGCAGAAAAGTGATCGTTTCAGATAATTACATTATTGGGCTATCTTCTTTTACATCAAAAATAATACCTGTGAATACCCACAAAGGTTAGACCTCTCATAGTAACATTAGACACATAAAGAAAAATGAGAGAAGAGCTTTTTTCTATTTTCACTTTTTTTTTCTCTAGGAGCTAATCCTTGGCCCACTAATAACAAATTTAGCTGTAAGTGCAGTGCACACAAGTACAAATGCCGGGAACAGATGTACACTTACAAAGGTTTATTGTTCATCCAAAGTCACAAGCAGCAACTAACCTTGAGAGGAGCTAACCAAAGTGGTTCGAGCACCTGGCAAAGATGTTGTAATTATGTGTTGATTACTTTTATTCTGCCATTTTGTAAAAAACTCTCAACTATATAGGGGCTCTAAAATTTGACCTTGCAGGGAACATATGAGCTATTCACTTCTGTTCACTTTAGCAGTTTGTGAGGCCTTGTAATTGCTCTTCACGTCTCACAGTGCTTGCCCATATACAGTATATCCTCAACTGAGAACAAGGGCAAACCTGTGTTGCATTCTGGTATGGATGCTGTGGATCCTTCATGGTTTGTTAGAAATGTTCAAATAGTCACTTTCCCCTTGGAATTCACTTTTGTTGTTTGGTCTCCACTATAGTATTTCTTTGCATGCAGACAACGAACAACTGGCTTTTGTGATTTTGTGGGACAAAAGCCGCTGCCCACACTTTATATAAACTGGTGAACCAAAGCTGCACAGAACTACAGACAGGAGTGTTGACTCTCAGTAGGATTAGCAGTACTAGCAACTTTTTTCACATTACAGGAGGTGATTTGATTCAGTTTTACTATGAAACATGTCGCTTAGCACAACCGTAACAACAAAAAGAAAGTTACATTTGCATTTTTTATTGTGTTACAGATATGCATCTCATTTGACATTTAGTTCAGATCAGAACCACAGAGGAAAGAATATCCAAGCTCCAAGTGATACATGTATGTAATGTCAACATGTAAAGGTTCATTTTCTAGAAGCAGTTTTCCTATCATGCTATATAGATTCATTTGATAAAGCAGGCAGGATCATCTGGGTGAAATGATGTATCATCAGTGGTGACGACAGCTGAATGAAAAGGAAACAAAATCTTTATTCATTATGCAGGAAGTCAGCAGGGCATGAACTCCATCCATACTGATGTGTTTAGTCCCTGATCTGTTTTCTATTTGTGGGAATCAACATGAAAAAAAAAGAAAATCTGAATCATCCGTGTAATTTTCCTTCTTCAAACATTTGCCCTTTGATTTGTGCTTTTACATCACAAATCTTCTGCAGGAATCAACGTGTCAGATCCCCTGTGAACCTCTGCAGCGCCGAGGTTCAATACTTTTTGGTAGTTAAATGTACTGTATAACAATGCGTCATAATTGATATGCTCATTTTACCTTTAATCAGCAAAGTAATTATAAGCTATGGCTGTAAAATAAATGTAGCGGAGTAAAAAGTACAATATATAGTGGACTAGAAGTATAAAGTATCATTAACTGGAAATACCCAAGTAAAATTCAAGTACCTTCAAATTAAAGTAAATGTACTTTCTTACATTCCATCATTGATTAAGTCCAGCTGTCTGTGTTCAGTATTTTAAAAAGGCTGTTGTGATCGGGGTTCTGCTGACCTCCAGTGGTATTCATGCAAACTGTACACACATCGATTTGAAGAGGGGAGGATACAAAACACATTTATCACTGCCTCAACAACTCCCCTCGTTCACTTCCAGTGCTGATCTATGTGGCGCCCTGCATGTTGGAATATCTTCCATTCAAACTGTTTGGTAGTCATAGCACAGCTGTCGGAGCCACCAGCTTGCACACATACCAGAGAACAGATGGAGCTGTTAGAACTGTACTGAATGAGCCCTGCAGTTGCATCTACGCTTCATCCTTCGAGGTCTAATATCCACCAGAAGTCTACTGAAGCACACGGCCGTTTAAAGGGTTTCAAAATGACACTACGGGGTTTATGAAAGATATTTTACTGCGTCTCCATGTCCAAATCAAACATCTACTACAGTTGTGGCTGGTATCTGTCTTTCTTATCAGACCTCATTTCTAAGTCCTGCAGACACACCCCTCATATAGAAACTCCGGCATTCCACAGCTGTCACTCTTTTGAAGACAGCCAGGCACAAAGGCCACCTGAAATTAGGTCAAAGACCTTCAACACCTTCATTGTTAGCAGAGCAGAGAATAGATGTCCTTGAATACAAAACTGTAGGCAAAACATGCAGCCTCAAAAGTTCTGTTATATAGAAACTAATATCCTTATGCTAAAGTAATAAGAAAAATGCTTGATCACTTCTGGGCAATGTTTTCTGTGTATAGCATTGTTTTGGATTGAATTTTAATCAATTCTCCTCATACTTAGCTTCATGGGTGCCTTGGTATAGATTTTGAAAAAAAAAGCTTCCTTTTTCAGACATTTGGAGAAAAGAAATTCACGGCAACAGAAGCCAAGAATAAGTCAGTCAGTCCTCTGCCTCTGTAAAATGAATTGAATTTTTTCTTATGAGTCAATTCCAGCAGACCATGACCAAAACAATTCTTGATCAGATTTTTGAAAAGGGGATTCAGAAACTGCAGCCAGTGGCTGAAACCCTAAAAAAAAAAATTGGATAAGGGAAGGACAGACACGTCATTGATTTTTACCCGACTGACCGGAAACAGTGTTAGAATCAAGGACAAAGTCAGATATAAGATAATTCCCTTGTGCCAACAGGATTAAGTCACATCATGTCAGAGGACGGTACTGTATTATGTTCACACTCACACTGGAATTTGTTGTCTCCTGCAACATGACGCTGCTGACTCCAGCTGGTAACACAGCACCACAGCAGCACGACAACACAATACAACCGTAACCAAAGTACAATCACCTGAAAGGGAGCATAGTCATTACTTAATCTGAACATGTCTTGCACATTTGTTTGTGTAATAATATTGTAAATATTGTATGTGTGTATTTAATTAAAAGTTTAAAATTGAAAATGATAATCTGTAACAAGGGTTGCAGTAGTTTATGAAGCAGTCTGGAGATTCCGAGACATTTATCTGTGAGGGAGAGCTAGTTAGCAGTGGTCTTGTGAACTTGAGCTCATTGGTCTGTGACAAGATCAAAACAGTCTGCAGACTGAGGGCATGTTGAGTAACATTTCTTAGAAAACACCATGTAAGGTTGAGTAACTTTTTTAATGAAACACTATGTAATAATGTTGGTCTCACTGCAATAGATTTTAGATGTGACACTTAAAAAATAATTTACATGGACAGCACCAATACAGTAGACATATTTATTGATAGGTGACATATAAACAGACTTCACTGACTCTGTCCTAACTCTCTTCATTCTACATTTAGATGCAGAGTTAATACACATACAAATACACATTAAAAACCCGGTGAAAGGCTGGCAGTTTAGAAGCTGTCTCATACAGTGGAGCACTTTCATCTCAGTGGAGCCTCCACACACAGGCTTGGCTGTTCTGCCTCCGTAGCTCGGAGGCTGCTCGGCTCCAAATATACAGTTCAAAAAAGCCTCCAGCACAAGTTCTCCTTGTCCTCCTCCAACCCGGGAGTCCAGAGCTGCAACCTTTAGTATACAGAAGGCTCTTCTTGCATTGCTAATGTTGATGAATAACAATATTCTGTGCGGGAGTTTACATGGAGACGTGCTGTGAATAGACGAATAAATGATGATTTTGAAATATCAATAATGTGCATTTGTGAAGTGACACTTAAGCAAAACCAGCGGTAAACAAAGTAGAAACGATATGACTCAAAGATACAGCATACTGAAATAGTATTTTAGCTGCTGGTACTGAACATGGAGTGTAGCATCTTCACACAGTCCCTTACCGCTCATTTTTCAGTTTCTACCTGTGTCTACCTCGTAGACTAATAACCGTAGGTCTACTGTTATCACCGGCTGCCAGCTGGTGTCACAGCTTTTTCCAACATAGCAACAATTTATTTAGCGCTGTGCAGTCACCTGTGCTGTGTGAAAGGCTACAAGCGGATGTGGCTCCACGCCATTTGGAAAAAAAAGTGTCCTTGCCAACACAGAACCAGCTAATCACTTATCTCCAAACTTGTGTTTATCGTAAATCCAGAAAGGCATCTTCTCTGTTCTGAAGCTTCATCAAAGTTTCAGACAAGGCTGCCCTTTAAGAGGAGAGTGCAAACTCCTGAGCTCCTGCTTGATCTAACACAGCCTTTATCCAGGAATGTCCTTCCTTTAAGCAGGCCTTTTCCAGCACAGAGGGACCTCCTATAGCACACCGCCGTCACTGGGAGACAAAAGGCAGCAGCTGTCACATGAAGGACAAAATCCCTCATGTCTAAACAATCTCCAGACTCGTGGTCGCACATGTACTCACACACACTCCTCATACAGCATTGGTTGGTGGCTCTGTTGAGGGTGTGTGTGCTGCCCTGGTGTCCATCATGCTGAGCTTCTCTGTCCCGTTCCTTGGTTCTTCTCTCTGTCTTCCCCTCCGCCAACACAACCTGCACCTACGACTGACAGATATGGAAACATGTTAACCAAACCAGCCAAACCAGTTGTTAAATAATCAGTCAGGTCAACACTAGCATAAAGACTGAAAACATGGGGAAACAGCTAGCCTGGCTCCATCCAAAGGTAAGAAAATACACCTATCAGCACCTCTAAAGCTCACTAATTAACATGTTATATCAAAAACTATTCATTGAAGCACATTTTATACATTTGTAAATCTAATTTTTTTCTGTCCCACGAGCACAAAGGCTTACTGTGAACAAATGAAGATGAACACAATGAGAAGAATGAGGAAAACGAGCCCTGCGATGATGCAGGCAATTATGATTTGTCGTTTCTCTCCTATCCGCCAGTCCAGGTCCACATATTCACACCTGGAACCAGTGTAACCATGGTGACACCTGAGACAAAGATAGAAAAAAAATGTACTTGTATGACTTTCATTTTCAAATGATTTTATGTGAATTTTCCTTCATTCAAACATTCAAAACCAATTGTAGTGCAGGAACATTCAGTGCCAATTTAATCTGTTCTGCTTTCAATTCCTTTCAATTTTCCTGTCTTCACTGTCAAGCTCCTATCTTTGAATTTCTCCTTCCCGTCCTTTTTACAGCTACATCTCTCTCTTTATATTTCTCAATCATCATTATCTCCATCTTTTCTCCATCATTATCTCTCACCTACAAGACGGTGCCTTCTGTTCTTTAACATAACGACAATCCCCGTGGACGCAGTAGTTTGTTAGTTCCTCGGGACATTTTGAGAAGTGGCCATTCCACTGCCCTGTATCTATTGTGTCTGCTGGAGAAATGAAATGACAACATTAGTTTCAGAATGAATAGCATTTCATCGTCTGTTCAAGTTCACAGTATACACTAATGATCAGTGAGCTTCTCCTATGATATATTGTTAGATATTTTGGGAAATATGCTTATATTTGCTTTCTTGCTGAGGATTAGATGAGAAGATCCATACCACTAAAGTGACATCAGTCTTCTCATCTAACTCTCATCAAGAAAGCGAAAAAGCTTATTTCCCAAAATGTCTGACCATTTCTGTAACTGTGTCACATTCTGTCAGCTTGCTTCTTTGACTTGCACGCTCACCTTCTGGCATGGCCTGATGTATAAATAGACTGTTTGCAATATGATCCAGAGGATCCAGAGGAGTCCTGATGAATCAGTGCCAGGAAAAGCCTGGTGTCATCAAGGTCTCATTAACCACGTGTCTCAATTATTACAATTCTTTACTAAATGAAACACGTGCTAAGTTGGGATACACAATTCCCATCTCTCCCCCCTCTTCTCTCTAGCTTAATTGTTCACAAACACACCCTAACACAGCTGCTAGTGGGCCATCATGCTGAACTTCTGACCACCAGTTACACACAGTGCTTTTTATACTGGCTGCCGCTGTATCTTTACAGCCCATTCCCATGAGATTATCTTTGAAAATGAGCTCGTAAAAGACTACTGCTGTTCAGGTGACATCAATGAGAGCGCTTCAGTTGTTAACTGAAACATAAGATCCGGCTTGCCGCCATGACCTCATTGTTAAAAAGAAATATCCAGTTACAAACAAAGTTCAAAGGAGTAATACGTTGGAAATGTTTATTTGCTTTCTTGCCAAGAGTAAGCTTAGATAAGAAGATCGATTCCACTCTCATGTTTGCTAATTATAAAGCTAAAGCCAGCAGTTGGTTAGTTTAGCTTAGCTTAACTGGGAAAACAGCTAGCCTGGAAAGGAATAATAATGTATACTAGCACCTAAGCTAACTAATTAACATAGCTCATATTTAATCTGTACAAAAAACATAGTGTAAAAATGACAAGTTGTGGGTTTAGAGGGAGTTGAGTGATGAGATGTACCTTCATATTGTGGTATCAGTCTTCTAAACTAGCTCCTGGCAAGAAAGTAAAGGAGCATATATCTAAAAATGTTGATTTTTTTTTTTTAAAAAAAAGTGAATTTTCATATAAAAATATTGTTATTTTCTCCTATGATGCAGTTAATCTGTCAAACAAATACAAATACATTTTCAAGAATCAGAATCTGAAACAGGTTCATTGCCTGAATTTGCCTTGGTGTTGTGGTGCATAACAGTCAAAATAAACAAAGTAAGACAAAATAAAACAAGTAGGCTACTATACAAGTCAAGGTCATAAATATAAAATAGAAATGTACAATTAAAAATATGTAAATATATATATATATATTCTAAAATAAGGAGCTGTTTAAAAGAGGATGGAATGAGCAAAATATGTAAGGAATTGAAATACAAGATTGCATTTAAGTATAATTTGTTGTAATAAGAACTAATTACTCAGCAGAGTTAGCTGACTCTGCCTCTCCACAAGACTTTCAAAGACATAGAGAAGTTGCTACCAGTCCAGACTCCTGATCAGTTCAGGCACTTTAATTACTCCTCTGCTCTCCGGACAGCCAGGAATATGACTCTTCCACAATTAACTGCCTCTATTTCTGTCTTTTCTCAGGTGTGTTTGCATGTTTACATCCACATCTGTGCTTTGCCCATTCTTCCATTAAACCGCCACCTTAAAACCTCAAGGCAACCATTTATGACACCGCGAAAGGGAACCGCCCCTTGCCACCTGTCCATATCTACCTGTGCAATTGTCTCTGTTACCATGGCGATGACAGTGGGACTCAGTTCGATTGGCAGACTCGTCGGTGGCATTCCATTCTGCCAGTGAGTGTTTGCATAAGGCCAGAGCTGCAGCCAGAAACACAAACAAGAAGACAATCACACACGTACACACTCGCAACAAACAAATATATGCACGTGCACAATGCGCAAACATTGAAACCACATTTGTGACCGCATTCCACCTACAGTGTAGGATAAGAGATGACAAGAAAAACACACGATCATGATCAGAGTTATAGGTGAATAGCTGCTGAGTCATGATGCCAGCCAGCCTTATAGGGTAGGAGAGAGTGGCGATTTCTCTCTCTCATGCCCACTTCTGTCTCTCTCTCATACAAACACACACACACATACACACATTTTTACTGCTCTAAGCAAAAACCACATTAATAACATCCCTTGTCACTCTTAGAGCAGTTTGGTTACATAAAAGTTTACAACAGACCGTGTAAATCTATGTGAGCATATTACAATGACTTCCCAAATGTCACATTTCATTCCACATTAGGGAAGCCTGTTTTGACAATGATTAGTAATCACGGGGGATATATGGCTGGTGTATGGACTCTTCATTCAATCATTAACCAACACTAAAGTCTATTGTACAAATAAAACTTAGTAGGGAGAGTGCTGTCTTCAAACCTGCTTTGGCTGCATTGCTTGGAAGGCACATGGATGTTGAAAAAGTGCACCAACAATCGAACCAATGTGGAATTCACTCATACAGTGGCATTTTTAACACTATCTATGTCCCTTTAGAAGACAACTGTCACTTGGTGTCTCAGGTTGCCAACCTACCCGCCTTCTGTTTACAACCAATATATGGTTGTAAAGGTGTTCACTGATTCAAGTAAAAGGATAAAACAACAGTAAATCTTACCTGTTGCTATTCCTACATAGAGTCTGTACACCTTGGCCATCTCCTCACTTGATAAAAACACTCATCCGACACATGGAAGTTCAGTGTAATTGACAAATAGGAGTGAAACTGGATCGATCCTTTCTCAGAGGTCAATGACCTTTGAAAAAGGTGTGGACAAGCTGTGCAAGTTCCCCAGTGGTGTGTCGTATTGTGGTCCGTCATTGATGGAAGTTAGGTTCATAGTCATCCAGGAAAACTTGAGGCTATAACCAAAGCTCACACACACACACACACACAGCTTAAAGTACCTCCCTGGACTGCAACTGCACTGCACTACAGTGTGTGTGTGTGTGTGTGAGAATAGAAAAAGGGGGTTGGCACTGAAACCTAACTCTGCTCTCTGCTCTCTGCTCCCCGCCCACACCTTTAAAGGAGAATACGACTCCATTCCATTCAAGCTATTCAAATGATTTCCTCGTCAAAGAACAGCTGAACCTTTATACCTGAGTTCCCTTTCTTAAGAATAAAGCGACAGGCGGGACACTCATTGACAAAGAACAAGTTCAAGAGCAAAGTATCCATCCTGAATCTATTTATGTTTTTCATTGCATTGTCTTTTGGAGGAACATGCCAATAAATTACCATTTTTGCAGGTTGCCTTAACCAACAGAAAGTGGATAAATGTTGGAGGACTGACAAAACCAGACACTGAAATACACTGCTGCAGCATGTGGACTTCTTGTTGGTGTAGACGGACTCCTGCAGAGTATGAATCAACAGGAAGAAATGTTAATGTGAAAGTTCAAATGGCTACAACTAATACTTGTACTTTACTTGAGTATTTCCATGCTATACTTTGCTACTGATCAGGTCAGTCTCTTTTTTTGATGAATAACACCCTCTGGACAGACTCTGTTGTCTTATTTTTGAATGTATTTTATTAAAAATGCAGGTACCCGGAAACAGAACCCACACAACAGTGGTGGCGTGGAGTTTGCTTAACAAATAGTCTTTTCAACAGTCTAGCTATACCCAAGAAAACAATGTCGCAAAGAGGGATTATTTTGGTTTGGGTGTGTTTTCTCTTGCTGTTGCTTTGTTTTGTTCATATCTGTGTATGTACGTCTATTTGCACATTGGGCTTATTGTATTTTGTCTGTGATGTTGATTGTTGTAATTTGTGTCATGTTGTAATGAGTAAATACATACGTTGGAAAAGTTCAATAAAAAGATTCCAAAATAAAAAAAGAAGGGCGTGTAGGGCTCTTCTGTTAGCTACAGAATCCAGTCTCCATCCAGCATATCAAGAAATTGAGACACCCCAAGGTCTTATAATCTTTCTGACAAGACAGTCAGAACCTCCTCACATTCTTGGCAGAGTAGGTAAGAGGCCAGGGTCAGTTAACCACAGAAACACATAAATTTGTACCTAAAAGTAATTTTTCTGTGACGACTACATTTCAGAGGGAAGTATTTGTATGTTGTACTCCACTACATTTATCTGACACCTCTAACTACAGATAACTTTCCAAATTAACATTTTGCAAACAAAACATAACCTACTACAGTAAAATGCTGCTTACACATTAATGCATCAGTGATAAAGATCTTATATTATAATATATAATAGTACAACACTCACACAGGCCTTTTTTCTAAATTGAGTAACTTTTGATACTTGATATTTTACTGATAATACTTAGGTACTTTTACTAAAGTAACATCTTTGATGCAGGACATTGAGAAATATGAATCCTGATATTTTTGTTCTCTAGACATGACCAGCAGATGGCACAAGTTGACACTAGTACAGTATGGAGTACCTTAAAATTGTTGTACTGGTACTTTTACTAAAGGATCTGAATACTTCTTCCATCTACCGTCCTACTTACAACACTGCACCTAAAGTTCCATTGAGCAACAGTTTTTATATTTATAAAATTGAATCCAAAACCTCCCGGTAATCTGAAATAAGGTCCAATATGAACACCAATTAACATGGCACACTTAAAAGAGTACACACACATATACAATGTGCATCTTAAGCAAAGGTTTTAGTAGCCTATCTTCAGAAATATATGATAATACTACATGATACTTTGTGTAAAATTAACTTTGTAAAAGCAAACTAAATTACACTTTAAACTAATAATCAGCCACATTTTAAAATAAATATTATCAAGCACATGTAGAAATATACTAGAAATATATAAAAGATTAGTACATTTTAGATATATATACCAAAGCACAGCTGCAGTACAAGTTTTATTGTTTGTTTCTTTTAGTTTTAATATAACATTTAAGATACACTGAAAATTATTTATATTTAAATACTTTATAAATTAGAATTTTAATTATATATATATCAGTGGAAAAACCGTTTTCCATCACTCAAAGGAATCTACTGATGTTTGAAAATGAAGTTTGTCACTCTGGTAAATTATTTAAAGTGTGTTGAGCTCCAGAACAGAATATACTGCAGCCACAGTAACTAAATAGTAATAGTTGTATGGAAAGCTCATGCATTTTGCAAGTTATTTGCGGTTAAAAATATACAAAATTGATGTTCACAAGTGAATCAGCTTCACATTTCTTTCTGGTTTCTGTCTTATAGAGACAGTTTCTCATTTTCACATACAGATACTGTTAATTTTCTGCATCCCATTCTCTTAATGTTCATTCTCATGCAAAAAGTGTCAAAAAGGCGGAACATCTGATGCCCTCAGTGTGGTATAAAGTACATTTGAACAAAGGTTGTTAGGAAAGGAGGCATCAAAACGGTCAAACTATTGAGACTCGTCCGTGAACAGTGTACTGAGAGGAAAGGGAAGTGACAAAGTGGAGAGCTGTGAGAGCTAGACCTCTTTTAGGCTGATCTGGACTGTTTCTGGGCCGATTGCCTACATCTACAAATATATAAGTTCCATTTTATACAGAATATATACCCATACATAAAACATAAAATAAAATAAAAACAGACACTGACTTAAATGACTAAACACACTTAGATCAGAATGGGCAACATGATTCATAATATCCAGTTTCCACACTCTGGTGATTCATGTTTTATTTCTAGTCTAGGATAGCCTCAAGCTTGTAAATAAGTTCCAAAATCTTTAAAGGCTCAAAGGCGGAGTGAAGTGTTGAGTGTCTTTGCAGTTTTGAACAGGAAGACCCAGTTTCCTCTCTCCGCCTGTGCTTCTAACTTAGACTGAACATCAGGAAGCTCAGACGCCACCAGATTCCAAGGCGTAATTTAGAGCCCAGCTATAAACATCCACTTTGTATAATACATAGATGATCACTATATGACTTTGCCACTGTCCACTGTATAAAACAGAGATCCCACTTATACAGCATTAGCTTTCAAACGGTATTTAAATAAAGATTAAGATGAAGGAGGTTTATGTAAAGTATTTTAATGGTTTAAAAAAAAAGGTTATATGGCGATACAGCAATGTAGTAAAACAAGACATTTATTTGAAAAAAATATATTTGTAAAACCTCATTTTCATGCGTTTTTCTCATGAAATTAAAATCAAAACAAAATGGAATTATTTTCTTCTGCGAGTGAGATGCCACAGTCGTGTCCACTTCTTCCTCTGCAAAAAGTGTAAATCTTTTTATTCCTCATTTGAAATCCCGCTATAATAATAGGCGTTACTCTCAAATAAAGGCTGTAAACTTTGTGGACTCTGACCTTCACACCACAGCACAGGAGCGTGGTTCTCTGAAGGGGTTGCTGCCTGTGGGGACTCCGACCAGCAGGGCGTCTTTGCCAGCGTTCTGCAGACAGTACTGCTGGAGCTCTGTAGCTGCCTGGGACACCTGGGAGCACAAACACACACATATTTATATATAGTTAATGAATCTTTATTTTACCAGTTATAAGCCATTAATAAAAATAACTTTTGGGTTGCCAGATTGTGGAAAATTCTCTTGCAGCATCAAACTTTCTTTGTATTTTCAGATATTTAATTCATTAGGGAAGCCCCTCCAATGGGCCGTTTGACCACTTACCTTCTAGAAAAGTGATACAGGACATCTGCATCAAAATCAAAGTTTTTCTGATAGACACTGAGGAACACAAGACCCTTATTATTGACTTATACATTTTTTTACTGCAGACTTGATGACTTATTAGAAAGTGAGAAACTTGTGACCCTATATTAACAACTTACTAATAAGGAGGGGTCTCCCTAATGAACTAAAGAGCTAAAACGACATAAGTTTGTTGCTTGAGGAGGATTTTTCACAACATGGGAACCCAAAAGTTATTCTATAATGCTATGTACAGTACCTATGTGAGCAATTAATACAACAAAAAAAAAGAAATATTAAGCAGACTATTAGTGGTGTACTCATATGAAAAGGACAAGGCACACCAACTTATTATAAAAAACACATTTTGACATCATCCCATTATACAAGTTGTCTTCAGATATGTAGACTATCTGTGACGTGTTAAACTTCTCGTGAATGATATCTAAATCTGACATATGTCATATTTTAATATATAAAAATGTGCATGGGGAGAGCATGCAGCAACATTTTCCTATCATCCTCTAAATTGACAACATGACATGTTACAGCCTGGGTATAATGTGTGGAATAAGAGTATAGAACATATATAGTATAAGACTTTAAGAGGCAGTATTGAATGGCCATGCTGTAACAAGACAAGTAGGTGGATAATGAACAAATATATTCTATAAAATAAAAGCAAAACATTATACTGTAATGTGTTGAATCTTATAGAGAAGGCTGGTGCTTTTTCATTGGTCATATTTCATAAATATAATAAAGTTAAACAAATCAAGAAAAGCAAATGAGTAAACCCCAAACTCTTGTTTTTTAAAAGATATATATCTTTTTCCGTCCGAGGTTGTATTTCTTTTATTTACCTTGATTCTCTCCACGCTGGCCTCAAGCTTCAGTTGTTCCACCAGCCGTCGCATGTTGGATAAATTGGAATTAGAGGTCATGTTGGTGGAAATTGTTTTGGGAGAGAAAAATTCCTTGTTAAAAAAGTCCCTTCAGTCTTTCAACACAGCAGTTGAGTCCACTAATGGGCAGCAAATGCTCACGAAGGAAGAGTGGCCGAGTTTCTTTCCAAATGACCTCGACCACTCCACTAAAGCAACAAGGAGAGATAGAAGCACACTGATCTCCAACTGTACTGGATAGACTTTAAAGTTGTTTTTGTTCTGTTTTAAAATGTGAAGTTAAACTGGATTCAGATATATTACAGCATTTTATACACAAACCCCCTACATGTCAAAAGTATTTAGACATTAGTTCTGTAAGGATTTGTGGTCATTTTATTAGTGTATTTGCTCAGCAATGCTGTTCTTTGTGATGCAAAAAGTGCATTTTTCTTTCCCCAGTGAAGAAATATACAGCTTTATCATACTTAAATACATAAACAGCACGACAGATACAGAGAAAGAGTTAGAGAGAGGGGGGAGTAAATATAGAATATATGGGATGTGAAACTTGGAAGAGGTGGGGAGACAAGATGAAAAAGGGAGAGGAAGGAAATCGAGGACAAGCAAGAAGAACAAGAGAAGAGTGAGGAGACGGGGAGAAGAGGAAGTGAAGAAATGAGCGACAAAAGAGGTGGAAAAGGAGAAAAAAACAGACAGAAGGAACAGAACAAGAGGAAGAAGAAATGAAGAAAGACAATGAGCGGGAGGAATACTAAAATGTTAGTGTCTGTTAGTGTCTATGTGTTCAAAATGTTAATTAATACATGCATTAATAATGCTTAATAGTAAAACAAATTGTTTAAATTATAGTGTATGGTCACCGAAACATTACAAATTGGACAAAATTGAATATTAATGTAGCTCACAACATGCCAAATGAAAATCTTACAAGTTAGTTAGATTAAGGTTCAGGTTACGCAAACTTTTCCTTTCTGTTACATTTAGGTGCAAAGGTACAAAGTTAAGACTTTTTAAATGTTTTTTAAAAATAAATTTAAAAAGTTACTTTTATTGTTTAAAATAAATACATATAAATGAACCAGAGATGATGGGAAATGCAACTGACTTCAGTTGTTGTCAGTAACATATTTAAATAAAATTTGAACTAACACTTCCGATCGTTGATGTAAGTGACTTGACATCGTGATCGTGGTTGACATCAGCCATCTTGTCTGCAGACAGGCAGCACGCAATGCGGTTCTGCGCATGCGCTCGCCCGGGCTGCCCGAAAGTGCTGTGAGAGGTCGTGCGGCAGCTGAGCTGGAAATTACTAGCATGCGAGCAGTGTTTGAATGCAGCTTTCCCCCTAAAACCCCACATGGCTAATGAACTACAGCACCGTCTCCTTGTGTCCTCATTGGTCCGCAGGTGATTAACAGGATTGGCTGTAAGTAGCTTGTGCAGAAAGGTAAACATTACAGGAAGGAAGGAGAAGCTTCATCAGAGAACCAACACTTCTTCTGACCTACGTCGAGGTGTTGAAACTCGGAAATATGAGCTAATACGACACTTACAGCTGTCAAACCTCCCGGACTCTTTCATTTGAAGTGTGTATTGACTTGACTTTAGCAGACATGGTAGAGGTATTTACCGGGCGGACACTCCTGAACAAAGACGGGGATTTCGTCGATCCTGAAGAGGCGTTGAGGAATAAAGTGGTGGGGATCTACTTTTCTGCAGGATGGTGTCCGCCTTGTCGAGACTTCACACCCATCCTGTGTGATTTCTACACAGAGCTGGTCGAAGAGAGCGAACCCCCCGCTCAGTTTGAGATAGTTTTTGTCTCCTCTGACAAGTCGGCCGATGACATGGTTGAATATTATCATGACATGCACGGAGACTGGCTGGCTCTGCCCTGGACGGATGATTACAGACAGTAAGTATCAAAATCTAATGAAAAGTCAATGGAAGTTTGGTTATTTAACTTACAGAGTGTATGAATTTGAATCACTTTCTTTTAAGTATTTTACACAGACATTTTGAACTCAATATAATGTGTCAAATATATAAGTAGCTGCACTTGGCTGCGCTTTATTTGTCTTATATCTGATTAGGATTTAACACTATTGTCGGTACAACCTATTAGGTTGTGCTCCAGCTTATGTAAAATGCTTATGAGGGTCACCCTCTCAGGGATTAAGTTTAAGTGCAGAGCAGACAAACTGCCTCCCACAGCTGAGAGTGACTGTGACTTTAAGATTGATCTGTTCAATTTTAATTTTCTGGTTTATTTTATTTTATTTCATTTTATTTATTTATTTTGTTGTCTCTGAATGTCCAGGTCCCATGTTGGATTTGTCTTTGTCTTTTGTTTTGTGAATATATATGTGACAAGTGTGTTATGTTGTTTATGACAGAATCAAATGTAAGTCAAACCTGCATCTGTGGATGTGCAGTAGCATATGTTGTTCTTTTATATACAGCATTTCACTAATTCAAGCATCAGTGGTGGAGGAAGTGCTCAGATTCTAAGTAAAAGTAGCAATACCACAAAAAAAAGTCCTGCATTTAAAGTGTTATTAGGTAGAAGTACAAATACATCACCAGCTAAATGTTCTTAAAGTATCAGAAGTACTCATTATGAAGGCAACATTGGCCTGTCAGTGTCATGTTGTTGTATATTATATTGCATTTGATTATAATTAGTGATGTATTAATGTATAAGCAGTATTTTAATGTTGAATCTGGTCAATAGGAAGCTTTTAAAAATATTTTTACGATATTCTGCTTTGTAGTTAAACTAATAACAAAGCTAGGGCTGCAACTAACAGTTATATTTATTATCGATTAATCTGCAGATTATTTTCTCGATAAATCAATCGCTTGGTTTATAAAACGTCAGAAAATGGGGAAGAATATCCATCACAGTTCCCAGGAGTCCAAGATGGCGTCTTCAAGATGTCTTGTTTTGTCAGATCAGCAGTTTAAAACCCCAAAATATTCAGTTTACAATCATATAAGAGTAAGAAAACCAGCAAAAATGAACATTTGAGATGCTGGAACCAGAGATTTTTGCTGGAAAATGAGTGAAACAATTCATCCATTATCAAAATTGTTGCTGACTATTTTTTTGTCGATCAACTAATGAATTAATCCACTAATTATTTCAACTTTACTTAACTGTGTATGCAGTATTTTAATATTGCAGCTGTTCAAGGGGAAGCTAATTTGACATTTTCTGATATATATTGTATAACAATGCATCAGAATGTTTAAACAAATCCTATGAAATATGAATCTGTAAGGTCAAATAAATGGAGTGGAGTCAAAAGTACAAGATTTCCTTCTGAAATGTATTGAAGTAGAAGTACATGAGGCGCATAAATTGGAAATATGAAAGTAAAGTACGAGAGCTTATACGATGAGTTTATTAATTGATCAACAAGTTAATTTGAACTATTTTGATATACAATTAATCGTTTCAGGCAAAAATACCAATTATTTTCTGATTCCAACCTCTAAAATGTGAGAATTTGCTGCTTGTCTTTGTCTATATGATAGTAAACGGAATATATTTGGGTTTTGGCCTGATGGTCGGATAAAAGGAGGAGTTTGAGAACATCTTCCTGGGCTCTTGGAAATTATAATGGCCATTTTTCACTATTAGCTGACACTTTTTAAACTAAAATTATCAGCAGATTTATCAATAATGAAAATAATCATTAGTTGCAGCCTTGATCAGTATATATTTTTAAAGCTGATTGTGTGTTTTGTTTGTAAAATATGAGTCTGTAAAGAATCTTGTAGCTATAGCTGTCAAAAAAAAATGTTGTGGAGTAAAAAGTATTTCTCTCTTAAGTATCTCAGATTTGTACTTATGTACTGTGCCTGAGTAAATATACTTTATTACGTTCCACCACTCTCACACTTGCATATAAAATTTTAGATTAGATTAGATTCAACTTTGTCATTGCACAGATTACGAGTACTGAGACAACAAGATGCAGTTAAATATAAGTATAAAAGTAAAAGTATGCACTATGCAGGCCAAGTGGTCAGAGTTGTATTATTAGATTTTATACTACTATACTCTTCTAAGTACACAAGTCACATAAATGGAAATGTTAAAGTACAAGTACCTCTACTTTATATTTTTTCATAAAGTAGAAGAAGCAAAGCAGAAGTTATTACAGTTGTCTTTGTGCAATAAAGCCTTTTCTCTGTGTGTCTTTTCTCTCTCAGTGAGTTGAAGCAGCGCTACACGATCACTGCGGTGCCCAAACTGGTGATCGTGAAGGAGAACGGCGACGTGATCACAGACAAGGGCAGGAAGCAGATCAGAGACCGAGGCCTGGCCTGCTTCAGGTCCTGGTTGGACGCTGCAGAGATCTTTCAGAACTTTAAGGGTTAAAATAAAAATCAACAACAATGAGGAAACACGTCAACCCATCTTTTAGAGAGCTGAACAAACCAAAGTAAAATGTTTTCACTTGAGTTTCCAACCTGGGGAAAATTCTGAGAGAGCAAAAATATTTCTGTTACACAAAAATATGTTTATTTATTCAGACTTTTCTCTTATTTATTTATTTTTTGCTTTTTTCTTGTCAAATCCTGCATTTTTTTTTTTTTACTTCATAAGCACTCTAAAATCCTTCAAATGAAACGATCTGAGAAGGAAAAATCTAACTTTGGTTGAACTGCTCACAAATCATGCTTTCATGAGGGGGTTTACAAGTAGCTCTCTTGATTTGTTTTAAGGGTTCACAAGCCAAAAAGGTTGGGAAACGCTGCTTTAGTTGCTGACTTTTACCAAACATCCTATGCATTTAAGACAAACCTCAGGCGTGTCCATTATGGTTCACATGTGAAAAATGCTCCGCTTTAGGGAAATTGTGTGTTTAGTATGAATAATACAAGCCAGCTGCTGTAGTTTCTCATTCATTGAAGTTCTTTATAAGCTCGTGCAGTAAACGGCTAAACCTTGCCCATATTAAGTAGATATCCTCTTTTCAGAGAGAGAGCTTGCTTTTATATATTTAAGGTTTGACTTGTAGTTCTACTTTGAGCTGCCTGTATATTTTTGTATTTTCTTTTTTATGAGTTAAGACAGTTATATATATATATATATATATATATATATATATATTCTGAGATTTCTTGTCATCATTTTTATGTTTCATCTCACATTTCTGTCACAGTGTAAAGGAGCCTCTGTAGATGTCCCATGTTTTGTGAACAAACAAAGTGATTCCCTTTTGCCTCGTTAAGATGCAGAAAGCCCACAGGACATAGTTTCCAGCATGCTGGCATATTCACATCCTTAGTCCTAATTGCCCTTTCCCCCCCTTGTGCATGCTGACACTGCTGTTATCACTTTGTACATAAAACACCCAACAGGCATGATGACATTATGATGAGTCTGCACAGGCTGGTCTCTCCAGGTCTGTCTGCTTTGTAATATTACATGCTGCACGTCTTCAAAGCACACCAAGTAACGCCCCGGAGGCTTCATTCAGAAATAAAGTCGGCTGGTCGGTTCAGGTGTGTTCATGCCGCCCTTCATCACAGCTGTGTCTCGGAGGACTGCGCAGAGAAAAGAGCCTTCCTGGATCTCGCAGACTTATCACAGAAGAAAATGATGCAACTCCTCAAGGTGAAGGAGAGAGACGGAAAAAGAAGCACAAGACCTTAAATTGGCATGTTAGAAAGAGACAAACCTACTGACATCTGATGCAATGCGACATCCAGTAGAAACCCAACCTTTTTTTGATCTTGTTTGAATCATTATATTCCCCATGTGCACTTTTGTAGGAGTTGCAATTTCATAGTTAACCACGTGGGGTCACTATTTTGTCATAAATGTGAATAATGGTGTTTAAATTATGTCAATTTTACCTACATTTAGGGCAGTTTACCCCACCACCACACACTCACACATGCCTCGCTTGAGGCGTACATGTATAAATGTATGCAGCGGTATGATCAGTTTAGAGGAATATAAGTTACAGTTTAATCCAGAGGTTAAAGATGATGTTTCTCATCCTACAGCCCGATTTAAAGTCCACCTCCACTCAAAAATGTGTTTTTATTGTTACTTCATTTGGATGTTTGAGCTTCACTATGCAGAATGACTTATGTGCTCAGTTTGACACTAGAAGACTAGAAGTGTCTCTGTGCTCATGTTAAATCTCAGTTTAAGATGTCTAAGTACGAGCATGATTTTGCCAGTGCACATACACTGAGTGGACTTTTCAGTGAAGTAGGAGTCACGTTATGTCCCTTAGTTAAACTTTTGTAATGAGCAATATTTGCATATTCACAGATTCAGTTTTTTTTTTCACTGAGGGAGAAGGATATAATTATAAGAATTTCAAAATAGGTAATTGAACTTTGACACAAATTATCATTCAAAACAGATTATTTTTATATGTCTTAAAATGTGTCTTGAGGGGATCTTTAGTGCTCAGGTCTTGTGGTTTGTCATTATCTGGAGTTTGAAGGCAGCGGCAGCCTCACTTAACCATGTACATTTTTCCCTCACATATGACGCTCTGTATCTTATTATAGATCTAAATGGAAATTACATTACCCTGGTGGGTGTAAGGGTGTGTGTGTGTGTTTGCATTATCATAGCAGCTTTAAGGGTGTGTGAGTGTGTGTGTAATGATGTGAGGTCAAGGGTCAAAATTTCCATCATTATTCTGGCTCTATAGACCAAAAACATAGATGCTTTCTGAGGTAAGAGGTAAGTTGTGAGTTCAAAGTTATTCTAACTAACAAATAACTTTATTGATAGTCAATGAGTCATTTAATAATGGTTTATAGATCAGTTATAAGCCATTAATATGAATATAAGAGAGCACATGGGGTAATTTTGTGTCCTGTAATCACAGTGTTGGAAAGTAAACTCAAGTCTTGTGCATAAGTACAATTTTGAGATAAATCCTTTACTTAAGTATTTCCATTTTGTGCTACTTTATACTTCTACTCCTAAATACAGTACTTTTTACTCCACTCATTTGATAACTTTAGTTCATGTAGGTTAAGATAAGACTTTATTGATCCCCATGGGGAAATCCACAAGCTCCCCAGCAGTATATAAAGTAATTAAAATTAAACTCACCTTACAGCTGCAACATTAAAGTACATGTAGGCCTACATCAATGTATCAATAATTATAATCCAATAATATAATATACATTATTCTGAAATGGGACTTTTGGTACGTCTGCACTGTGGCATTGATACTTGTACACCAAAAAAGATTTTCCACCAGTGTGTAATGGTGATAAGATAATTTAATTTTTACTCTTTCATCACAGACATTTAACTTTTTAGAGGAATATTGTGGTTTCTGGTCAAACATGAGTCACCACACAATTACACAAAAATCCACACGATTGTATTTATTTATTTATTGTATTTACTTCCTGCCTACTGCCTGACTGAGACCCTCCCAGGTCACTTCAGATTATTAAGATGGATCTTCATGTCGACTTCACATTTACTGGAGTCAGTCGGACTTCTTTGCCGGTCCTGGAAATGAAAGGCAGTAGTGTTTCCTGCGGCTGTAACGGTGTCTTGAATCAACTAACAAGGCTGTCTTTATGTGAGAGGAGGGAGGGAGGGAGGCGGAGAGCTGGGTGGACCGGCGGACCCTGCACGGATAGAGCGCTAGTGTTAAGTTTACCACGTTAATAAACAGAACTTCCGCTCGCAACCTTCAAAATAAGATACGATAATCCTTACCAGAGGGGAAATTCGGGTGTTACAGCAGCACAGGGACAGAGATAAATAAAGATAAATAGATTAAAAGTATATAAAATAAAAATAAGAATTAAATAGAAACCATACAAAACTCAAATTACAGGCAATAGCCCACAACAGTACAACTGGTGTTACTTGAACAAATTGGCAAGACTTAAACAGCAAGGTCTGATCACAACGAACAGCTGGATAGACACATACTTTGGCTCTATCACTTTATTTGTAAAGGGCCTTGGCCCAAATGTTATTTTAGGCACCGGGCCCTCTTCAACAGCTCAAAAACATACTTTAGATTGTTTTATCAGCTTCATGGCTTTTTCCCTTATTTTATGAGAAGTGCTTATAAACATGATTACTTTCTGTTTGGGGCCTCAGAGACTCCTGCAGCTGTGAAACACAGTTAAACACAATGTATGTTAACATGCTCTGGATCTGTGATTGGTGTTGGCTTTTTATGCAGCACTACCCCTCCCAAATCCCAAATTAAGTCTTTTTGGACAACATTTATTATTTCGAAATAATGACATAGGATAACTTGTGAACTCGAGAAAACAAATATAATTAAATTTTTGTCACGGGAAAACGGAGGATATGAAATGTTTGAATCCATGGCCGTTTAGGGCTTCCATAGGTTCACAGTGAAACCCACTTTAAGCTATTTAAATCAGTTAAAATCTATTTAAAAAAAACATACCTCTAAAATACAGTAAAACTCCAGCATCATGAAACAGATAGCTAGTCAAAAAATCTGATTATTTGTCTTTTCAGAATTTTATCCAGTAGGCTGTATTTCATTTTGAAGGCAGCACCCTTCATGTTCCGGTGTTGTTCTGCCTCTCTCCCGCAGACTTCACGCTTCTCGGCGGCACAAACGCGCCCACCCGCTCCTGCTCTCCGCAAGTGTCGGCTGTGGACCGGTGGAGGGCTGGGGGACTGGACCGCAGCACCGGGACAAAACAACAACCTCCACTCAGGATGGACTGAAGCAACGACTGCCGGGACAAGAGGTGAGTTGGCCGGGTGAGAGGGCACATTAACACTGTCAACTGCAGATAACGTAAAAATAATAATCACAAAATGTTAATATAGTGCGCCTGTGGTGATCACTTCTCACCCTGCTCAATGTTAACTTTAAGTTTGCTGTACATCCAGCCACTTCTCGTGAGCAATCATGAAAAAAACAGCTTTCAGTTGTAATTAAATCAAGTCATAGTTTCCCCTTAATGGACGCACTTTAAGCAGACATTGGCAAAAAATGTGTCTAAATGTGAGTATAAGTTGCTTTTGTGTGTGTTTAGGTGCTTGTTTGTTTTCACTGAGAGCTGTGCTGAGGAGGTTTTATTCGTCCATTGAGTGGATACACACTTACTGACATATTTAGTATAAATGAAACAGTCCTTATTGGCCAATATTAACAAAGCCAGGTTATAAATCTGAGTCATGTTTTTAGGTCACTTGAAAGTAAAATCACATGGAGGAGTTAAATTAAAAAAAACCCGCCCACAATTATTTCTATAGTGGGTAGATCCAGATAATAAAATTACATGCACTCAGTGAAAGTGCAGGCTGTTTTCCTCTGCATCTCTCTCTCTCTCTCACACACACACACACACACACGCACACACGCACACGCATGCATACAGTACACACAGCATACTGAGCGAGCTGGAGGTTTTATCAGGAAAATGGCTCTAATCCTGCTTAGTGCACTCACTAACAGGCACCTAGCACCCCTGAAATATTTGGTTTGCAAGCTGGCAGAGTTGTTTTTCCTCATATTGGAAGAATGAAACTGGAGATTATGTCGGATTTGAGGTTGTTTAGCAAGCAGAGAGGAGAACGACTTTGCAGAGTGTACACATACTGTATACTCAGGGTAAATTACTGTATATGCCTGTATCCTGTAGGAGTGATTAACTGGAAACATTGATGTGATACTTGATGACATATATGTGCTTCCTGGAAGATAAAGTTCAATGTGTGTGTGTGTGTGTGTGTCCTACATGTGTGTTTAGTGCATGTCTGTGTGTGTGTGTGTGTGTGTGTGTGTGTGTGTGTGTGTTATAACGTCTGTTGCCATTTAAACTGCATGCATGCTCATGTTTCACAGATCAGATAACAGAATCTCGATTTCGATTTACCCAGCAACATTTCAATGGTGCCGATGTAATGTCCCTGCAGCGTGTTGACAAATTACCTCTGATGATATTACAGTTGCCCTTGCTCATTTAGATAATGCCGGTTTATAAAGATCTATTAAATTAAATGGAGGGCTTATGAATGGCACTGAAAGGTATATCGCCTGTAGTGCTGGCTGTCAGTTTCAGTCATGTAAACCAACAGCAGAGGCTTCACACCTTTGCATGCGAAGAGTTGAGAAATGCTACAGTTCAGCCTGGTCGTAACGTCTGTCTGGTGGTTTACTGTCCAGGGAGAAGAGGGAAGTAATGAGCCCTGGCCCTGACTGAACTTGGCCGGCACTTGTTAACGTCTTTCACAACTCGTTTGCCAAACATTTCCGTAGGATAGATTCAGGGGGGAACTCTGTTGCACAAGTGACAAGAATTGCAAAGATGATGGTGATAATGTGCAATTATGTTGGTGTGTTGCAGGTAAATGGCTGAGTTGAACAGATTTGTGGACGTGCTAGATTTATTTCTTTGGTGTCAGACTCTATTTGTTCGCTCACTTGCCATCTCTATTATCAGCTATTCATTGTTCCACTTGTAAAATCACATACCAGCAACTATGAAGCATGTGACAGAGGGACTGTCTTACTAACTCAGATTTATTATATTGCACCATGATTACGCAGCGATGAGCTGTGCCCTATCAGAATTGTATTGTGGTTTCTCATTGTGTTTTACTGAATGAGGGAGTGCCCACTAATCTCCTCTCTCTGCACAGACAGATATACTGTATATAGCACATTGTAGAATCGGGTGTTGGCTGTTATTGTATTACTGGTAGCTATATGGAAAAGATCAATCTGTGTTTTTTTTTTACTCCAACAGGCACTTAAATCAGTGTTTGTGTTCCTGGTTCTTCATTTTGGATAGAAATCAGAGTAACTTGTTTATGATGGCTGACAGATACTACTTCTGTTTTTAAATGCGAACAAAGCACTTCTCCATATTGTTGATAAGAGCCACACAGATACTGGAGTTTTAAAGCTGATACGGCTAGCCTATCACATTTGAGAGAATATATCTGCCAATAAGCACATGACATAAACAAACATTTTGATAAAGATCCCATTAATTTGGTTATTAAAGAACTGTGACCAAGATAAGTACTAAGCAGAACAAACTATATTATTGCAGAACTGTTTATAAATTAGCAACACATATGTGGAATTTCTGTTCTGCTGTTTTTTGTTATTTATCGGCCAACATATACACTAATATATCTGTGTTAAGCTTAAAATCTGACACATCGAATGTATAGCCCAACCAATACTGGACATTTGAGGCCAATAACAATAGTGACATTTGAGAGTTTAAAAAATGTATGTAACATTTTTGATAAGGATCCCTTAAAGGCACAGTGAAATGAAAAATACATTTTTCACGTTCTAATCCTAGAACAAGTGTCTCAATTTTTGATGACTCAGGTTCGAACTTGGGGGCGGTTACATAAATGTATTTTGGGGCGCCCATCATATTGACCTTACGCGGTCCGCACATTTTTTTGTTTGTTCAATTTCCGGTTTTGTCTTTTAACTTGTCTGTGAACATGTACAATAGCTCTAAGGCAGCAACTGACAATTATAGTCTTTATTATTATTACTGTAAACCCAAAACCCAAAGATATTCAGTTTACAATGAGAAACAGAAAGTTAAACAAGGAAAAGCAGCAAATCCTCACATATGAGAAGCTGAAACCAGAGAATGATCTGAGTATCAGAATAGTTGCCAGAATGTAACAAAGACAATACTGCCAATGTGTCATGTAATAATGAGATGAAAAAGAAAAAGGTATAATTCGTCAAGAAATCAAGAAAATAGCAGAAAACAATGAACACTTGGCCTGTGTGTCTATCTATCTATCTATCTATCTATCTATCTATCTATCTATCTATCTATCTATCTATCTATCTATCTATCTATCTATCTATCTATCTATCTATCTACATTCTCTGCTGCTGCAATGACCCATTTTCCCCATGGAGCCCATTAAAGTTTCATCTGATACAATCCAACCCAACTGTGTGAAGAAATGAAGAAATGGGACACTTTGAGGACCAACGGAGAGAAAGCAAGAGAGGAGGAGGAGGAGGAGCGTGGTGGTGGTGGTGGGGTGGTGAATGTTAACACGGGCCGCTTGTAGTGAAGTAGAGGAGTGTAATGTGGTGTTTTTTTAAGGGGCTTCCAGATGGCACGTCGACAGGAAGGTTCCGGGGAAACCGGCCCCTAATGAATGGGAGGGAGAATCACCTGAGGGGACGAGAGACATCAAAGAAACCTTTCTCTGCTTCTCTCTCTCCGTCTTTCCCTCCCACATGCTCACTTTATACCGACTTCTCTCTGCTCTTCATTTTCTCCTCACACCATGTATCTGATCTTCCCTGCTTAATAGTTCCCTCAAGTAATCTGTGGGCATAGTTGGCACTTTCACCAGCCTTTTCTTTTTTTCCCACTCATTTTTGAAATTTATCTTAATTAATCTCTCCTCTTCCTCTTCCTCGTTTTCCTCCCTAGAGGACATTCCTCATTTTTACTGTGAGATACTGTAGCTGGAGGGCAGGTTCAGACAGAGCTGTCGGAGAAGAAGAAGAAGTCGTCCTGACATTCACTGAGGCCAGCATGCACATAAACGCATTAACATCCTTGACCTGTAACAAATACACAGCCCACTAGAGGCTGTAGGAAGACAGGATAGGGAGACACAGACAGGCAGTATGGAGCAGAGTTAATACATGCATGGTGCTCTGGCTTATAGGGTTTATTGTAATGTTAACAGAGGTCAGAGAGAGCGAGTGTGCATGGGACGAGGGGGTGCTGTTTAAAAGATTAATGCACTCCCATGTAAACGTGTGCGTGTGTACTCTTTGGATGAGAAGCTATGAGTTTATAGAGCATTACCATAACAGTGGTTTTTGCATGTTTTAGCCCATTTACTACTTACAAAGTATACTTTACATAACAGCTAATCATTTTGAAGTTAAGAAAATTTAATGTACTTTGTTTTAGGCATCCATTGATTTCCATTAATTACTGTACAATATGAAAATCTCTTAGCAGCCTCTCAAAACTTGCTGTAGTTCAGTCAGACAATTCACGTTGAGATGATTATTATGCAGCAGAACGTAGTTAGAGTTTGGCATCTAGGCTCCGACCTCATCACTCCCAGCCAATGTGTTTATGTGAGATATTGGGGAGTGATGAGCAAATATCTTAAACCCCCCTAGCCGGAGCCTGCAGGTGGATGCTGGGGTGGTGGTGGGGCTGAAAGAACAAGCGGCAATACTGATGCAGGGCAGCAGTGGCCTTGAGAGGGAGAGATGGGAAATTTTGCAGTTTAAATAGACCGCCAAATTGTGAGGGTGTGTTTGGTAGATGGTTGAGGAGAGTGAGGTATGTCACATGTGTAGCAATGCAGCTCGAGTTGACTGCCTGAACTAGCTCGCAGGCGTCGCTCCATTTGTGTAATTTCGACATTTTTAACATCAGGTCTGCATTCATTTTAGTCAAAGTTACGTTATTGTGAGGTAATGTGCAGACCTTTATTTTTACACATCAAGATGAGCTTACTCATCACTGTTGAGTACTTGTCAGCCTGTGGAAACAGTTGTATAATGTCTCCAGTGGCTTTGGAGGAGCTTTGTTTAAGTCTATGATGATGTTATCAGGGGTTATCTCAGCTTGGGGTTTCAAGACTACACATTTAAAACAAAAAGCCTGTGTTACAATCTTCGGGCATGGAGTCTGAAAGACCTGGGCGTTTATCAGTCAAGGATGGTCTAACAAAGACATACTATTGGGTGCATTATGTGAAATGTAGGATTGAGGGTGTTTGGCACTTGGTGGTTTATGGGGACAAATATTTAGGATATCTGAAGCTTGATTTATACAGTAGTTGATGCAAGGGGTCAACGAGAGTCCTGCCATAAATACCTACTGTGTAACTACTGTCTACTTCTTGTGGCCCCCGTGTGGTATCTCCGTAGTCGCCGTAGCCCCGACGTGTAGTTACGTGTTTGAGAGGGTACTCATCAGCCTACGTTAACTACATATGTAGGCTCCGTAGCTACGCCTTACCCTCTTAATGCACAACTATTAATCCCACTTTAGCTTCGGCTGAGCAGATCCTTATTTTCATTTTTCTCTCTCAAGTCCACCAACTTTACGGAGGTGCAGCACTAAATCATTGGAGTACCCCTTTAAACTGATTAACCTCGCAATGATTATGAAACTTTGGCCAAAACTTAATGCAGATTGGATGTTCACTGTGATGGATTACACAACACAAGCAAGTTTCATGAGTCTGCTGATAGACTGCAAAGCGATGGCTCCCAGGAGCAGAAGGAAAAAGACCTTTAAACATCTAGAAATCTTGAGCAGGAATATGAAAATGGTCAGCAAAAATCTAAAGTGTAGAATTTGCAGTCAGCGAGCTAAAATGTGCAAACAAACTGCTAAGATCCTTTAAAGCAGATATACAGTATCTTCTCTGTGGCTTTTGGGACACACACTCAGACCCTCTCAATGAATGCTTCTGCAAAGTGCGTCCACCTTTGAAACGAGCGTATGCTATATGGTGCATACATTATTCTTTAAGAGTGGCCTGTATAGGTTTGAATATATTAAATACCAGCAGAGAGCAAAGAGAAGCGGCTCTTTGAATCTGACAGCAGGGCTGAGATGCTACATTCGTCATGATGAGAGGGTCACAAGGTTGCTTCTCAAACGCTTCAGACATTTAAAGGTTGACCTGCGTGGGCTGTAGTACAGACAGGAGCACACACACACACAGATACGCTGTCACCTGTGTGTGATTTCTCCTGTACTAGTGTGACTGTCAACCAGAAAGGGGTCAGAGGACTGAGAAGAAAATCATTTTGTTTTTCCAACAGCAAACCCCTGCAGTTCCTACTCCTCCCTCAATCCTTTTCTCACACTGTTTTTTTCCCTTTCTGCAGTAATATCACAAAGATAAACACGGCACTTTTGACAGGTGTTAAGAGGGTAACATTAATATTTTTGCTGCAGATGGAACAGATACACACATATTCCCATGCACACAAATTAAAGCACACACACACACACACACACACACACACACACACACACACACACACACACACACACACAAATGCCCTGTAGGCAGGAAGCAGCAGCAGGAGGGGAGGAAGTGATTTTGGAGGCTGAACCAGATGCTGCAGCGCTCTGTTTTGGAAACATATCTGGCCACCAAACACTAAATCATTCTTTCTCCTCTCTCTTTTTCTCTTCTTTATGACATTATTTATTTCATCTCTCTGTCTCTGACCCTCTCCCACTCTCGTCCCTGCGTCTCTATTTCTATTTGTAGCAGAGAGAATGAAATACGTGATAAGGGGGGAAAACACATTTATCAGTTATGTCATCTCAGGAAGTGGAGAAAATGTATCCTCTGCCTTGTTTCTCTGTTGGTAAACAAGCCTGACAGTGTTTATGTTGCATGTAGATTTATTAGTTCTGTTAGGCAAAGAAGATTTCGGCAAATGCAGTTCCATGAGATCTTTGATAGAGGCTGTGCCAGAGTCACATAAACTGAAGGCTGAAACAAACACCAGGAAACAGATGCTGGCTCAGAGTTAGAGAGGGAAGTCACAGTTCTACACAGAGAAAAAAAACACAGGAGCTGTTAAGTTTCATGTCATGTTTACTCAGTTTTGTTTCTGTTGAAATTGGCTGCTACTGTGAATACACTGTTAAAAAAATGATAATATACAAAAGAAAATGTGCGTAATATTGGGGGATGTCAGGGCAGGGTGTTGTGGTAAGGTGCCAAACGCAAAGTCACACATTCAAATCATGTCATTTAGCACTAAACACAAAGTACAGTTGAGGCCGATGGGAATGCCATCAGTTTTGCAGGTATTTGATCATAAACCAAAGTATTGGACAAATTGAAATTTTTACCTGATGGTGGCGTTAGAGGAAAAGTTGGGGGATTGCCAAACTCATAAGGACACATTGTCTGGGAAACATAAATGTCTGTACAAGATTTTGTGCCAATCCAGCAAGTAGATGTTGCAATATTTCACTAAAGTAATTAATTCAACCTCTGGGCACCATGAATGGCCAAACCAAAATAGTGGACCGACTGACCATCCCCAGAGTGACGCCGGCATGGCTAAAACACCTAGGAAACTATACAATATGGCTAGAAAAAACAGTTTAGTTTAATAGAAATACATAGTATTTCTTTTATGGATTTCTTAATCATTTCTAATATCATAATAATTGTTTTACACAAGGAAAGGAAATATAAATATCCCACATCAAACACAAGATAAGCATTATATGGGCACAAGTACGGTAACACAAAGCAGGAAATTACAGACGCCTGTTTAGACACCACCAATAAACTCAAACATGATTATTTAGCTGCCAGTGTTCCTGTGTTGCAGCCATGCCTATCCCCATGGGGAGTCAAATAACCAGGACTGAATCAACTCATTCATTCCCAGCGAGACTCAGTGGTTTGACTCTGCTCATAAATCTCAGTCACAGCAGCCTCCTTTCAGTGATGAATCTTTCTCTGGTAACTTAACAACGGGGACTGACTGCTTTGCCTCAGAGGAGCTGTACTTCTGTTGTCTTTGTGATACATTTGGTGATTGTTTCTAAAAGTAGTGTCACAGGGGAAGAAATGCATCGCTTTGAAATACAGATATGCATCATTATTGTTTCAGTATCATGCATTACATTAGTATACTTTATTTCATATATTTTATATTAGTGCTGAAATTATGTGTCTATCAGTTGATCAACAGAAAATTAATTGTTTAAAGTAATAGTTCATTATTTTGGGAAATATTGTTATTTGCTTTCTTGCGTTAGATGACAAGATAAACACCACTCTCACGTCTGTACGCTAAATATGAAACTCCAACCAGGAGACGGTTAGCTTAGCTTAGCATAAAGACTGGAAACGGGGAAACAGCTAGCCTGGCTCTGTCCAAAGGTAACAAAATCCACAAGTTGTAGTTTCTGTACGCATTAAACAACTCAGATATAACGTGTTAATTAGTGAGCTTTAGGTGGTGGCAGGTGGATTTTTTTCAGGTTTGGACAGAGCCAGGCTTGCAGTTTCCGGTCTGTACGCTAAGCTAAGCTAGTTGCCTTTTGGCTGTAGCTTTAAGTCATTTATCAAGTAAAACATTCACTGGTTCCAGTTCTTAAATGTGAGGATTTGAGCAATTTCTCAGTTGTATATAACTGGGAATTGAATATCCCTTGATGAATATTGTTGTTGGAGCAATGAAAACAGCAATTTGAAGCCATCACCTTGGGCTCTGGCAACTTGTGACGGGCATTTTTCACTATTTTCTGACATTTCACAGACAAAGTGCTTATCCGAAAAATAATTAACGCATTAATCGATAATAGATATAAGTTATTGTAAAATGATTGGCCTATTTTATATTGTGTTATACCGTGTATATTTAGAGAGAGATGTCTTGGCATAAAAGATCATGTCTTTTATCATGTTAGAATTGATAACGATAAGTGATATTTGTCTTGTGATTGTGTGAAGATAAGCATGGTGCTCTTCTCCTGAGTCTTACTGTAGTTAAAAATACAAAGTAATGTATTTGTTCCTCCATAAAAAGGCAAACTGACCTTCACAATGTCAGAACTAAGTGCATGCTTTAATTTGCGTGAATGGCTTGTGGTCACTTTCACTGGCATTAGTTCAAGTGTAGTTTGTTACGGGAAGTCATGGAACCGGGAAAGTCAAAGTCATCTGGGAGAAGTGATGTAATTATTTTAAGGTTCCCAGCCTGCCATCACGTGGATGCAAGAATAATGAGCGCTGCTTGTGAACCAACCACAGAGAGTGATTAAACCGCCACCACACCATTAATGCCATGCCATGTTTTTCTGAGGATTTATGGACTCATATAATGACATCATGAGGATTTTCCTGTAATTGAAAAGGATGATACTCCATCACAGCAGCCATATTTTTGCTCTCCCGCTCCCACTTTTCCCCGAGCAGCCTCTTCTCAAACATTTTCTGAGTCAGCAGTGGAGGTCCTGCTGGAGAGACGCCCTGTCTCTCCTGATTCAGCCGTCTGTTAGAGCACAGTCCAGTATTCACTCCTGCCATATACTAATCCTTTCATTAGGCTCGGTTTCAGGCAGCCCTGTCAAAGAGCTGACTGTGTGGGGAGTCAAGAGAGACTGAGGCTGATACACAGAGATACATTTACAGATACGTACTGTAACTCAAACACTGAAATACCTTCCCAC
This sequence comes from Macquaria australasica, assembly GCA_005408345.1. Classification (NCBI taxonomy): domain Eukaryota; kingdom Metazoa; phylum Chordata; class Actinopteri; order Centrarchiformes; family Percichthyidae; genus Macquaria; species Macquaria australasica. The sequence goes on from SEMN01000404.1 coordinate 92,604, forward strand.
AAAAACATATATATATATATTTATGCATACTCAAGACTCACATTCACACATCCAAATACACCTTCTGTGTACTGTTGTTGGATGTAAGACTGCATCTCCCCTTTTATATTATATTTGTGGTCGTATATGTTAATGATCACATTATGATCACCTTTTTGGCTTGGAGCCCCTTAAAATGAAGCAATGTCTACTCGTGACCCCTCATCACAGATTATGGCCTTACTGTAGCCATGAGCTGTGAGCAATTTAACCATCGAGTGATTTTTCCATCTTGGATCGTTTAATTTGAAGGATTTTTAGAGGCCTGAAAGATTAAAGTACTTCACAAGAAAAAAAGAAAAAGAAGTATCACAAATAAGAAACATAATTCTGTGTATCAGAGATATTATATTTCTTTCTCATTCCCTTAAAGGAATACATTCGGACTGTTTGGGAAATACATTTATTTGCTTCCTTGCCGAGAGTTAGATGAGTAGATCGATTCCACTCTCACGTCTCTACACTAAATATGGAGCTATAGAGCCAGGAGACGGTTAGCTTAGCATAAAGACTGGAAACAGGGGTAAGCAGCTAGCGTGCCTCTGTCCAAAGGTAACAAAATCTATAACTTGTTGTTTTTACACTTCAGTTTTTGTACAAATTAAACAAACGAGATATAACATGTTAATTAGTGATCTTTAGAGGTGTTTGAAGGTGTATTTGAGACAGTGACTTTCTGGTGTTTGCGCTGGTTGCCTGGCAACCTCATCACTGTGACAACAAGACTCCAGGAAGTCTCTGCACCTGGCCAAGAAACTGTCCGGCACATATATCCTCTCATAAAACCACAACTTCTCATTTTTACACCTTTTGTTTTTTGTACGGATTAGCCAGACTAGCTGTTTCCCCTTACTTCAAGTCTTTATGCTAAGCTAACCATCTCCTGGCTCTTTAATGGACAGCGACACCTCCGATTGAGAAAACCATTCACGCTCACAATCACACCTGGATTATTTAGAGTCGCCAAATTAATCCAATCTTCATATTTTTGGACTGTGGGAGGAAACTGCAGCACTCAGAGGTTTTAACCCTGAGCTTAAAATAACCTATTAGAGAAACTTAATTTGGAAACGCTGCCTTTGTATCAGTCATTCAAAACACCACATTAAAAAATGCTTCATGGTGAATGTAATGGTTTTAAATAGACATGGATATCATTTCAGGTCTCTCGAAAAAGAGATAATGTATCTCAAGAGACGCTGCGGTTAAATAAAACTTAAATAAATAAACAAACAGAGAGCAGTCTAACAGTATAACACTTAGTCACCGACAGCATAGATACTGTATACTGCAGGTATAGATAGATACTGTAGATGTATGGATATGTCCCACTTTCCTCTGTATCCACTGAACACACACTCACAATCACACACATACACTGTAATATGTGCACTTTTAAGCACACACCCTTGCACACTGCCTCATATCCTCACCAATCAGTGACAGCATTGTTTTCCGGGAGCTGCAGTCCTGAAGGAATGCTTGGTTTGGCGGAGGCGGTTAAACCCTTTGCCATCCTAAACTAACATGTCAAAGTGGCCTGGCATGTTTCTGACTTTTAAAATCACACAAGTAATGTTGATGTGGCAGAGCTTGCTGTTAGGTCAAGATGTTAGGAACGATTGTCTCTCTAATGACAAACCTCTCTGTCTGTCTCCTGTCTGTTTTCTCTGTCAGGAAAACAACATGAGGAAACCACCGTTGACCATCGGCGAGGATTTGCTTTCTCATGAAACGTAGCATTTTTGCTCCATGCATCACCCTGCTTCATTTGGGGCTGATGTGGCTGCATATTCAACCATACCAAGACGTTTCCTGAGACACTTTTAACTGTGCTTGGTAACAGGCGGGCAGACAGGAAGAGGACATTATGGACTGACTGAGAGTCAGAGCACATGCGAACAGATGAGTCACATATGAGTGATAGATGATGTAACAATGTCATGATGTCTAGCAGACCGTGGAGCTAACTGGACCAACGGAAAGGGAGGCAAGCTTCTGACCCTCTTACATTCACTTTGCCAATGACAAAACCAGTTACAATCTCAGGCAGTGGAGGGGCAATGACCTAATTCAGATTAAATGACCTCATACTGATAAGTAGCCGGTCTCCTCACTGGGTGATGGAACATAATGGACTCTTATTATCGAGGCTGGAGTGTGTGAGGTTACATGATATTTCTGTGTGTGTGTGGATGGGTGTTTAACTCAGAGGAGTGAGTTTTGATGCTACATGCAGCGATGTTGCGGCGTGGACTACTAGCCTGGGTCTCCCGGGTTGGAGGCGTGCTGGTGCTCCTCTGCTGCTCCCTGTCGCTCCTCTATGTGATGACCTGCAGTCCGCCGCACTCTGACGACCCTCCACTGAGTCACGCTCTACCCCGCGCTGGACCCAACCACCCCGGCCTGGGGGGCACAGGGCCGGGAGTTGGAACAGGAGCAGGTGGGACAGGAGGAGCCCGAGCTGGGGCTGCTCAAAGCGGCGGACCCCCCGGTGTTCAGTCTTATCAGGTGCTCCTCCAAGAGCGCGAGGAGCAGCACCGCCTCCACATCTCCTCCTTGAAGAAGCAGATAGCTCAGCTCAAGGAGGCTTTGCAGGAGCGTAGCCAGCAGCTGAAAGGAGTGCAGGAGAGCCTCAAGAGGGCCGCCTGGGGCCCAGCAGAGGGACAAGAAGCTGGGGCTGGATCACAGGGAGGTGGTCTTGGGGAGGCTCAGGGAGCCAAGAGCCAGCAGGCGGACCTCCAGGAGTTCCTGCGGAGCCAGCTGTTGAAGGCCGAAGTGACCGCCGGCACCAGGTTGCCCAGCGAGTACGCGGTGGTACCCTTTGAGAGTTTCACCCTGCAGAGGGTGTACCAGCTGGAGATGGGGCTGACGCGTCACCCCGAGGAGAAGCCTGTGAGGAAGGACAAGAGAGAGGAGCTGGGGGAGGTGCTGGAGACGGCCCTGCACAGCCTCAACACGCCATCATCCCAGCAAGACAGCAGGAGTGCAGCGGCAAAGACTCAGACAAGCAAAGTGTACACACCGTCTGACTTCATAGAAGGTGAGAACACATCAAATGTCAACCCTGTCTCCTAGAAATTACTTTTATATACAACTAATTTGCAACAGTAAATATATTTAGAAGGAAATGCAATGCTGCCTGAGGAAATGTTAACGTATCTGGCAAGTTGCAAAATGTTGATCTTAAGCGTAACATTCACTCACAATGTATTTAATTTTTTTCAAACAATTTCCGATCTTGTAATACAATATTAGCTCATGAGACGAGACGTGTTTATTAACATTTAACTGAAACCACATTCTTTCCCCAACCTTACCCAAAGTGCTTTTTTAGCCATCACAAGAAGCCTTAGCCAATCAGAGTACATGTTTGGAAAGTATGGACGTTTATGTTGGACTGCACATAACTCTGAGTAAAGTGTGTTAATGGCAACCTCACTCTCTGTCTCTGTCTTGTACATAATAACATTTGTCACCACAGTGTAATTGGGAAAACAAATTAGTGTGTAATTTCCTGGCAACAGGGCTGCAAATTGACAAAAAAAAAAAGTCTACATCCAAACACTCCACTCCACTTTCTTCTTCAACCCTGGGTTACTTTGATCTTTTTGTTTTTGCACATGAATCCCTGGAAGGTCAGAAATATGTGAGTGTGTTTTGTGTACAAGTACAGCCAGGATATCCTCCTGGTTTGTTCTGCTCAGCCTTGATCAGAACCTCAGGAAATGAACACAGCTGCTCCTTGTTCGCAGTGGAGCATCTTTTCAAACATGGTATTTTAGTGTGAGTGTGTGTGTGTGTATCTGCTGTGTTCTGCTCTTTTTAAGGTCACCGCCTTCAGTGTGTAAGTGGGTGGAGGTTTTAAAGTGAGTAATAGGGGCACCTGGCTCAGAGGAAATTAGCCATAGGTCACTGTATGGAGCCTCTTACATGTGTATGAGCTTGCGTGTGGTGCTGTGTGATCTAAGTGTGTGTTTATGCGACGGTGATTTTAATAGATGTGCATACATTTGTGTGTATCTGCGTGTATTCACATACACAGCCTCTACAATTCCTCAACAAGACAGCAGGAGAGTGCAGCGTGCTCTTAATGAAATAGCGACTCCCTCCTGCTCATATTTTTCTCTTAATGCTTCTTAATGGACATTGATTTTTAAGCAAATCTTGAACAAGCAGGGATTAGACAAGTGAAAGCCAGTCTAGATTGCCAGACTGACAAAAGCATCTTCAGGGAGCTTTCAGGGCCGCATTAGCAAGCTAGTGAGCTGAAACTGCACACAAAGAGTGGAGGTATGCAAAATGAATTTGCCAAATATTGAGCTCTGTCCTTAGAAAAGGGACAGAAAAGTGCAGTTAGACAGACAGACAGACAGAGACAGGAAGTGAAAGCATTATTTACTAAATGAACGCTTGTCGTGTCCCTCTGGGAAATGAGGCCTCCCATCACAGGAAGCTGGCCAACTTAACAGGAGGCCTTAATTTCAAGCCGCTATCAGGTTGTAAATCTTTGCCCACAGACATCTTTCTGTTCTCTCTCTTCTTTTTTCCTCTGTCATTTTCTGACTTGCTCTTCACTCTCTCCTTTATTTCCCTCTCGTCTGTCTGGCTGCTCTTTTTCTGTCATCCAAGCTCTCCTTGAGGACAGCGTCTCTTTCCAGTGATGCGTTTTCTTCCTCTTTCTCCCTGCCTTTTTCTTTTCTCCCTGGCCTCACTTTCTGTATTGCATTTCCCTTTTCTTTCTGCCCCCACCGACCTCAGTAGGTCCATTTGCGAGTAATAATCCTTGTAATAGAAGGGTAATTGAAAAACAACTTCTCTCTGGAGGAACAAGCTAACGTAACAAGAAAATTGGTCTGGATGACCAGAATAGCCTCTCTTCCAGTGTATGTGTATTATATGTGTATGTACAGTTATGGCTGTTTGCCCAGCAGCAGCTGAGTGCATGGACAATGTCTCCTGTGGCCTCGTATGGCCTTTTTCTTCCCCCACATTTACACACAGCATCAGTCTGTCACAGAGAATTGTTGCCAAAGAAATAATGATGAAGCTGAGGCTAAAAATTACATTTCCTTAAAAAAAAAAGTTTATTTTTCAGATAATTTTCTAAGATTAGATGTTATGAACTAACAGGGAAAAGCATGATCCTTGGCATTTAGAAACACAGAAATCTCAAGGGGTTTAAGCAAAAGCCGCACCCTGGAGAAAACAAGAATAACAAAATCACTGCGACAAAGAAAGACACAGGAACTACAGGCACAGCAACTAAAATTTTAAGATAAGTTTTAGGACATTAAAACTCACTGTTTTTGTCCTGGGTTACTGTATTTATACATCTTTGTAAGTTAATATGTTTATATGGAAGTTAATTTTAATATACATCATATTAGTTTCCCAAAGTTACTAGAAGTTCAATTTATAGTCGTTTATTTACAGCTACAAGATTTAAAGGAATAGTTTGGCATTTTGTGAAATTCTTACAGAGAGCACCACGATCTTGACCACGATGTAACAGGCTTATATGCTGAATCTTATTGTAGTACATACAGTACAATACAGCTACTAAGCAGGATTTACCATTTACCATTATCACAAAAAACACATGCACGGTCACTGGCACTGCATCTACAGTAAGTTTGTTTGGTCCTGAGTTCATGTCTCTGTGTCTCACCCCCATCAGGTATCACCCGTACAGAGAGGGACAAAGGGGCGCTGTACGAGCTGACCTTCAGAGGGGAGTCGACTAATGAATTCAGGCGCCTGGTCCTCTTCCGTCCCTTTGGACCGCTGATGAAGGTGAAAAACGAGAGGGTGGACACCGCCAACGTCCCGATCAACATCATCGTCCCGCTGTCCAGACGCACAGACAAGTTCAAACAGTTTATGCACAACTTCAGGTGAGACTCAGTGATCAAACCTTTTCTCAAACGTTTGATTCGTTCCAGCTGTCGGTTGCAAAGTCACACAAACAAGGTGACATAAACAGCAGCAACACAGTAAATGATTGAAGACGGTTCTTTGTGTCAGACTTCACTAATTCAGGAAAATGTGATACTCTGCCAGTTTCAACTCCAGTTTTACATTTTAATTGGGGATCAGGCTGACAGGGACAAGGAGTGGGGAAGATTGGAGGAAAGAAAATGAACATCAGAGGGTTTTTTTTTGACTGAACATGTAATTAACATTTTGAATCTGCACATGTAGCGTTATCAGTTAATTTATTTTTGCTGCTGGTCGGCATAATCAGAATGTAAACAAATCTGAGAGAGATTTAAATGATTCAGACAAGAATGTGAATAAAGATGGCCTTACAGATACCAGCTCAGCTTCTATCAGTCACCACATGACCACAGCACATGTAATTTCACACATATTTTTGATGCATATAGCTAATAAGCATCTCGCATATACCACATTATATCACAACTAGATCCAGGCTAGTATGTGTATGTGATGAAACCATGAAGAATTTTTGATAAAGACAAACTATGAAGGGCTGATTAGCAGTCAGATCTCATCAGCTTAAAGGAAAACGTGCTCGTTTCAGCGCCGCAGTCCATCACCGTCAGTTGAGGAAACATCCTCCTTAATGTCTGTGATTTATTGTGCTGCCGCTGCTGCTTATCACAGCTCTTTTTACATTGTAAATCCTGCTTAGTAGCAGTGTTGCAGCCCATTAAAATGCCCCCCTGGGCAGACCAGCAGAAGTTGATATACAGCATGGCAAGAAGTGTACTTACTTGAAAGACTTGGCGAGTCGCTGAGCAAACACTTTACCCTCATCCATATTAAAGGTGTACCAGGAGATGTTGTGTGTGTGTGTGTGTGTGTGTGTGTGTGTGTGTGTGTGTTTAGGGGGTGATAACGGTGAGTAACATTGTGTTTATCAAATGTTATTCACATTTAGACTGAACAGCATTTATGATGCACTGTGATATGTTTCCCAAGTACAGAATATAGAGATAAAATGTGAATTCACACACAAACACAAACAAACTGCAAACATGTGCAGACAGGCACTCTGGAGTTTAAAAAGAAAATATTCTCACTACATGATGAAATAATTATAAGTGAGGGTTTTTTTTTTCTACTCTGTGGTCCCAGTGACAAAATGAAGAATGCCTCATCAGATTCCAGCAAAAAATCAATTTACTTCTAATAATGCCGGCATTTAGAGAGAGCCTTTAACACAACAGCATCTATAATGACAGTAAAATTTGTATTATTCGTGGCTGCTCAGTATCCTCTGCACGTATTTAGTCATTTTTAAGCATCCTGTGTTCATCTAGTTGTGTTTTATGAGACATTTTCCCCCATGTGCTTCTGGGGAAAATTCTGACAAATGTGTGTGTGTGTGCCGTGGGAGAGGAGGTGAATTATCTTCAGCATGTGTGTGATATATTTGACATGTCTCCATCAAAGTGCCTGCAGGCATCTCCCATATGGTCTCTCCTTTTACTCGCGTAACAGTCTCTCCCTGTGCTTTAACACAGAGCCAGAACGAGGACAGCCAGGATTATGGCTGAAAACGAAGATTATGTTCCTTGTCAATGAAATTGTCGGTTATTTTCTTTGATTAATTAATAAATCCTTTAGTCTATAAATGTCAGGAAACACAACATTACAATCTCCCAGATCCAACGGTGACGTCTTTTTAATGCATGTTTTCTCCAACTAACAGCCCAAAACCCAAAGAGATCAAATTTAAAGTGATATAAAACAGTGAAAAGCAATAAATCACCCATTTGAGAAGCTGAAACCAGCAAATGCTTGACATTTTTTCTTGATGAATGATTTAAGCGATTGATCAGTCAATTATCTGAGTTGTTTTTGGACTAATCATTTCAGCACTTGAAAGAATAAAACCTCCAAGCCCTAAAAACCCTCATTTGATCACAGAGCTCTTCCTTCCCCCCCTTGTCAGTGTGAGAACGCTTTCATCCATAATGTCCCTTCCTCTGTGTGTTTGTGTGTACATACAGGGAAGTCTGTGTGCGTCAGGACGGCCGGGTCCATCTGACAGTGGTGTATTTTGGGAAGGAGCAGATGAGCGAAGTCCGCAGCACTCTGGAGAACACGTCCAGGTGGGTTGGAACCACAGCCAAGATCAGATCTTTGCATGAGAGGCCAAACGCAGAACATGGAATGCAATTAACGTAATGAAATGAACGCTGCTGCATTCATGCACTCGCTCTCAGAAGCAGACGCTGTAAAGAAAAAACATTTTTTTTCCCCACACATACACCAGAAACCTCTCCTTTTCTTTTCGTCTTGTAATCTGTCTCTCACAAAACACACACACACACACACCTCCTGGCTCGGCGTCCTGCCATGGCCAGTCATCTGTCTGATGAATAATGGAGCAGTATGCCACCCACACTGAGGACTAGAGAGCTACCAGCCAACACAGATAAATTACAGCAGGCCTGTGATCATCCCTGACTCACGCTAAACCTCTCACATGGGCCTCGACACCCACACCTCTGGAGACGATCGCTGTCGGCTGATCAGAAGTCAGATCCACTGAGGACTGAGCCTCGGATTCCCTGAGGGGGGGTTGCTATGGCGACGCTTGTCGATTCCCAGCCCCGAAGGTTTTTGTGTGGCCTTGAATCAGTTGGACTATCTCTGGTATCACACAGAGTTTCTTTGTCCCCCCTAGTGTCTCTGCCTGCTGCTGTCGCTGAAGGGGAACTGTGAAGATAAAAAATAGAAAGCAGCGTTAAATACACTTGAAGTGTCACGTGAAGTGTAAAAGAAAAATCAGAGCCTGTGGACGTGGAAACACGGAAACACACAAACACAAAAAAACCTGTAATATTATTGATTTTAGTTGGGGAGACTTCTTTAAGGAGTGACTGAGGTGGTTTGTAAGAGAGACACACTGAATGGAAAGCAGTTGGAGCAGAAGAAAGTGAAGGTACAGTCAGTGAAAGAAGAGATTTTTCTCCCTGAGCAGCGCTTCTGCCTTGAACTCTTTTAGGCTTTTTTGTATTCTTCTCACAGCCTAACAATGCATTCATCAGTTATGTAGCAGCGTATCTGGGAGTGAATCAGCCCCTATAATCAACTCTGTACTCCTCTTTTCTTTTATCTGGCTTTCAGACTGTGATTGAAATGAAAGGGAATCATCATTGGAAGATAACTACCTGTGGTTCCAGTATCTTGGGCCCAGGCGCACATGCAGTATACGCACAGATACGATCACAAACTGCATATAGGCTCACAGAGGAAGATGCATGCATGTGTGCACGTGCAATTGGGCTGCAATTGAGGATTATTTTCTTTACCGAGTTATCTATTGATTTTTTTTAAATGAATGAATTAATTGTTTAGTCTAAAAAGTGTCAAAAATAATGAAAGATGTGTCGAGTGTTTGAACCTCTCTCTCATGCCCTTTTTTTACCATTCTTTACTATTTCTGTCACTTTTCATGTGTTCAATCAATTCAATTCATCTATGACTGCAGGCTCTGCTACCCACCTCTGAGTGTGGCCATTCAGAACAGCTATAAACACTTTTGCCTTCAGACGTGGTCGGACAACACGTCGCACAAACTAGTTATTTTCGAGCATAATCTTAGACACAGCAGTGCTTTGAGCTAATGCTAACATCCACATGCTAACACGCTCACAATCACAATTATAACATGCTGATGTTTAGAAGGTATAGTGTTTTCCATGTTCGCTATGTCAGTTTAGTGTGTTAGCGTGTCAACATTAATTAGCACTAAACGCAAAGTCTCCTTAGTGTGTATTGGACATATTGACATTTTGAAGTGATGATGGCACTAGAGAAAAAGTCAGGGCATTAACCAAAATTATGACCATTCATCCTCTGGGGACCATGGATGTCTGCACCAAATATCATGGCAATACATCCTATAGTTGTCAAGAAACGTCACTAAAAACCTCAAATGTGAACCTCATGGTGGCGCTAGAGGAAAAGTCAGGAGATAATCAAAGTCATTAGGATTCATTTTCTGGGGATTTATGAATATCTGTATCGAATTTCATGACAATCCATCCAATAGTTGTTGAGATATTTAAGCATGAACTGAAGTGGTGGACCGAGCGAGCGACTGACAGGCAGACCGACATTGTCATGTCACTAGCATGGCTAAGAACCGAGCACAAACCAATCCTCGGATTTGTGAAGTTGTATTGAATCAATTTTGGGTAGTTTTACTTGAAAAGTGACTTTGATTAATCAATTATCCCAGTTCTCTTTTATCGACCAACTAATCTGTCACAGTAATTGACTGACACATGCATGCAAATATTATAAAATGCATTATTTATTCAGCTCTCAACCTAAAATAATCCAAATTCCAACTTTAACCCTAAAAAAACAGGTCCAAACCCTAAAAGAAGAGTTGAGGATTGGCCAAATGTCCTCACTCTGAAGGTCTAAAACTCTAATTGGTTCACACACACACACACACACACACACACACACACACACACACACACAGAAAGACACAGTTCAAGTGCAAGTACACACACACACACACACACACTTTCACTCACAAACAGGTCAATATCTGTTCCCAGCAGTGATGGCATCATTAATGGCTGATCTGATTCTACACTGCCCTTCCTACAAATTAAATTCACCTCTAGAAACTGGTTGGATTTGTGTCTCTTCTCCCAAACAACCTCCAGCTATTTGTTGTTGTTTTTTTATGAAATCACATGCAGCCACGCTCTACTTTTTAGTAGCACAGTGTCCCTGCTCAAATTCTTCCAAAAAAAGTCTATTAACAGTTAATACAAACTACTTGAGGCAAATTTCCCACGAGTCTAACAAGATCTTAATTGTCCTGGGATTGTACCAGCTTTCTAACTCCTATCAACCCCTCTTCAGAGATTAAAAGAGCGTAAGAAATGCTTCAAAAATGCTTTTGTTGCAGGTGCTAATTATTTGGGTGTATATATCAAATGCCAAACCAGTTCTACTGTAACAAAAGTCAAAACAAGCTGAATATAGGAGAAAGAAACTCAGAGCCTCAGTCTTCAAGCATTCTGCCAGACACAGACAGGGATGTCGTTTAAAATAGATAGGATCAGCTACTGAACTTTCAAGTATATCACTTACACATCCGTACTTCAAAGCCTGAACTCAGGCTCAAACTATCGAGGGGCATGTAAGTTTCTGAGCCTTACATGCTCAAGAATAATGATTCAGAATAACGTGAGATAAAAAGGTAGCGATACAAGAGAGGGAGAGGGAGGGAGATTGTGTGTAATGGAGGGAGAAGAATGAGTGATCTGCTTTAAAGAGATACTAATCGATACATGTGAATAAGTATTGCGCTTCAGACGCAGAGGAGAGGCGATGGCTGAGGGGAAAAAACAGTGAGAAAGGAAGTTAGAGGAGAGGCGTAAAGATAAGATGGGAGAGCAAAGCTAAGTTGGGGAAAAAAGACAGATTTTCCGAGGATGGAAGAAGAGCGTCAACAAAGATATCAAAGGAAGTACTACGTTAAGATGAAAGAGAAGGATCAGAAATTTGGACAGACAAAGAAAGGAAGGATGAGATCATTCTGTCACTCCTTCAGCGTCAACCTTTATCTCATCGTTCTCTTGTACCACCTTGCGAAAGCCTCTCCAACAAGCCTTTCATGTTACTGTGGCACTTCATTCAGTTCACAGACGGGTCAACAACTCTCTGATGAGCCTCTGACAGCTTTAAAGAAACGAGAGGATAATGTCGACGAGAAGGTGACTGAGAGAAGATGGATGATATGAGTGGATGAAATGATAAACAAATCATAGAGGAGTTTGGAAAGCTGTCCAATATTAATTTTAAAGAGAGCGTGTGTCTTTACAGATCGCCAATACAGGCCCATTCTGTAAATTTACTCACTGTCGATAACTCGTGTAGCTTTCTTGCCTGAGGGCTGAGCCTGAGAGTGATCACAACAAGTCTACATTTTTTATAGCTTGCACTTACCTCTCCATTACATGCACAGACTGCTGATTCCCCAGCTCACTGTAAAGCACAAGCTTGTTTTTTCCTTCTTCTGCACAACAGCCCAGAGAGGATACAGCAGCCTGCCTGCTCAGTAAACAGCAGACAGGTGACAGACAAGCAAGAAGAATTTGTTGTTCAAAAGTTATTGCAGGCATTAAAAAAATCCCAGGTAGAAGAGAGCTACCAGCTGGCAATGCTGCATCAGAAAATATAGAGAGATGTTGAGGAAGTGGAGGCAGTTTAGCTTCTTTAGTTGAAATCTATTTTTGAGGCAACGAGACTTACAGTAAAGATCCACTGAAGGAGGCACGATGCGCCGCAAACTTCACCCCATTCATGGCCTCCAGGATTACAAATACAGACAAAAACAAAGTGCTGCTTTGCACAATGCCACATAAATTGTGGGATAAAGTGCAGGTTTCTTATTTACACAATGTTTGCTAATGAGCAAGCCACTTGCTATCTTGCTAGCGTTGACACCGCATCGAGCAAGAAGTGACGGAGGCAATGTTGCACGTTTGTTTGCTTACAGTGTGTCTTCTCCGTTATGGGAAAGACCCACTGAAGGTGGTGCGACACCACACGAGTGAATCACTTCGCAAGGCATTGTGGGATTCCAGGTGATGCAGGACTGAGTAGCTTTGTGAGAAAAGGGAGGGGTCGGCAACCGCAGGGCGCAATGCCGCCACCACGGGATCCTGATGTTTCCCCAATACCGTTTCTCTTCGTTGATCGTGTCTGTTGTCTGCTGGTGAAGAGGTGTACAATTCAGGGAACATATTCCCGTAAAATCAGCTCCTGTATCGCGATGATGAAAACATTGACCTGCTGGTGGCGCTAGAGGAAAAGTCAGGGGATCACCAAAGTCATTAGGATTTATTCTCTGGGGAGCATGAATGTTTGTACAAAATGTCATGGCAATCCATCCAATATAAGTTAACATTGCCATTGCCCGTGGCATTTCAAAAAAAAAAAAATAGCAAGATGCTTCAGTGGTATCTCAGAAACGTGTTTAGACTGAAAAGAAGCTTGCATATGGCCAAATATAGGAGACTTTTCACATTCAGTAAGCACCATATCTGCAGCGCTCAAGCTATAAACACACACAAGCAAATACATACAAATGGTTACACAGAGGCACAGAGACATAAAGGAGACAGAGAAAGAAAATGTGGTCTCCCCTCCCTGTCCTGAGCAGAACTAACAGGATGAGACCTGCTGCTGAGACTCAACATGACAGCTATTTACAGGCTTCTCACTCTGACACAATTTCAACAATTTAGCCTCTTCTAGGTACCAGCCATCATGCCTACAGTAAACAAATTGACTATTTTAGGCCATAATAAGGGTGCTGATGCCTGTGGGGAAGAAGGAATAAAACAATATGAAAAGTAATTTAGAAAACAAGGATGTTGCAGGGCTTAAGTAGACTTTTCCACTTGACTCATAATAGTAGCGCCTGAGTTCATATTTTTGAGCTTACATTTTTTGAGACTCAGAAAATAGGTAAGTGGACGCATAAATATTTAAATTATTTAAACACCCACTGAGCTCAGGCCAGCACACACACACACCCACCCACCATGCATTTACCAGGATGAATAATAGATCGACTTTGTCTGTCTGGATGTTTCAGAGATAATTACATTTTCCCCTAAACAATATTGGTAACCAGGAAAATATCACCGCCATAATAAAACTACTAATGAATTATTTATAACTACATATCTCTCAAAAAATGTAAATACCCACAGCTGAATTTGTAAATCAGTGCAGGAGATTCACATGTCAGTACACTTAATATGAAGGTACTGCCAGGAGATGGTGAGCTTAGCTTAACTTAGCATGGAGACTGGAAACAGGCAGGGAATAACCTTGAGTCTATCCAAAGATAACAAAATCCTTCTACAAGCACCTCTAAAGCTTGCAAATCATTTCAGTATCTTGTTTGTTTAATCCATTCAAATGCTGAAACGTAAAAACAGATATATAGACACATATAATGTGTTAATTTGTGAGCTTTAGAGGTGCTGGTAGGTGGGTTTTTAGCCACACTAGCAGTGTTTGTTTAATTCATATAAAACCAAAATGTAAAAACAACTTTAGAGGTGCTGGTAGGTTGGTTTTTTTTAACTTCTGGACAGAGTCAGGCGAGCCATTTTCCCCTCTTTATGCTAAGCTAAGCTAATTGGCTGCTGCCTGTAGCTTCATATTTAGTATCGATGTTCTCATCTAACACAAGAAAGCTAATAAGTGTAGCCCATTCCCAAAAGTGTCAAACTATTCCTTTAACACAAAGGAGGACATAATGTTTTTGCTCAAAACAAAACAACATAAAATCTCAATTTTATCACATTTGTTTAATTTGCAAGAAATAAGCAACATATTTGCTTCTTCAGTCACTTCAGACGCTCCTCTTGAACGTTTACAGTTTTCTCTTCATCTCTGACAAACGAGCTTTCCGCCAAATGTAGCTGCTATTGAGTTAACATTGTTTGAGACAAACAGAGCTATTGTGCTCTGTTTCTGCCATCTGTGGACAGTTTAGTGCCAGCGGGTGGGTCAACCTCTCCCGGGACTCTGTGTAGACTGTGAAACAGATCGACTCTGTTTGGATTCATAAACTGTAGACAGACATGGAGACTCTGACTGCAGACGTATTGACTCACAGCACATAAACACATATGGACAGCTACGTCAAGACATCTTGTAATTGTTCCTGATATTTTACTTATTTCTCAAAATTGCTTGGGTTTTTATTATGTCTTATTTATGGGAGAGGCTGTAAGGATGGGAGTGAGACAAAGGTAATACATATGAATAAATATGCTGATACACATTATTCACAGACATCCACACACACACACACACACACACACACACACACACACACACACACACACACACACACAGCAGTTAGATGGAAATGTGGGAAGCATGACTCAAGCTGCCTCTGGCAAAAACAAACTGACCATGTTTCCTTTGGTAATCCTGGTTTCCTCTAACAAAGCTGTGTATGTCTGCCTCTGTTTACCTGCGCTCTCTCTACTGTTTCACATGTGTTATGTCACCCAACATCACATGGATGGATGTTTGTTCTGCCTCAGACAGAACCAGTTTTTCCTCAGTATCTTCTGTCTGAAGTCGAAGTGTGTGTGTGAGTCTATGTATGTGCATGCATGAGTAAAGGATTAGTCACAGTGTGAATTGTTACGGTTAAGGAAAAAGCCACAGCTGTGTACATCTGGATCCAGCTGTTTCTCTTTTCTCTCACCACATCCTTGGAACCTTTTCGGTTGCAGTTAAAGCTCGTCCGTATCATGTGTAGAATCCGAGAGAAAAGAGCAGGCGTGAAGTCCGTCCACAAAACGTTGTGCTGATGGGAACTTCCTCCCACTCTGGTGCCTTTAAGTACCCATTAGATACAATGTATATGGCAGCTTCATCATAGTTTTTGAGTCCTATCTGGCTCCTTGTGTGCTGCGCTGTGTTTGTTTGTGGCAGTGTTGGAATGTAACACTATAGTAGATTTAATCAAATGCCGTACTTAAGTATGTTTATTGCCCTTTATACTTCTACTGCACTACAATTCAGAGGAAAATATTGGACTTTTTACCACACTACATTTTTTTAAACAGCTTTAATTACTAGTCACTTTGCAGATTTAGATTATTAATACAAACTATACATCAATAATAATAAATTATGAAGTATTATTATAGGTTAAGCTACCCAGCAGTATATAAATTAATTAAAATTAGCCCTACCTTGGCCAGCTGCAACATTTATATACTTTTATACTTGTACTTAAATCAGATTTTTAATGCAGGACTTTTACTTGTAACAGAGTATTTCTACATTTTGGTCTTGCTACTTTTACTAAAGTAAAAGATCTGAATACTACTTCCACTACAGGACAAGGAAGAAAGCAACTAGTTACTGATAACACTTATATAAAGTGAGAAACATTGAGAATTGGGAAAAGAAATGGAAAAAATCTGTCTCATAAAATGTAACAATAAAGTGAAAATATGTTTATAATCCTTCATGAAATCATGTCTTGCTTAAAGACAATATATATTCTCTTTCCAGTTCTATCACATTAACAGTTTCACCATCGAGGGTTTGAAGAAGTTCTTTTTGTTTTACATGAATTTGGCAAAATTGTAATATCTATTTTTTCCATTCTATAAGAAAACTGACTTGTGGTTCTCCGTCTAATCGCCATAATCATCACCGCCATCTTTGTCTCTGTGTCTCTGCAGGGAAGTTAATTTTAAGAACTACACTCTGCTGCAGCTGGATGAGGAGTTTTCTCGGGGACGGGGTCTAGACGTCGGGGCCCGAGCCTGGAAGGGAGGCAACGTGCTGCTTTTCTTCTGCGACGTGGACATCTACTTCACCGCTGACTTCCTCAACACCTGCCGACTCAACACACAGCCCGGTGAGACATACGCACACCATGGCAAGATTTACAGGACAAATCCGCAATCTATTAATGACTAATGAAAACTTATCACAATAGCCTATCTCCACTTAAACCTTTTTATGTTAATACGGCTTCGACAAATACTCTTTTTAAAGATATCCATAACACCTTGGTAGATATCTTAAAGGGAATTGTGACTTGTAATAACTCAAATTCAAGATATCTCCATTTTGACTGGTTGTAACTCCAGTTTCTGAAATCTACAATTGAATTGAACTAGTATGAGATCCAAAAAGATAATTAAGACATCTTTAAATATGCTGATTTAAAGATGTATTTAATTGAAACTATGACTATTCAAAACTACATTGAAGATATCTTCAATTTAAGTTTTGACTAGTCATAGTTTAAATGGAGATATCTTGAATTCACGTTTCACACACAAAATTGAATTGTAGATTAGATTCTCCATACAACTCAATGATTCATTCTTACTAGTCCAAATGTAATTAGAGATATCTCATATTTGAATTCTGAATAGTTAAAATGTGATTACAGATATAATAGAACTTGAATTAAAATTTTGACTGGTCATAAATGTATTGTGGATATCTGTAATGTGAATCCTGTCAGTCTAATAAATTATAAAACAGCGTGATGATTTCTATGATGTCAACATCTTAAAAGGATTGCTGACAAGTCAAAATCTATTCGGAGACATCTTGAAGTGTTGTTCTTACTAGTCAGAATCTTGAATTATAATTCCAACTGATCAGATTGTTATTATGACTTGTCAAAATGCATTTGCAGAAGTCTCAAATGTAATTAGACATGTTTAAGTGTTGTCTGACACCACTGTCTGGCTCCCTCTCAGGTAAAAAGGTGTTCTACCCGGTGTTATTCAGCCAGTACAACCCCACTCTGATCTATGGAAGTCCTGAACACGTCCCACCTGTGGAGCAACAGCTGGTAACACACACCAATCATATCTATCCTCTCCCTTTCCTTTTTTCCCAAACACTCTGCAAGCCACTTGTGGAAAATACCATACTCAGAGCTGTGCTACATTGCTGGGAGGTTTAGAAATATTTCCCCTCTCCAGCTGCTAAGTGTACAAATCCACAGAAGCACGCTCCTGTTGAAGTGCCTCCTGTGTGCGTTGAGCTGATATATTTCTAAG
Organism: Macquaria australasica; assembly: GCA_005408345.1. Lineage (NCBI taxonomy): Eukaryota > Metazoa > Chordata > Actinopteri > Centrarchiformes > Percichthyidae > Macquaria > Macquaria australasica. Next base: position 110,228 of record SEMN01000404.1, read on the forward strand.
ACTTGCAGTTCTTTTCTCTGCAGGTGATCAAGAAAGACACGGGGTTCTGGAGGGACTTTGGTTTCGGCATGACCTGCCAATACAGGTCCGACTTCATTAACATAGGTAAATATTGCAGAACAACAACATTTACAACACCAACAACATGCACCGCAGTAATACCTATCACAACATCTTAGCAATTTATAAACAGTTGCTCTTGAGGATTGATTATCTGTGCAGAGGAGTAACATAACACTGAGTAAAAATGGGCTCCCTGGATGGCTACCCAAAGCTATGTTAATGGTGCCATAGCTTAACGGATATGAAAAACATCAACACACAAATTATTCAATATTACATAACTTTTTTAACTGAGAGGAGATTTTATTATATCACTCTGCATGAAACAGCTCTGAGCAGCAGCAGCAGCAGCAGCAACATTAGCATATCTTATAGCCCCATGTCCTCTCCATCTGTATATTAGGGGAGGAATATTGGCTCTCAAGACAGATTTACATCAATTTAGTTGCCCTCCAAAGTGAAATCAATTAAAGGCTACACTGAAATTCAAGGTGGTTTATTGTTTAGGGCCAACACACACACACAAGCATGAAAATGCTCTCACCTAGCTGCTGAAATGAAAAAAAACCAGAAATCTGTTTTAAAGGAGTAGTTCGACATTTTGGGGAAATACGCTTATTCACTTTCTTGTCGAGAGTTATATGCAAGTACATGTATTTGTGTATGTAAATATGTATATGCATATGTTTGTAATATTACTTTCGCTTACTTTTGATTTACATAATCACATGAAATTGTTTTAGTAATTCATTTTTCTACTGTATGGAAAGAGTAGCTGTTGTGTTGGTAGCTGCTAATGGGGATCCAAATGAATAAATAAACAAATGAGAGGATCGATACCACTCTCATGTCTGTACAGTAAATATGTAGCTACGGCCAGCAGTGGGTTTAGCTTAGCTTAGCTTAGACTGGAAGCAGTGGGAAACAGCTAGCCTGGCTCTGTCCAAAGATAAAAAAACATTCACTTACCAACACCTCTAAAGCTCACTAATTAACACATTGTATGTCGAGATTGTCCTCCCAAGGAAAAACAACAGCGTCAGTCATTTCAGTTAAAAGCCCCATAACGACATCTGTTTACAATGAAGTGATAGAGCCCAAAGAGGTACAACAACACATTGAACTTTAACACGGGAGACCGCCGTTCATTTTCTTTTAACCATGACCACGGTCATTCCCTAACCTTAATGAAGGGGAAAGTTGAACCCAAACTATGATCCATTCCAAACCCTTACCAAGATGTTTTTGTGCCTAAACCTAACCACACTTTAACCATAGCAGTGCCAGATGTTGATCTGTAACAGTTTTGGAAATGGAACGTAAAAGGTATTTTAAACTGCTTGATCTTTGTCTCACACTTTGTTGTTACATGCAAAAAGTAAAAGTATTGGCTGACTCAGTTCCTCTATGTTCTGTGACCAGACACTGTGTGTTCTTTAGAAAACAGTAACTGGGGTCATGGCCCCTAGATAACTTTAACCTGCAGTCAAGGTGAGAAAGCTACAAGTAACGGACTCTAGCTACGAACAAATTATCTATTCGTAACAATGATGTGACAGCCCCTCCCTTACATGCTCAATTACTGTGTACAAGAAGTAGAAATGGGGAGTTTTTTTCTTGCTCTTTGCTGTGGAGACCACTGATCTCTGTATGCTTGGAGTCCATTTGCAAATGTCTTGAATAAACTTACAGAAAGACAGATCTTTGTATTTTGCCTTCACTGATACAGATTTCCACCACAGAAGACTCTGACAAACGATGGTGTCATGTCAAGCAACGTATTTTGTCATTTAATTTGGAGGACTTGGTGTGTATTTTTGTTTCCTCTGTATAAAAATGACAAATTATAGTTTAACTGGGGGTTATGCGAGACTATTTCTTGGCCAGGTGCAGGTTTTGGTACCGATTAAACAAACAAGATATACCGTGAAAATTAGTGAGTTTTAGAGGTAGGCAGATTTTACCTTTATACAGAGCCAGGCTAGCTGCTTCCTCCTGTTTCTAGTCTTTATGCTAAGCTAAGCTAACCAGCTTCTGGCTGCACCATTCTCATCTAACTCTTGACAAGAAAGGGAATAAGTTATTTTTTGTTATTTAGGCTATGAATTCACACACACAAACTAATGAACACTTTATCTGTTGGGGTTCAAATTCCTGTCTTATCTCTGTTTAGCCCTGGAGCATGAGTTTAAAAAAAGGAGACAGAGACAGACAGAATAATCAAAATGAAACTGCAGAGAGACACGAAGTGTGAAGAAAAACAGACACTAGTAGTTCAGACGTCCAAAGATTCAGGTTTAAACATGCCTCGTCAAGAACTGTTTTGTACTAAACAGCATCTGTCCAAAAGTTCCTCACCGCCCCCTCATGAAACAACAAATCAGTCAGTATGTAGAGAAAACTAATTATGATCACATACTGTAGACTCTAATCAGGATTCATAATCAGCATTCCTTTAAGAGGTAGTGAATGCAGCGCTGAAACATAAATTGCTTAGAAATGTTTGCATATCAAAAGGTTTAAAAATTCCACTTTACATAACAACACATCCTATGACGGTACAATACAGCTCTATATTATACTGCATTCCCCGTCTGCTCTCATTTATCTCCAGGAGGTTTTGACATCGACATCAAAGGCTGGGGGGGCGAAGATGTCCACCTGTACAGAAAGTACCTCCATAGCAACCTCCTAGTGGTCCGAGCACCGTCGCGAGGCTTGTTCCACCTGTGGCATGAGAAACACTGCGCTGATGAGCTCCCTCCAGACCAGTACCGCATGTGCATGCAGTCCAAGGCCATGAACGAGGCTTCGCACGGCCAGCTGGGGATGCTGTTCTTCAGGCACGAGATCGAAGCTCACCTCCGCAAACAGAAACAACAGCAGAACTCAAACCCCAAGAAGACATGAAGACTTAAAGCTGGTTAAATTATAATCACCGCAATGACTGCAATCAGTTGAAATAGCACAGATAAATTCAACTGATCTGATTTTAAAGGAATTGTTCATTTGTCATTGTCATTGTCACATTTTGGCAAATATGCTTATTTGCTTTCTTTCCGAGAGTTAGATGAGAAGACTGATGCGCTAAATATGGAGCTAGAGCCAGCAGGTGATTATCTTAGCTTAGCATAAAGACTGGAAACAGGGGGAAACAGCTAGCCTGGCTTTGTCAGAAGGTGAAAAAAGCTGCCTACCAGCGCCTATAAAGCTCACCAATGAACACGTTATATTTCTTATCCGTACAAAAAGCAAAGTGTAAAAAGGACTTTTACGGGTGGTTATGTGCTGGACTATTTCTTGACAAAAAAAAAAATAGAAAGAAAAATATTTTGTTTCCTTAAAACATACAGAGCCAGGCTAGCAGTTTCCCCCTGTTTCCAGTAATTATGCTAAGCTAAGATAATTACCTGCTGGCTCTAGCTCCAGTGATTAGACATGAGGCTGCTTAAAAACAGGAAGCAGAGGAAAACAGCTAGCTAAGGTAAAAAATCTGCTCGTCGTTTTACAGTTTTTGTACGGATTAAACAAACAGGACGTAATGTGTTAATTAGTAAGCTTTAGAGGTGCTGCTAGGTGGATTTTGTTAACTTTGGGCAAATCCAGGCTAGCATTTTGCCCCTACTTCCAGTCTTTATGCTAAGCTAAGCTAACCGTCTCCTGGCTGTAGCTTCATATTTAGCGTACAGATACAAGACTGGTATCAATCTTCTCGTTTAATTTTCGGCAAGAAAACGAAAAGGCATATTTCCCAAAATGTCAAACTGTTCCTTTAATGAAAAATGTGAAGACTTTTTACTTTTCGAGAACTCAGAGCACTTTGTTGCTCTAGAACGGACAACATAAAATTAAGGTTAATTAAAACTGATTTGAACTGCTTGAGGTAATCCATCCACACAACTGGAGTGGACTTTTTTGTTGAACATGAATCAACAGATCTCCTGTTTGAATCATCCATCTGTAATTTAATGTCCATTTGTAACTTCCTCTGTAACTGCAGCAAGGCCTTTCAGAAAGAAAACATAATTTTTTGAGTTATGAAGTCTCTCTGAAACCGTGTGCCTTCTGTGAATGAAAACCTGAACTCTGTCTCTTCAGGATGGCCAGAGGATATTGAACCAACCAACAGGTTTTTATATGTAGGCAAACTTGGCCACCTAGTGGACTGAAAGTGAACAACATGTTTGTGAATAAACAATGAAGGACTCATTTAAAGCCTGGAATGGCCTTGTAAAATATATCCATCCATCCATTTTCTATACCGCTTATCCTCTTAGAGGGTCGCGGGGGGCTGGAGCCAATCCCAGCTGACATTGGGCGAGAGGCGGGGTACACCCAGGACTGGTCGCCAGTCAATCACAGGGCTTAAAACATATATTTTTATATAAATTATTGATCGGTAATCTTCATTCCTTTATTTATGTTTATTATTATTATTTCGTAAATGCCACCATTTATAAGGATTATTATGATTTATGATGCAGTTGTTGCCAGGACAGTATTATGTGTGGGCAATTCACTTCTATAACGAACTCAGAATGATGCTGAGTCAAAGAAAAAACATGCCATGAATGACAGTATCTTTAGGTATTTGTCAGTTAAATTACGTTTTTTCTCAAAAGCCTTCTAAGTATGAGAGGTATGTATTTATGCCCAAAATATAACTCAAATAAATTTAATTTTCAAAATGTTTAATTTAAAAGAAAAAACATAATATAGACTAAATGTGTTTTTTTGTCACGTAACTAATTTGTGGACACATAATGGATAGATAAAGGAAAACAATGATTGGCTGACAGTAATATTGTTCACTGTCCCGACATTGACGATGACTTAACATAAGTCAGAATGAGACTATTGATCTTAATATTTTGTTTTCTGTCAATCAAATGTGACTCTTTGTGTACCTTGTCATAAATATACACACAGAGTGCAATAATTATGAAGAGAAAATGTGACATTACATGTATTACTGAGCAGTCACAGAAACTAAAGATGTTATAGGTTTAGAGATATAACTTCCTCGATGGTTACGTTATATTTGTTTTAATGTAGTCTCCCATAAATCTTGCTCCAGCACTTCTTCAGTCCTTAGAGGCAATCAAAATGAGCTGTACTTTTGGTGGATGACCAAAGATGTGAAAAGAGGCACTTTTTGAATCATGTTTTTGTTGTTTGCCATTGAAACATTCCTTGTAAAAATGACTTTCTTTACATTTCAAGTTATTTTTTCACTTCATGTAAATGAGTTGAATAAAACATATTTGTGCAAAGTGTATATTTTGTTATTATTTGTTTGTTTATTTAATCTGTTGTGATTATTGAGTCTTATCCAGCTATAAGGTGGAACATAAAACTGAGATTTTAGAGAATATTAAAATTATTACTTCAATATAATTTGCTTATCTTTTTTCCTTTTCCTCTTTTACTTTTATTTTGTGCTCAGAGACGAGTTGAGGAACAAAAGTATGGAGACCCAGAGTGTTCAGTGTTGAATAATTATGAAATAAACAATCATATAAATAAATATAGACAAAATGTGTAATATAACCATGAAATAAGTATGAAAAAAGCCAATATATTTGTTAAAGCTCACCTCATTATGTTAAATGTTATATTATTCTGCTTATTTTCAGTATAACAGTTTATTGAGTAGCTCATTTAATTTAAGCAGATTTTATTTCAAAATTGTAGTTTTTTGTTTTTATCTCACATTTTCTCCAAAGTCTGTTTTATGCCATTATGACACTTTTAATTGCAAAGTCTTCTCCTGTCAATCAAGACCAGCTTTGTGATTGGCTGTCAGAGAACAACAACGTTGAACACTTTGGGCCTCCATATACAAAGACTTTTATTATATTATTATAATAAAACAGTATTTATAAAACACAGAATCACAATAAGCACTTGAAACATCATGTCAGACTGATAGAACAAAAGCCGTTAATCAGATTCTTCATCAGACTCTTAAAGTGAACAATAGAAACCATCCTGTTGAATTCCTGTGCTCCATTCACACAGGTGTTTTCAATCAATGGACTTACTAAGACTGCTGAGGCCGCTCTTTCATTTTCATATTTTATTAGTGTAGCTTAACCTCCAAAGCACTAGATGGGGTCAGCGAGCTAATAACAATGTCAGTTGTGATTACTGCTCACCTTGCTTCCAATTTGTCCCTGAAGTGCACATGACATGGTAAGTTTAACGATCACAGATAATTAAATCCAGTATACATTGACTAAGGCAATACATTACAGACAGATTAGTGCATATAAACACTATCACATTATCTAAGAAATTGGGGGTAAATGTATAATTTGATGTTTTCTCAGCGTATTTCAATACACTCCAATGTCTTACTGGATAAATTACCTCTGCTGGTTAGTTAACAAGTGGCTTTATGTAATTCCCTGGGTGATTACATTTTTACTGTGCAGTTAATGCTAGAGTTCAAATCAGATGTGAACTCTACAGTATACTGTGGAGTTTCCTGGGCTGAAGTTAGTGAGTCAACATGACACATTTGAAAAGGAATGCAGCTCTGGCTTAAAAACTGACATCTGAGAAATACTTTGACATGAACAAGACACACGGTTTTGGCGGCTGTTGTTTTATTGTACAACAATATTGTGCTGTAGTTGTGAAGGAGTACACATGGCATTGGGTTTAGAATAATCAACCACAGGAAGTGCTGCGCAGACTCATTCAGACAAAACTGTGTCATCCATGCTCCCCAAGCAAGGTAATCTTTGCATAATATACAGCTACCATATGGCTAATATCAAATCAGGTGTTGCCCCATTGGTGACCTCAACAAAGTCTGTAGTTACTCAGTGATTTGGTCACCTTGTGTCCCCGGATCAAACATTCACAGAAGACATCTGTGAGATCACAAAAGACCTTTGGGCTGCAGGAATAGGTTGACTCCTGGCTCTGTCCAAAAGTAACAAAAGCACTGATTACCACATTAGGTTTTTGTACATTACACACAAGGCATATAAGTGTAAAAACGACGCACCAGTGTTGCGGAGAGTTACGTGCCCGGATTAATTCTTGACTGGGATCAGTAACTTCCTGGAGTCTCAGCTGGTTGCCTGGCAACCTCACTCCACATAACCCCCCAATACACCGCAGTGTTTTTAAACTTCAGTTTTTGTATGGAATAAAAAATGCAAAATATATAACATGTTAATTAGTGAGCTTTAGAGATGCCGGTAGGCGGATTTTGTTACCAATGGAGCCAGGCCAGGCTACCTGTTTCCCCCTGTTTCCAGTCTTTGTGTGAAGATTAGCTATCTGGCTGCTGGCTGTAGCTTCCTATTTGTTTTCTTTCTTAGATTTAAGGACAGACATTGTAGTGGTATTTATCTTCTAACGGTCTGACTTGTCTTTTATTTATTTATTTTTGTTAAGGCACGAATCAGTAACGGAGTAACGCACTGAGCGCAGAAATGAGGCTAAGCATCGTATTTCCGATATTTCCGCTAGCACCTGAAGGTAGCACTAGGCCCATCGCTTCGGTCGCCCTCGCAGCTTTCCGGGGCTGTCAAACGGCTCGTGTATGTCCACCACCGGTTACACGCATCTGCAGTGGACAGGTGTCCGTCCAAATGACCGGCCCTCGGTGAGAGTGAGTGTTTATTTTATTTGAAAGCTTTAAAATAGCCATGAGAGACCTGTGGGGTTGTCGGCTCTGCTGCAGTTCACCGCCCCCAAACAACAACAACAACAGCAGCAGCAGCTGCAGTAGCAGCGACTCGCATTATTTCTCCTCTTGATATGCGCTTTTCTGCGGCTCGGACGGTCTGTGCGCTCCCTACGAGGGCGTCGGCGTTTTATTGTGTTTTTATACCGTTTGCTGTTGCGATTTTCTGATCGCACACTCGATCGGAAACCGCAGCAGCAGCGACGTCCCGAGGAGGAGAATCCATCCCCCTGTTGGTGTTTATTACTGGAGAGGACGGACCACGAACCAGGGACTCGAGACAGAGACGGACAAGAGCAAACATGTTCGAGGCGAGAGGGATCCCCTTTGTCCTGCTCGACATAGCCTGTCTTATCCTAGGTATGTATTTAAATGCCTTTTACTGACTGCTGTGGACTGCGCGTTGCTGCTGTTATTGATATAAGCCGATTTGTGACCTGATATAATCCTTCTGTTCGGATATTTAACAGCTTGCTATCACGTGAAGGGAGTGGTGAATGTGCAGTAGCCCACCACGAGTGTGACTCGACTGATAATTTACTGCAGTTAACACAATTTTATTTTATTTTAACCTCTACTTCTACCACTAATCAAACAATATGGGTATATCATTCACAATATTTATATAGTATCTTTATAAGTAGGTTGCTATAGTTTTTTCTCTCTCTCAGTACAATTTAGAATTAAATGTTCTTTGTTTCCATTGTATGCAAATTAGTGCCACTCCAGCGTCTTTTCAGTTGTTTCAGATACTTACAGGCATAAAGGTTAATGATGATGCTATTTTCTTGATTTTTTCAACCTAATGTGATATTTAATTAGATGCATTACAACATTAATAATTCCTATCATCTATATTATATTAATTATATTGAAGCCCTATTATATAATGTTTCCATGTCTTATATTTTTTGGCTCATTGATTACTGTTTTATTCTCTCAAATAGTCACATTTTAAGTCTACATATATGCCTGATTTCTACTCATTTAAACCAAACCTGAGTTTTTCAACATTAATTGAAGGTGTTGCTGGGAAACTATGTTATACATACCTACCTTACAGGATACATGTTTTATATTCACTTACCAGCACTGACTCACCTAAGTTTCCTGTTTCATGTGACCACGTTTTCCCCCTCAAAAGGTCTAAAATCATTTCACGTGAGGGCACGTGTACTCATATCGGGCCTGAAACTGTATTCAGATTAAAATGTGTGAACTAGCGTATATCGGTTTATTTTATCAGTCGTTATCTTACATCTAAAACCACTGTTTGAAATATTAAAACATTATCTGAAAGTGTGGTGACACTTCAAAGTTGAAATATCTTATTTATTCTTTATGTTTGAATATATGAATCATTGTATATGTGCTTGTAGGCCTCTCAGGTTTCAGTTTTGCAGTGTAGGCACAGACGTTGTCTCTGGGGCTTTACTGCTTTTTAAAATCTGATTATGAGTGATTGATACGTTCCATGACTCATAAAGTTATAGCTTCACATGCACCGTCTATAGTATACCGGTATCTTTAAAATTGCTGCTTGTAGGATTAAATTGACACCGTTTGTTTTAAAGATCCCCTCCAGACATGTTTTAAAACATATACAAATACTCCGCTTGGAATAATAATTTATGTCTGATATGGTTTTCCCACCAAAATTACCTATTTCTGGATTCTTAAAATTACATTTAGTCCTTCTTTGTCATTGAGAGATCCAGTATCTATGAATTTGCAAAATACTGTTTGATTTGTGTGTGGAGGGGGACTTTAAAATATTGCTAAACTTCCAAGACTACAGACTTATTTTATATTGCATCATTTTGTAAGTGCAGCAGTATGGCTGTACAAACTCAGTGTGCTGTTTGGATAACTGATGCAGAAGTAGACTTGATTATTCTGCTAATGACACAGACTATTGAATTATAACCAAGCATCCAGCCTGAGGTTGTATCCAACAGCCGTGCATGTAGTAAGGTTTAGCTCGTAAGAACACGGCTTGATAAATGTGAGAACTGAGATATTATTTATTTTCTGAAGTGCATTATGTGCCGGCAGAGAGGATATTTGTCCTGGTTTGCCTACACAGCTGATTTAATTTGGTTTTTAACACAATTACTGAGCAGGCTGCTCAGGCTGAGTCTTGATAAAAGATTAAATGGAAAAGAAACCAATGTGTATCCATGTTAAAATATCTACATTTTTCTTTTTTTGTCTTTGTGTTTGTCTTGGGAAGTGCCTTAGTTACACAGTTATAGAGATGAGGACAAGTTGAAGCGTACTTAACTCAGAAGGTTACACTTGGGCGTCCTGTCGTTGGCTTGTGTGTGTTTCTGTCCAGATTTTCTGGCATTTCCAGCTGTTGTAGCCAGTCAACTTGGGTTGGTACAACTGACACTGTCAACAGCTGCAGAAATGGCAGACGGAACAGAAATACCAGACAGAATTAAAAAGTAAAATAGGAAGTTTGTGGCTGAAGGTGTATCTTCATGTGATGTCTTGTGATTGTGCGTGTCCTACCATTTGTGGCTTGTTAATGTGCATTACTGCTCAATAATAGACCCTCATTTTCTGCTCGAATGGACGAACAACTCCGTCTTCTCCCCACTATACAATGTGCTAAATGGGCCAAACAACCAGAGAAATGACAGCGGAATTACGTTCAGACTGCGAACTGTCAAAACCTATTAGCATAATCTGTTATCTTTATGGTATTTTATCTATAGCGAGTGCTTAGCAATGTCCACAGCTCCTTTCACACCGATGTGAGTCAGTGCTCCGACAACAAAACTTCTCAATCCTCCCTGCTGAAAAACTGCCCAAAGATAACATCATTTTATTTATTTATTTTTTTGGTGTAATGAAGTCACTGCTGTCGAGTGTTTTTACTGTGTAATGTTGAGCTCAGTAATGCACATTTTCTGAGGCTCAGCGTCAAAGGATATGACTGGCAACATTTTCTGTTTTTCTTATTGTGAAGAAATCTCACAAAAAGACCAAAAACTAACAATGATTTGATCCTAATAACAAGTATTGTCTGTGTAGCCTTGTGTAGCTTATTCTTGCATGTCATGGAGCTCCATTGTTGTCCAAAAACTATTAAAAATGAGCCACACTGTTGCACTGGATGACATGTCCCTCCATTACAAGAAACATAGATGAGTCGATCCCACATTCACGTCATGCTCATCGTACTGTAAATACTCCCCACAGCGCCAAATTCACAGCTTAAAACTATACACTATTTACTCCTGTTTGAGTAATGTCTGCTAAAAACTACAGTGACCAGCAATTTAAGGATATTATTTAGCCTTTTTATTAATGTCTTCAGTAGGAACAAATGGGCTTGGGACTCAGTGTTGTAACGTATTGAGAGACAGACTAATACATACAGTAGTTGGTTTTGGTCTTTTCATTGAATTTGATGACAGTAGGAAAATATAGAATAAAGCCAGTCTTATCCTTTCAGCTGGACTGCTAGAAAGGTTGGGGTCTCTCATTTCTGTCAAAGATTTAAACATTTAATTTGCACACTTCTACAGTTTATGACGCTAAAGACCACCATCGTCCTCTAACGTCAGACATCCACTTCTATCTGAAAGATGACAGATTTGAAGACTTCAACACTTTGTTTCGGCACTCTCACTTTGTCTTCCATGCTTTGTTTTTTTTCCCGTTTGACCTTTCCTGATCTCTCCGTCCACAGGAGGCCTGCCTCTGGCAGCCTTTAACCTGGGTAAGATTCGCCCCTATCAGAGAGGCTTTTTCTGTAATGACGACAGCATCAAGTACCCTTTCCACAGCAGCACAATCACCTCCACAGTGCTCTACACTGTGGGCTTCGTCCTGCCCATTAGCTGCGTAAGTAGGAGTGACTCGAGGCAGGTTCGACAAGAGACGCACGACCTGTCTCATGGCAAAAAATGTTGGCTTGTCAACCGCAGGTGTAACTTATAACTAAATGCATTCCAAGTTGTGACAGGGTCTTGGTGGTATGATGCACTCTGGCTTACTGGCACACCTACATGGAAAGCATTTGTGCTTTTCCTGTGATGGCAAGTCAAAATGTCTGCTGTGAGAAAGGTCTGCTGGGACTGGTAGAACCGGCAAGACCAGATAATTGTTCAATAGCCTTTACAATAGCAGAGCTGCCTGCTATTGAACCCAGATATGCACAGTATATTGTAATTTAGTTCTGCCACTGTTTCTTACCTCAGTGTGAGGCTTGTGACATTATTGGAGGTGTTCACCAACGTCATCTCTTACAGTTGTGTTTAAAAAGCCAAAGGCAAAGGAGGATGTCCACTTAAAAACTGATACAAAATAAAATCAGCCAGAGTAAATGTTAAATTCTGTTGCGTCCACACACACACATAAAAAAACAGTCCTAGAGTGTATTTCCTTTACCAATATCTCGGCTAATAAAGCAGGATTTATAAAGCTTTCTGCTAAATTACAGAGTTTGTGGTGATTTTAATCATCCTATAGATCAATGTTTAGTTTCCTAATTATTTTCAATTAAAAATCCACCCCTAAACATTTAGACCAAACTCAGTCTCATACAAAAGACCCAAACCACAAGTGTATTATTTCCACTTAAAAAAATAAAAAATAAGTATAAGATGTAGTAGGTCCAGGCTTTTTTGTGCTTTTAATTTAATCATTTTGTTTTTAATGTTCATCTATTGGTTGAACTTTCTGTCGCTGTTGTTAATTAGTGCAACAGACATGAAGGCTGCATGCTGCGTCCCTCTGTTCCTTAAAATAGCTGGAATGCTCTTCTGGATCAGAGCCATTGTGTTTTTGGAAATCGACAGGCTGCTGGTGTGTGTGTCTGCTTTCTGATATTGCTTTGTGGTATCTGTGATTTATCTCTTCCCTCTCTGTCCTGTAGTATTTTATGTATTGTGAGTAATTGTGACCCTAATCTGTAACACTTATTTTTAGTCTTAATTTTTTAACAGCTCACTTCATCGTTCGCTGTCTGCCAAAGGAAAGGGTGGGAGAATATGTGGGAATTTATTGGGGAGAGGTTAAGTGTGTTGGTTTGCCCAAAAGAAGAGAGACAAAGAAGAAATGTCAAGTGTCCCCATGTCAGAAAGGAAGTCAATTGGAAACTGTTTTTCGGTCACGCAAAGGATGTCTGTGAGACCACCGTTTCTAGCTTCAGCTCTCTGTGGTTAGTTGGTGAAAATTCAACTATAGGAAACGAAGTTAATCTAGATCTAATAATGTCTTCTCAGGAGCGCTCAATAACCTGCTCAGAAATGTCATTTTTGATGCTCTTGAGTTTGACTTTTCTCTATTAACATCCACTCCTTATCAGCATTCAACTGTCTCATTGCCATGCCAACACTTTAACCATTAATATTTGCACCCTAATTTTCTTGAAAGTTGGCGAGGATGCCGCTCGCTGCCTCCAAAGGATGCAACGTTTGGTCACACTGCTGTCTCCTGCTTTGCACAGAGTGTTGCATCCTGGGTGGTGGTCCGAGGCCCAGTGTCATGATCTTGTAACCTGTATCTTTTTTTTTTCCCCTTGTTTTTTCTCTCATTGCTTCTCTGCTAGCTGGACTCCCATTTGTAATACTCAATGTGCAACACAGAACTTTCCGCCGAGGCTTTTTCTGTAATGATGATTCAATCAAGTACCCCCTTAAAGGAGACACCATTTCCTATCAGTTGTTAGGAGGTGTTATGATTCCCATCACAATACTCACTGTAAGTGCATCTGTTTTGTTTTTTGCGGTTCTCTTTTATACTTATATTCTTTATGTACTGCTTACCTTGATCCACTTTTACACTCTTAACTTCTCTCTTTTTTTCTTAATCCATCTGCCAACCTGCCAAATACATTATTCTGTAATAATGTAATAATGCATGTGTTTTTAATTGCTTGCGTAAGCCACCACTACCATTAACTGTAAGTTCATTTGCTAACTGCATGTTGTAGAAAATGTTTTCTCAGTCTTTGTAGTTGTCAATACTCTGTAACATTTGAAGATGAAGCAGAAAGGTGACCTGAGGCAGACCTTTATTTTGAAACTTGCAAGTGCAGCTGCTGCAACTAAATATGGCAGATGTGAAACTCTTCACAAGCAGCACAGCGGTAACCTCGGTCAGTTGATGCTGAATGGAATTGAAAAAATGTGATAAAGAGCGTAGAAGAGAGACTCAGTCAATTCAAGATATAAAAAGTGAAAATATCCTTTTACTAAAGAGGTGCAAAGTTTTACAAAACGTTTCCGTACTGCAGGGTTTATCTTAAAAAAGAATTAAAACAAAGCTGACAGCCAACTTCCATTTTATACACTTTAAAATGTCTTTAGTTGAAGTAAGTAAAATAAAGCAGACAAATAAGACACCCTTAGTGACCCATCAACAGGAGCTGTTAGTTCTCCTATTGAAAGCCTTTCAAAATGCAGATAGCAGATCGGTAGCAATAAGGGCCCGTCAACAGACTTTTTTTGTGAGATGAGTGTAAGCCCTCTGTCTGTTATCTGTTAACACCTTTGCCTGAACCACAACACAACATTCCTCTGATGTATCACGCACAGTAAGAACACATGCGTAGTTCAAGTTCAAATGCACAAACATGTTTTACTATGAGATCTAACAAGAGGCATGTAATTTAAACTTTTAGATCAAGCAAAATGACACGTTTTATATTTTTAAGTGGACATCATCCTCCGTGATACTCTCAACATTATGTGCAATCTAAAAATGGTTCAGTTGGTGGAAACACCTGCCAGTTCTGTCAGATGAGCATTCCTCTATAACGTTATGGAGAGTGTACTTAAAGGGATAGTTTGACATTTTGAGAAATAAGTGTATTTGCTTCCTTACCCAGCATTAGATTAGCAGATCAATACCACTCTCATGTCTGTCCGTTAAATGTGAAGCTACAGCCAGGAGGTGGTTAGCTTAGCTTAGCATAAGGAGACAGGTAGAAAACAGCTAGCCTGGCTCCGTCCAAAGGTAAAAAAAATAAACTTACCAGCACCTCTAAAGCTCTCTAATTCAAACGTTATATCTCATTTGTTTAATTAGTACAAAAACTGAAGTGGTACTGGTAGGCTGGTTTTGCCAGCTGTTTCCCCCAGTTGTCAGTCTTTATGCTAAGCTAATTAGCTGCTGGTGGTAGTGGCCATCTGGCATACAGACATGAGAGCGGTGTCAGTCTTCTCATCTAAGTCTTTGCAAGAATGTGCGCGTATCGCAAAAAGTCAAGCTATTCCTTTAAACACAAACCAGAGCTTTGTGTGAAATAGGCAGAATGTTTTAACACCAAACCCATTATTTTAGACCCAGTTAGTGATGATGGCATTAGGTAATATTGCTGGCTCTGATTCAGTTGCATCTTTAATATTCATTTGGAGTCTTGTATTTCTGTACAAACCTCTAACTCTGTATCCTTTCCTCCCTCGTCCTCCTTCCCCTCCCCCTTACAGATGGTCTTTGGCGAGTGCCTTTTAGTTTATCTAAAGCGCATCAAATCCAAGTCCTCTTTCGGCAGCTACACTGCCTGTGTGTACAAAGCCGTTGGTACCTTCCTCTTTGGTGCCACGATGAGCCAGTCTCTGACCGACATAGCCAAGTATTCTATTGGCCGGCTCAGGCCACACTTCCTGGATGTGTGCAAACCTGATTGGAGGCTTATCAACTGTACGTCAGGGGCTTACATTGAAGACTTCACCTGCACTGGAGACCCGACGACGGTCAATGAGGCCAGGTAGGGTTGTTTCTTTCATAGCGTTCAGAAATGGATTGTGGATGGTGATTGTAGAGCTTTCTGCTTCCAGCTTCTCAAATGTGAGGATTTAATACTTTTCTTTGTCATGTATGATCGTTAACTGAAT
The DNA here is from genome assembly GCA_005408345.1 of Macquaria australasica. Taxonomy (NCBI): domain Eukaryota; kingdom Metazoa; phylum Chordata; class Actinopteri; order Centrarchiformes; family Percichthyidae; genus Macquaria; species Macquaria australasica. The sequence goes on from SEMN01000404.1 coordinate 125,852, forward strand.
ATTTTTTTGGGTTTTTTTTTTTTTTTTTTGGGACTGTTTGTAGAATAAAACAAGCTATCAAAATAGATCACTTTAGGCTGTGGGAAATCTTAACAGCATTTTTTATTATTTTCTGACGTTTTATAGACAAAACAATTAACTAATTAATTGAGAAAATAATCAGCAGATTAATTAATGATATAATAATCATTAGCCGCAGCCCTAGATGAAATAATGAATACATTGGTTTATGTTTTCAGATGTTTTGCTTTTGAAATTACCTCATTTAAATGTTTAGCAATGTAGGTTCTTGTTTTGTTGCTCAACAGATTAACAAAATCTGACAGAAAAAGCACTAAACTTCTGTGCCCTCCATTGTTTTGCAACATTCTCATGGTTTAAGTACGGAGAGCAAAGGTTAAATGTGTCATTAAACAACCTATGAATGATTATGTAATTAATAATGGTGATAAAACTATTGTGGTATGCCCCTGTGAAGCTGTGCAACGTTTCTAGTCGATATCTGCACACAGATGACGTCAGGAAAGATACAGTTAGGACCACTGGCAGCACACGAGAACAGAGGATACAAGGATTGAGTAACAGCAGGAATGTAAAGCTTGTTTTGATTTAGATCTGTATCCCTTATCAACTCAGAGCAGAAGGAAGTATAGTGGGAGGAGAGGATATCCACTTCTCATTCTGGTGAAGGCACGACCAGCGAGACCTCCGATAATTATAGAAGCAGAGGCCTTAATAGTGACATCAGCTGTGCCGATTGTATCAGTGTGAAAGAAGGGTTTATTATGGGCTATGAGCAACTTTCTACTCTATTCTCTTCTGTTCTACTTTACTTAAAGGTAAAGTCGGTTATTCTGCCTGTAGGTTAGATTGTTGGAACAGACTGTTTCCCTGAGCTGCAGCCTTTGGGTCTAAGAGCTGAGTGGAACTGTGCTCATCCGGGTCTTCCAGGTTATCTCAGTACATTTACCAGGGTGTGGTGCGCAGTATTTCCTGGAGCCGCATTATTACGCTGCAGTCTTTTTTTTTTCATTGTAGCATAATGAGACAAACAGTTATCAGCAGGCCAAAGGAAGGATCATGTGATTCGAGGCAGATATCCGGGGCTTTTAAGATTAATGTCAGGACACATTATATTTCCAGCCCCTATTTGTGTGTATGGGATGGCCTGCTGGTCACTAATGGAGCTAATAAGTGCAGCAGGAGATGAGAAAGCAGGTCGGGTTAGCCTGCGCAGGATCATTTTACTGTAATATGATTCCTCCTTGGCTTAGTTTAACTGCTCTATGAGAGAGGAGGCACACTGTCAGAGCTGTATGTGGAAAAGATGCTCGAGGTACTCATAGGGTGAGTGTGTAATGAAAAATATTACTTCTCTTGTAAGGTGGGTATCCATAAGAAAGAAATATATTTGTCATCCCAATGGATTCTATTAATGTACAGTGAGTGGAGGCCTGACAGGGTCTGACCAACCTGCAGTTTTAATGGGATGCCACACACGCCAACATTATTATTGCAGCTGCTAGTTTTGTTACCAAGGTGTGTTTGATCAGCCCGGATTGTCCACCGACAAACATTGTTGTTGCCGAAATGGATTAGTTGTTGAATAATCGATTAACTTGAATGACTTAAACTATCATAAAAATGTATCAGTCATAAATCCCAGAGAGTTCAGCTTCTCAAATTTGAGGATTTTCTGCTTTAGTCTGTTTTCATATCGTAAATTAAATATCTTATTGGACTGTTTTGTTGAAGAAAACATTGCCATGATAGCAGCATGAAGCTCAATGCTAACATGCTGAAGTTTAGCAGGTATTAAAGTTTACCAAGTTCACCATCTTAGTTTTGTTAGCATGCTAACATTTGCTAATTAGCACTAAACACAAAGTACAGCTGAGGCTGATGTGAATATCCTTAGTTCTGCAGATATTTGGTCATAAACCAAAGTATTGGACAAATTTAATTTTTGACCGGATCAATCCATCTAGTATATGTAGATATCTAGATATTTCACCAGATAAGTGAAAACTTTGACCTGTTGGTGACGCTAGATGGAAAGTTAAATCATCACCAAAGTTATTACATTTCATCCTCTTGGGACCATGAACATTTGTACCGAATTTCATGGCAATCAATCCAATAGTTGTTGAGAAATTTGAGTCTGCACCAAAGTGGTGGATTGATGGACCAACTGTTATTTCCAAAGCCTAAAAAATACTCTAAAAGCATGACAATAGGGACTTTAATTGTCTGTGTGTACAGTGGTACAGCAGGTTTACTGTTGTATAACTTTGCATGGTAAAACCCCAGAACGGGTCATCAATCCATATGAGATTGAAGTCAATTCTGGCGCTTAACCTGCGAAGTTATCCAGATAACGCAGCAGCAGCAGCAAGTCGTTGGTCCACACAGCTGTCCAAACTGTCCACTGTGAAGCCCCCGACCCATCATCGAGTGCCAGAGTGGAATGACAGCACGCCAAATAAGCAGGTGTACAGGAATATTATAGTGTGTGTATTGTTGTGTGTGTGTGTGTATCCATGGCTGTTGCTGTAGACGTGGTCCAGACAACATATAAACACACAGCGCTGTTATTATAAACAGGAAGTAACTAAGGCGAGGGGGGCGGGGGTGTTTGCTGTCCACCACATCCCTCAAAATCACTCACAAGAGTGACTTCTCCCCAAATAAAGGTGTGCCAGGATGGATGTGATGACGTATTAATCCAACAAGATGTCACACTGTGTCTTCTAATTTGTCGATCCATGCTTTTGTCTTTCTGTTGCAGGCTGTCCTTCTACTCCGGCCACTCCTCTTTTTCCATGTACTGCATGCTGTTTCTGGCTGTAAGTACCTAAACCAGTTGCACATCGATCTTCAACCATGTTGGATCTGATTCACAGTGTTCAGCTTCAGGTCGCAGAACAGGAAATTCTGGACGTTCATGCGAGAACACGTTTCAAATCATGTGTAAATACATTTTTAAAGTCAGTCGTTGTCATGTTAATTGGCACATGACGCTTCTGAGCGATATTGATCACTCCAGCTTAAAGGAATAGTTTGACATTTTGGGAAATACGCTAATAATAATTTGCTTTCTTGCTGAGAGACAGGTGAGAAGATTGATATCACTTTCATGTCCCTCCATTAAATGTAAAGCTACAGCCAGCAGCCGCTTAGCTTAGCATAGCATACAGACTGGAAACGGGGGAAACAGTTAGCCTGTTTCTGTCCAAAGTTAATCCGTACAAAAATCGAAATGTAAAAATGTCAGTTTGGGGTCTTACGGGGAGTTACGTCCTGGACTTTTTCTTGGCTTAGCGTTTTTACATGTCCTTCTGGTAAATATGAAGCTACAGCCAGCAGTCAGGCGGATTGTCACTTTGGTTTTTGTACGGGAAAAGCAAACAAGATATATAACGCGTTAAGCTTTGGAGGTGCTTGTAAGCAGATTTTGTAACTGTTGGACAGAATCGGGCTAGCTGTTTACCCCCGTTTCCAGTCTTTGTGCTAAGCTAAGCTAACAGTATCTTGGCTGTAGCCTCTCATTTAATGGACAGATATGAGAGTGGGATCAATCTTCTCATCAAACTCTCCTGAAAAAGCGAGTAAGTGTATATCCCAAAATGTCGGAACTGTTGCTTTAAATAACTAAGAATACAGCCAGTTGCATATTAGCTTAGCATAAACAACAGCTAGCCTGGCTCTGTCAGAAGATAACAAAATACACTTACAAACACCTCTAAAGCTCACTAATTAACACATTATATCTCGTTTTCTCATATTTTCTTGTTACCTTCGGACAGAGCCAGGCTGGCTGTTTCTCCTGCAGTCTTTATGCTACTATAAGCTAACAGTCTTTTGGCTGTAGCTTCATATTGACAGACAGACCTGACGTATTTCCTATGATGTCGAACTATTCCTTTGAACTGCAGTGCTCAAAGATTTCTTTATACGCCTTTTAATGACCTTGTGACAGTTATCATCAGAAGCACTGTTGTGGTCAGAGAATTGCAGCATCTTTGTGTTTGTCCAGAGTTTGTTTTACTGCCCAGCCCTGGTAAACTTGCTGCTGATTCATTCAACACCAGCAGATATAAATAGACGCGGGGACAAAGTCCTGGCACCAACATAAAGCTCTTTCTCTGAATGGAGTTAAAGTTCAAGTACGAGAAACAGCAGCTGAAATTTAAACATTTACCTACAGGACCCAGGAGTGCGTTTCTTTTCTCTCACCACCAATTAAACGACTGCATTTGCGTCAGAAACATGGATCTGAATGAAGCGGCTAAGCTTGTTTGTCCTTGAATGAAACAAGAACAGAAACGCCCTGTTTTTAATACAAACAAACTTAAGTTGTCTGGTTTATGCCACAATGGAAAATGACGTCGAGATTGCTGCATGATAACTCATCCTGCTCCAGGGGTGGTGTGATATTTAATGATCAGAGCAAACAGTCTATATAAATTGATTATTTCAAGGTCAGTTCGACAAAGTTTTTTTCCCACCTTTTTAAAAGACAGGAGGAGGAAGTAAATAGTACAACTGACAACTTAGGGACATAAAAAATAGGATGTTTGTTTAATTCAGGAACATTTTTATAACTGCGTGATTGATTTGTCTCTAGTGTGGTACTGAAGTGGAAATGGAAGCGCACCGAGTCATCTGCAAATCACTGCAGCTCATTTTCCTGCCACTCCTGCCTTACTACAATGATCATACAATGTGACTCTGAACATAGATGCCACTCTACTGTTTATTTTAAAAGCGTGCCCTGTGTGTTTCTCAGCTCTACCTGCAGGCTCGACTCCAGGCTGAGTGGGCAAGGCTGCTCAGACCCACAATCCAATTTTTCCTGATTGCTGCCACAGTGTTCACAGGATTGTCGAGGGTGTCAGATTATAAACATCACTGGAGCGATGTGCTGACCGGACTCCTGCAGGGTGCCCTCATGGCTATCCTGGTGGTAAGTGATGTGTCTTAGTCTTACTTTACTTTTAAAAGGAGTAGTTTGACATTTTTTGAAATGCGCTAATTCGCTTTCTGCCTTTATTAGATAGCGATAACAAACACTGAAATTTAAAAACAACCATTTCTGGTTTTACAGAGGGTTCATGTGCTTGGAACGAGTTATTAGTGAGCATTAGGGGTGCTGGTAGTCCGATTCTTTTACCTTTGGTCAGAGCCAGGCTAGCTGCTTCGCTCTGTTCAGTCTTTATGCTAAGCTAACTATCTCCTGGATGTAGCTTCATATTTAACGGACAAACAGGAGGTGTTTTTTTTTATCTAAGCAGGATGCATATTTCCCAAAATGTCAAACTATTCCTCTAAAGTTGTTACTGATTCATAACACTTGTGATATTTTTAGCACAGATGCAAATAATTAAGCCTCATTCCGATCTATGCCTTTTTTTTGTAAATTCTCTTCCTGCATCTTGCAGGTCTTCTTCGTGTCTGACTTTTTCAAGCCACGCATAGAGTCCCATAAAGAGGTGGACATCCCACACACAACCCTGCAGGAGACCCCAACAAATGGAAACCACTTTGAGAGTCCCAACTAAGCTATAAGCGAGAGGTGGAGGATGACACCTCTGCTCTGTCCTAAACGCACACCCCAGGATCCCAGCTCTCTAGCCTTTCATCTCACGCAAATTCTCCTCCGACACCCATGCATGGATTTACAGTGTACTTGATTCTTACTTTAATAAGAAAGTGGATGACTGGGCATCACCCCGAAGAAAGTTTTGGAAGCTACACCTCAGGCCTGTTCAGATTTTAAGACTTTAGGTAATTTTAGGTAATTTGATGTCTTGTCCACCAATTCTCCATTTGGAATGAAAACTGTTGAGTACCGGTCCAAGCCTTGTAGACGTAGCGGTTAAGGGCTAGAGATTCTGCAAGGACAGGAACCATTTAGCATGCATCTACTGAGCTGGTGGGGTGCAGGCACCCACTAAAGGGTCTGACCACTGCTGAGAGAGAGAGGAGGGTTGGAAACCTGTGAATGTAATCTTGCTTTGTGCTTTTCCTGACCTGGAGTCAGTCTGCTCAAGGATTTGATTTAGGGTCAGTTTTTCGTTCGTCTCCAGCACCAAGAGACATGACTGAGTCTCGTAACTCCTGCTGCCTTAAGCCCAGTGTTAATTAAAGGGCTAATTATAAGAGGAATGCTTGCTTCTCAAGGCTAGAACGTGCTGGAGGCTAAAGCTGATCCTAGACCAGAGGGCGACACTGCTTCACATCTGGAGCTGCTGACTCCAGGTCATCGCCACTGCCGTCTTATTCTCCAACCGTCTAACCTAATGTAGTCGAGGAGGAAGCTTGACTTGTATCATGTGTTTGGTTAGAAAGTTGAAGAGTAGATGGTCACTTTAAGTCCCGTGATGCCTTTGCTGGACTGCTACTGCTGCTATCACAGCTTCCCTGTGTATCTAAGAACTAATATAAACATCAAGTGAACAGATAATGTACTTTTGTATCATCTGTATGTAAAACCAAGTCACCATACAGACTTTTATTGAAAAAAATGTTACAAATATGTACAAATGTCTAAAAGGAAAAATAAAGCCATTTTACTTATTAACATGAACACAAATGAAACAAGTGTTTGATATATTATATCATGAGCCGTTAATGTAAAATTAAAGCATGACTTGTGTTGTTTACTTGCCAGATATATCAATGATTTGTCATATTATGCACCACTTTGCTCATGTAAGCAAAAATAAAAGCATGAATGTTCAATGTATTCTGACCACACAGATGCATTCACCCAAATGAAAAGTGTTAACAAATTTCACTCATTTATATAATGCAATTCTCACCATGCATAACGCGACTCGACAGGACGTTACAAAGCTCAGGTAAGCTGATCTGAAAGACGAATGGATTATTTTTCCAATTGAAAGCCAAATTAACTCACAATTTGGGAATAAACGGCACAATATTTGACCCCACTGTGTCCAAAAAAACAAAAACAAAAAAAGAATGGAGGGCTGAGATCCATCAGGGGTTAATCATAACTAAAGGTGAAAAATGGCATTTATCTCTAGTAACCCATCATGTTGGAAAGCTTTAAGCTCATTATAGGTAGAGACTGGCAGCAAATACAATGTCTCTCTTGATCTTCGTTATGCCTGCAGAAACAGAAATGAAAGAGTAAATTAGTCATTTAACTACATCATTTATAACTGACAAATCAGAAGTTTAATTTCAAACAAGACATTTGTTTCAATAGCATTTTATCTAGTAAAGAATTTACCAAAATACATTTTACAATTACTGGTATAAACAGTCCTTTTTCAAAAGTTTACAGACTTTAGGATGACAACTCTGTATAATCACATGGGTGAATCATGTCTAAAACGTAATTAAAAGGTTGTAGAGCAGTAGACTTACGATCATTGTAGGGTTGTAATTACAGCTGCAACTAACGATTCATTTTCATTATCGATAACTAACAATTATATTTATTGAATAATCATTTGGATATAAAAGGTCAGGAAATGTCTAAAAATGTCCATCACAACATCCTGGGTGTCCAAGAGTCCACGTTGACGTCCAACAAACAGTCCAAAACCTAAATATATTCAGTTAAGTAACACCAACTAATATTTACATGTGAAAGGCTGGAAGCAGTACATTTTGGCTTTAACAATTGGCAATTCATTTCCTGTCGAATGAGCTCTAATAGCACTCTGATGTTTCTTACCTTCAGCAAACTTGTTCTCCAGCTCAGTGTTGCCTATGGCCTTGGCTGCAGAACACATTTGTCTCAGTACCTCTTCCAGACGGCGCATGCAGCGGATGATGCTCCCTGCACACGACAGACAAATATGTTTAGTGTGTGTGAATCTATTTTTGAAAGCCTTTTTACTGCCATAATTCAGCATACTGAAGTTCATACTGAACTTTTGATCATGACATCTTGGAGGAATGTCCCAAGTTTCTGGCCTTGGAATAAACTCAGTATAACAGCTCACTTCTTAAACTTGACAAACACTCCTTGCGGGTCCATAATTTCCTAATACTTTCCAAGAAGTTTCCAGTAAAGAACTATGCAATGTGGTACTAATGATGAGGAACAGAGACAGTGTTTAAGTGGTACACCTAATTAAGTAGCCTTAAGAGTCCTTTAGTCAGTGCAATTTGTCAATGGGCAAGCACACAATTTAACATATATGGAGAGTATTGTTTCCAATAATAAATCAAAAGTTGAATCAATTATTAATGACTTTGGTTTAAAATGGAGCATTTCTTTCAAGGAAATTCCAATTTTCCCGATAATTAGTGACAAAATCACACCCTCTTCTAGAAAACCTTTTTCTAAAGTGTTAGTTTACAAGTGTGATTAATTCGTTGTTCTCTCTCTTTCACCAACACAAGCACATCTCATACTCCCTCAAGTTTCTCAACTCTGCATTACTCCTTTATTACGATGAATATTTTACAGCTGAGGTCATTGTTGGGGAGAATTGATGGACGTGGAACTGGGTTCAAACCAAACCACACATAATAAATCAATTAGTGAGCCTCTCACAGCCTCCAAGTGATTGCATGGATTTGTAAAGGCCATGTTGTACCTCGGCAGTGGTGGAAGAAGTATTCAGTTCTTTTACTTAAGTAAAAGTACAGAAGTATTTCAGCAAAATGTACTTTAAGTATCAAAAGTAAAAGCTCTTTCTGCAGAAAAATGGCCCCATGTGAGTGATATATTTGTTAGATTGTTAATACTAATGCATCAATATGTAAACAGCATTTTACTGTTGCAGGCTTGTCGTACATTTTCAGCCAGATAATGGCCTTATTCTGTTGGATATTAATATGAATGACGCACCTTCAAAGACGTCGGTCATCTTGCAGATTTGAGCAAACGTGGCGCCGTTGGCCCAGGCGTACACCACGTCCATCAGGTGGGGCTTAAACTGGTTTAGATACGTCTCCTCATCCACCTCCAGCTTGGCGTCTGCAGAAACCTTGGCTATGCGCTTCGCACACTCCTGAACACAACAAAAACAACAGCATTTGCATTTCCACCAACTTCAAACTTTTGACCCTTAGAAACAAATCGGGGATCGTTTTATTGTCGTCTCACCTGCATTTGCCTCAAGGGAGCTGCTAGTTGTTCAGTCAGTTTTGGCATCTCGCTGGCCTGGAGGGCAAAATGACAATGTTGTGATAGGAAAAAAAAAAAGTAAATAAGACTTTGAATTTGACCATGTAATCAGTATCAACTTTTGGCACTTGACAGTTTTTGAGAGCCCTGCCTGTCACAGGATTGGGGGATCATTCAAGTCCACATTGGGGGTGTGAGGATGACTCCTTCCTGCACTGGTTAATACTGTCGAATCGTCGATTGAACCTAGGTTACTTTAAACTAACTAAAATTACTTTAAATGGTTTAGAAAACAAACACAAGTTGGATGGTTTGCTGTTGTCCCAAGGTAAACTAGCAGCAGGTGCTCTTTAATGACTGGCGACAGCTGTACACACACACACACACACACACACACACACACACACACACACACACACACACACACACACACACACACACAGTGGTCTTGTAGTGGTACGCAAGACAGCTGCTTGTCGTCGCTCCCTCTCTGACAGAGCATTTGAGTAAGATACAAAAGAGAGACAACGAGAGCGGGAGCCAAGATTGAGTTCAGACAGAAATTTGGAGCTGATGTAGAGCCAAAGAAAAGGTTTGTTAAACCATCTGATGCTGGATTGCCTCATTGAGAGAACAGGCAAGATTAGGCAAGACAAGCATACATCAACCTCAGGTTTCTGTTTTAGTTGCAGCGCAGGGGAAGAGGCCAAGAATGCGATTGAGGAGCTTTAATGTGTGGGAATGGGGAATCAGCTGTTTATCCCAGTGTTTGGGAAAGGCTTAAATATCTGTTTGCACGGAGAATTAGAGGAATAATGTGTTTGTGTGCGTTTGTTCGTACATTCTCCTGGAAGACGAAGCAGGACAGCAGGGCGGTGGCTTGTTCAACCGTCAGGTCGTTGAAGAGACCGTTGAAAATCATCTCCGTCAGCAGGAGCTCGTCGCCACTGGAAAGATTCACGCACAGAGTGAATTACTGCATGCTATTTTATTACTTTGACAGGATCTGATACATCTCTTCCTTGTTCTATTAAAACAGTGTAACTAGCTGGGCAGAAATGTGGCATGGGTGTTGGGAGTGAGAACAGGTGTGAGCAGATGTCCTCTCAGGACTCACACTTCCCTAAAACACAACATGTCACCAAATAAGATCCAGAGTCACCGTCTATTTAATCAACAGTAGATGAATCAGAGCTGTAGGCGGAAGTAGCGGTGGCAACTCGCTGATAAACCTGCATATAAACATTGTAATGTATGCAAAGGTGCTTTTGCCAAGAAATCTGTCCTGCAAATCCTGAAGAACTGAAAATATAGTCATCAAATGCCTTTAAAATAAATGTTAGTCTGCAAACCTTTTCAACAAAATTAGCCCATTTTTTTTCCTGTTCTGTGCCATTATCAGCTGCTCCAACAACAAACTGAGACTTTGGGGAGAAAAAAACAAAGTAAAAGCCACAAACCTCTGCTAGATAAAATCAATTTTACTTTACTCTTAAATCTCCATTATTATTAAATCCTCATGTTTGGTTAATTAGCTTATCCACGCGGCAGTTTCACATTCAGACTGGCGGTACGTTAATGGTATCTTTTTTTCCCCCAAAGCCTGTGTCATAAACAAGTTCAGACTAGTGCTTTGAGACTGAATAATAAAAACATTCACACAGACCACCTTCTGCCGACCGTGATTAACCCAAAAACATCCACGTGCCACCAGACTAACGACAGTACACAAATAAAGCTGCCGAATTTGTCTATAAACTGACTTAAAAAGGCTTGCTCGTCTCGTCAGAAACCACACTTTATCAGCAAACAAAACCGAAAACTAGTTAAGCAGCTATATTATATCTATATTTACACAAATTGCTGTGGGTGTGTGCTCTGTCCTTCCCTACCTGCTAATTTCACAGGCAACCCGCCCTTTCATCTCGATGACATCGGAGGGACTGGCGAAGCCGAGGCGTCGCAGAACTCTCTTCCTGCACTTCAGCTTGTCCATCTGCAGTACAGTCCGAGCTTTCTTCAGCTCTCGCTTGGCTGTCCGAACATCTGCTGCAATCTAAAAAAAAAACAAAAAAACACACGTGTTGTTATACCATGCAAGCTTTACCAAAATTTGTAAACTTGGAGGGGCTCTTCCAGGGTTTCTAGAAAATACTTTAAAATTATTAAATGCACTGTGATAACAACCATAATGTGAAACACTACATTAACTGTCATGGTGATGGAGTAGAATATTTCTGCCAACAGATGTTCATCTGCCTGCTTATCTGTCCTCAGTGATGTCCATTATACACTTGAACCTTTACCCCTCATCGTTACAACACACCTCAGAGCCAAAGAAGCAAACACATGCACAAAGAGATTTCACCAGAATGGTTCATTACTCAAAAAACTATATTTATATTTGTGGCTGCATGTGAGATAGTGAAGAAATCTATCACACATGCACACGAGCTGGAAAGTTTAGACTTTCTGATGAAAAAGCATCACCACAAACAAAAAGAATCAAAATGAATTCTGTTCTAGCTACATGGTATCAAATGGGGTTCAACTCTAGCAGACATGGTGTGGTGTGTGTAAGATGTGATGAGTTGAGACAGGGCTACCTGCTTTGCTAAACAAATAAGGTAGGTGTGGTATCAGTACTGTGAAGGCCAAAGCGGAGGTCAGCTGCAGAAATGAGACTGAGGATTTAACTGCCAATCAAACAAAGTAATCCAGTTTACACTGTACTGTATCCCCTATAATTTAACAACACACACAAGACCACAGAGGGATGTAAATGTTTATGCAAACTGTCAAACACGGTCTAGTTTGCTTTTTTCCCCCCACTGGTAAAAGCCAATCTGGGTGTTTTGCATCTATTACACTGCGCCTTTCTAACCCCCCCACAATATGAATTGAGTAAAGTTGTACTGAATTGAACTGAATAGTTTCAATGGGTCCTTTATCTTTCTGTAAAGCAGAGCAAGCAGATGTTGTAATGTGGATGTTGTTGTGTTGAATTATGAACAGGATTATAATATCTTGTAAAAATTGTTTCTGGATCAGGTGTTATTTTATTTTGAAATGTACACTTTCAATTTCCTACATTTCCTGAAATGTTGGCAATATATTATTATGGTAGTAATAAAGTACTTTATGTTCTAATGTTGAATTCGTACACTTTGTGTAAAACAGTGTTCTGTGTTTTAACAAGTGTAACAACTGTTTTATTTTACAAACTGTATGTGTTGCATTTCCACTAGCTTTACTTCTTCTCTTTGTTCTGGATTTTTCCAAACTAAAATATCTTAACAACTATTTGATGAATTGCTATAATTTTTTTTACATACGTTCACGTGCCCGAGGATAAATCCTACTGACTTTGTTGATCCCCTGACTTTTTCTCTAGCGCCACAAGGTTGAGATTTGTGGTTTTCAGTGAAATGTCTCAACAACTATTGGATGGATTATGCTTGCTGCTAAACATTAGCATGTTCACAACTTCACAAAGTCCCTAGCATGGCTGTAGACTCTTAACTGAAAGCTGTTTTAAAGCTAATGTGTGTGAAGCAGGGCTGCCGTACAGCTTGCACTGCTAGCATGCACTGTTGAGACCATGTTGGATAGCATATAGCATGTAATGACTTTGCTTATGATGTTACACAGGCACAGAAAGAATATATGAAATTTTTGCTTTACAATTGCAGGTATGTGGGTTTATATATGGCTGTTTTGTTTTTTGTTTTCATATTTTTCTGAAAGAATGTATTTTAGTTATTAATTTATTTTATGAGAATTTTATATATCTTTTTATAATACTAGTGTGCAATATGCCCTCTTTTTGTTCTCCACAATTGCAGGGGAGTTGTGCTGCTGCCTTGCAATAAAGTGTTCAAAGACCGGAAGTGTGTCTGCTATACCACACAGCGTGAGTTAGACCCACTACACAGATATCTGGTCAAAAGAAAGAGTTTCCCCTCGCTCAATGTGGTCTGATGAGGAGGTTTTCTGTTATCTGACCTATGACTGAGGGGGACGCCCTGTAGGAATAAAGACCTTGCTTTCTTCCTGTGTTTGTCTGTATGAGCATATATGGCCAAAGCCGACCTGTCTGGCAGAAAAAGACAATAGAAGGTCACTGATTGTAATCTAACAAAAGGTAGCCAATGTAGATAAAAAGGAAAGATAAAAGTAATTAATATTTCAATAGTAACAACTGTGGCCTGTCGTTAAATAGTGGACTTTCAGTAAGGCTTGACACTTAAGGGTTTTCTATGGCTGACATTTAACTGTATAACACGCGTATACAGTTTCTCACCAGAGCTTTCTTCTCACAGAGAGAATAGACAGATTCCAAGTTGGGGTCACTGTGCAGGGGGTGGGAGTACATGCGGTGCTCGAAGGCCTCCACTTTCTGAATAACTTTCTTTAGTGCAGGGTCTTTGATGCCCATGTCATCCATGGGGTCGAGCAGAGGAACGCCATCAGGGAAACGTTTCTGCACCTCCTGCAGACAAAATGTTTGGAGGGAAAGAAAAGAAAGAGCAACGATTTAGACTAATGACTTCTGGTGAGTTCTCAATACCTTTGTTTCAAGATGGCTACATTTCGTACCTGTATAGACTTGAGCATGAGCTGTCTGTTGTCATAGGGCCTCAGGTCTTTCGGGATGTAGAGGCGAACTGAGCTGATGGAAGTCAGGAGATGGAGCATCACTGGGACCACCTGGACAAAAATGAAAAAGATTAGAGTTACAGTCACACTGACTACAGAGACATGTAATCATATCTGTGTATGCAATATGCTGTTAAGTGTGTTTGTTGTACCCACCTGCATCTCTCCAGTCTCCCCTGGAGCAGCAGGTTTAGCAGCCTCAGTCGCAGCATCTTTTACACTGTCCTTACTACAGTGGACCAAAACCTCCACCACATACAGCGGCTCTGAGTCTGTGCTGGTCTAAATGGGGGAAACACATTAGTCACAGCCACATGTAAATGGACTCACATGCGCGTGACACCATGACACAGACTTACCTTCACGTTAGACTTTTTGCAAAAGTTCACAACAACTCCCCAGCCAAAGTCAGCGTCGTCATTTTTTACCTGTGGGATCAAAACAAAGAGCCGTTAAATGACATGTGACAATCCATAATTACTGTCGTCAAACTGTACATGTGTGAAGCTTTACCTTGACAAGTCGCCCAGGCTGCAAGAAGGGCAAGCAGTATTTGGGTTTGTGGATGAACTCTTGTATCTCTTTACCCAGTTTAGCCAGCTGCTGTCTGATTTTAAAGTACGTGACCACGCCCTCTTCACTGGGAATCTCAATGGCGTGGTACTGCTCCTCATACTTCTTAATTTCTGCAAAGAAAAAAAAAAAAAAAAAAAAAAGTCAGCAACAGTTACAAAACTTCCAGTGAAAAACATGTCTTGAAGGCTTTCTACACATCGACCTCCTGACATGGACACCTAATAATGAAAGATATGTTATTTGTGGAATCAGTGTCAACTTGCAGTCATAACAGACAAAACTGTGATCGTTTCGGTCTTTAGCATGTTTCATCAAACATAATTGTTTGCCATTTCTAAATAATGCAAATTAAAGCCTCTAGGAAGTCTTTTGCCACTGCACAAATCAAAGAGATATGAAATCCATGCTAAGTATGCAGATGTCCCTGTATTAGTAGAATCTAGAGTAGTGTTTCTCTCCTTGCTCATCCAGCCTGGAGTGTGCTGTAGTAAATATGGTAAAATGCTTACTCTCCACAACACCAGGCAAAGCCCTGTAGTGTTGGAACTGGTAGAAAGACTTCTCCAGCATGTACTCCGGGTTGATCTCCTCCACACGCAGCAGGTTGAGCACCATGTTGTAGGTCAGGTGGAAGGCACTGTTCAAAGGGTCTGCAGAGCCCTGCACAGCACAATAAAAAGAAGACAGAATAAAAATAAACATAAAAATAAATGCTTTAATTATAATATACAGCTGTGATTAATTATGTGTTTTGATAATGTTGTTAGCATTTTACTAAAAGTGCCAAGAAGGTATGAGGTCTAAATAAATGCAGGCTGTAGTTTCCCAAATTAAACACTGAGGAGGATTTTGCAATCACAACCTCTGAAACTCCAGAACCACAGATATGTGTTAGACAGATTTCTCCAAGACACCCTGGGAGTAAAGCACTGTGACAGCGCCAACAAACAGTTTTACATTAACACAACCTCGCTCAAAAGCTATGCA
This sequence comes from Macquaria australasica, assembly GCA_005408345.1. Taxonomy (NCBI): domain Eukaryota; kingdom Metazoa; phylum Chordata; class Actinopteri; order Centrarchiformes; family Percichthyidae; genus Macquaria; species Macquaria australasica. The sequence continues at coordinate 141,189 of SEMN01000404.1, forward strand.
GCTACATATTTATAGCAGCGCAGCTATAAATGTGTCAAATCAAAGACAAAAGACCAAGAGCCTCTGGCTTCCCTGTGGCTGTGTGTTGTTAAGTTCTGATGGAGCACCAAATGGCCTGATGATCCATAGAGAGAACAACTTAAGAGTCACTTCTGACAATTTCCATTCAATCGTTCAAACAAATTCTCAAGAAGACAGCAGGGAATGTTTCATTAATGGGATAGAGGGACTACTATTGTAGCAGAAGAGCGTGTAGACAGCACTGAAGTGGTCTGCAAAGATGTGATCGATGACTAGCAGTTGCATTCAGAAAAATAACCCGAATTTGTGCGTAAAAAAGGCACTGTAGGTAGCAGCCATATTCAAAGTACCTTGAGCAGCTGTTTGCCCACAGCTGGACTCATCTTCTCGTCCACCATGAAAATAACAATTCCCCTGTCGTCCATTCCTCTCCTCCCAGCTCGTCCAGACATCTGGATGTATTCACCTGATGTAATCTGGATCACGTGAAAACACACAAAACATTAAGAGGAAAGATAATTGTTAGTGAATGCTTCTTTATACCTGTAATGTATTTTGTTGATGTGGCAAAGACTGAAAAAAGAAATAGCCTATTATACTACTGAGAAAATAGGTTAAAAATATAAAAAGCTAGGTAGAGAAGCATTGTGATAATGTACTAATGCATATTTGAGTATCTGCATTAGCAACATAGAGATCTAGATGATGAAACTGTCTTGTGAGGAAGAGACTGCACCAGTTTTCCACAAGCCTCTGAGGACTATTCTCTGCATTGCACGTGGCTCTGATTAAACCCCACATATCATATCTCATACTGGTCTTTGAGCAATAAAATTCTAAAAAAAAGGCAGATAGTATTATTTCTGTGTTGAAATGATCTGATGCCATGGGATCAGCTCTTGATTTGAAACAGTGTGTTTCAGGGATGAGAGTTAAATGTGTGAGTGCCTGCGTGGAGCTTTGGCGTCATCACATGCACCAGATGTTCCTGATGAACCTCTTGGAGGGCAGTTTCCTTCTCTCTCACATTCTCTTCAAGCCTTTGTGTGTGTGTGTGTGTGTGTGTGTGTGTGTGTGTGTGTGTGTGTGTGTGTGTGTGTGTGTGTGTGTGTGTGTGTGTGTGAGAGAGAGAGAGAGAGAGAGAGAGCTGGAAATGCATGTGTATGAAGTAAAGATGAAGGGTGCTTCTAAGTGACGGCAGCTCCACACGGCCCCCAGCTCTTATAAACAATACGTGGCTGTTTATGTGGCGATGCAAGCTGCAGGACTTGAAGACCTTATAAAGACCTCAGAGCAACACACTGTGTGACAACTCCACACTGCACACAGGCCAGAGCTGTTGTTTTAAAGAGATAGCACAGTTTATGAGGAGCTTTACTATTTTACTAGCTACTCATTGAAGGTACAGTAACAGGGAGATTAGCCTCGCTTAGCGCTCTTACAGGATGTTTAAGGGCAAAGTAGCAGCTCCCCTCAAAAGGCACATCTATTCCAAAGATGGACGCCTAGTTTACATAAACTGCACTTTTTGGGCTCATATTCCTGCTTACATGTGCCCACAGCCACAGCTATGGAAATTGCCATTCCACAACATAATGTACTTGTTAAAAATTTGCATGTAACGTAGGATGTGGGGGGGAAAAAATCCAACACATTTCCTGAGTGAATTTCCTCTTGACAAGACAACTTTATTGACTTGTTATGTGACAATAACCGTGTGTGTGTGTGTGTGCGCGCGTGTGTGTGTGTGTGTGCCCTTACAAAGCGGTGATTCTTGCCATCAAACTTGCGTGCGCTGGTGAAGAGCACAGTGCGAGCGGGCATGTTGATGCCCATGGCGAATGTCTCTGTAGCAAACAGGGCCTGGGATGAGAATAAAAAGCGAGCATTAAGACAATCTCATCGCAATGTTCTGACAATGTCATTTTCGATCCAGCTTTAAATTGGACCCTGTAGAGTTTTATTGTAAACAAACAAATGAATGTTTGTATGCAGTGTTTATTGCCAGAAGGCATTGTGTGTATCCTTGAGGCCTAATAAAACTTGTTGAATGCGTTTTGTTTCTCATAAAACATTTGTCCAAAAAGTCCAAAAAAGTCAGTAAATCTTGTGATGCTTTTAATAAGCAAACTCTTAAAGAAAAAGGAAATCTTCAACACGTTTAAAAGAGCAATCTTCAGGCACTCACGCATAGTTACAAACCTCTGAGGACTTACAAGTCTTATAACTAATAAAGGCTTTTTATCAAAACTCGACATGCTCTTCTGTGCGCGAGTCCCTGAAGATTCCAATTTTAAAGCATTCTGAATGCTGCATTATTTACATCCATGTTTGCTAGCAGGCTTCTTGGCATGTGACTGCTGATCAGTGGAACAGCCTGAAATTGGCAACAGGACACAGCTCACAAAAACACTGCTCCACAGCACTACTAGTGGCCAAAAACTTCACAGAGCACCTTTAATTATTCTTGTATGTACAGGTTGAAGCTGCCTGGATTGTACCAATTCCACTTTTGTGTATCAATTCCCAACATTAATACTTACTAAACTTTTGCACATTTTTATTCATACTGCATGTACACAGTGTTTAAATTCAAGCATATTAAACCTAATTCAGTGATAATATAGGGTTAAACATTCCTTGAACACCATTTACAAATCAAGTAATTGCAGTAACTCTGCTGAGAGGGATGAATCTTATTTGTTTAAGTTTGTTTTGGTGAGCATTTTGATGCAGAGACAGTCGTACCTTGAGCAAGCCTTCAGAGAAAAGGATCTCTATGGTCTCTTTCAGGATGGGCAGTAGGCCTCCATGGTGGATTCCTATCCCCCTCTTCAACAGCGGCAGCACATGCTCCACCTAAGGAACACCAAGAGCATTGATAGGCAGATTAGGGTTTGTAGTATTTGTCTATAAGAGGTTTAGTGACAGTGCAAAATTCAACAGTTCATTCATACGATTATAGCCATCAACACAAGAGAGACAGAGAGTGGAAAATCTATTCCTTGTAGTGGAAAAGTGTGATGTACGGTTGGCTTTGCCGTTGCTCGTGCCGTAGCGGTTGTTACCCACTAACAACTATTACCTCAACATGGCTGGTTTTCATAATGTGTCTCAACACAGCAGGGTAGAATAACAGGAGCACAGTGTTTGAGCCCATGTTGACATTATGTGTGCAGCTATTTACATTAAGGCAGTTTAACTGTCTTCTCTGAGCAGAAAATTACTTTGAAGGAAATGCTGAAGCCATTTTTCTGAGCTTTTAGAAGGTGGCAGTGCTGGGTTCAAGAAGTGAGAACAACGTGGATGGCTATAAAAACATCAAACGAGTTGTGAGGAAACAGAGTGAAAAACAGCAGTCCTCCTCACCTGAGGGAGTTTCTTGTCTTCGTCTGAAAGACAGTCCACTGCATTGCTGAACACTTCCTCCACCAGACGTTTCTCATCATCTGGAACAAACAAAATGGTGCATTTCTTAACCTTTTTTCATAGCTGTCCAGAAAACGCTCCAAATATCAGCACAAAGCCATTTCCTACGTGCTGAACCTGTGTGTCTCGACTAATCCTCAAACAAGCAAGCACACACAAACTCATACAGACTTTTGGTTCATTTTAAAATGTTGTTTTAAATATAATTTCTCTTGGCATGTGTGATTGATATGGAACAACAGGGAGAATTGCTTGCAGGAAAAGTTTAACCACCCAGGGACTGAGCAAGCAAATGATGCTGCTGTATTTGCTTCAAGTCTGTGTTAACTCTAGATTTGATCTGATTTTGCAGCCATATGTTTCAACAAAACAGTTTCTCTAATTTAAGTTATTTTGTAGAATTTCTTATTACAAAGACAAAATGTCTGGAAAACAGTTGGCTGCTGCCACATGTTTAACAACCGCTTTATTATTGTAATCGGTTGTATATGAATGCACTGAGGGTGCCAGTACCACCAGTGTCTTATTACTGTGCAAATCACATTATATTGTTTGCTGTGGATGGCTGTCCATTTGTCCATGTGGGAAGTTAGTCACAGGTCTTTCTGTATTCATGAGACAATTCTGGGAAACCTTCCTTCTTATGCGTTAGTCAGAAACTTGGACTTCCACAAAGTCTGATGGATCAATATTTATTTTTAATGTCAAATGACTTCAGTGTCAATAGGACTTATTTTCATGGTTTAACAACAAAGTAATACCACAGACAAACACACACAAAGGCCAACGTAAAGCTACATCCATGGCTCCAGCAAAACAGCCAGGACGTCCACACACAGAGCAGGGTTATAACTGACGTTTAAAGCTCCACTTGCAGCCCCTAGAGGCTGCAAGGTTCATTACACCCCACTGTATGAAAACGTACTAACACACACTTTGGAGCCATTCCAGTGAAGAGCCAGAAGTCTTACGTTTGTCTTTAGGGTGGAACAAAAGAACAGCTCAGAGAGTATCCGAGAAGGAAACTGTTCAACCTCTGAGGAGCATGACTGACTCAGTAAATTCCATGGCAACAAACCCTTTAGCTTGATGTTTCTTTCGTACAACTGGAAAAATTGTCATGATGATGGTGGTAAAAGAAAGGTCGAAGGGTCATCAAAAACATAAAGATACTTCTTCTGGACTGTGAACACCCACAGCAAACTTCAAGGCAATTTGGTCAGTAGTTTTCAGGGTATCTTGTCAGGGACTTAAGGCGCACTCCCATCGATTTTACACATGAAGACCAGTTTACTAGTCATGAGGAGCATTACCTAGCCTGTGAAAACAGTTGTATAATGTCTTCTATGGCTGAGGAGAGAGAGCTTTGTCAAGTCTGAGAAAATGAGTGACACATTTATAGTCTCCAAGCTTGTGCAGAAACCCTGCACTCATGCACAAAATCATCACCAGCCAAATGCTGGTAAAATATGCAAATGGATGGTAGATTTGCTCCACTCACCAGCCAAAACAACAATGTTAATCTTTTGAGTGGCTGGCAAAATTAGAACATTCACTAAGCATTTGGCCGGTGGACAAAATAGTTAATTTTGCAACCTGCCTGCATTTCAAACTGAGGATGTCAAATTTGAAAGACACTGCAGTCAGGGAGGCGGTCTAATGAAACACGCTATTGAGTTGCTTTATTTGAAATGTGTTTTTGGAGTTTGACCCATACTAGGAAATAAGAGAGTCAGGATATCTCGCCGTCTGCTACATCAATTTCCACCATGTTTTTTAAATCCGTCTCTTGCAAGCCCCCCTACTTCATGGAAATGTGATACTGAATTGATGGAGTTCTCCTTTAAGTGCTGGTCATGGGGGAATTTGGACCTAGTGGTGGACTAAGGGTCTGGGGGGGGTCAACAAATCATTAGGAATCATCCCCTGTGGTCCCTGAATATCCAAACCAGATTCACATGAACAGACTTCCTCAACCTCAGGCTCTGCCATTAGTGACAAAAACAACTACAATGCTGCTATACAACCACAAAAAAAACTACTACTGCAGGTCAGCACCACAACAACACAATCCAGGTCTATCTCCACCTGTCAGTCTTTGAATGAACTGACTAAAACTCCTATAACTTGTCTGTTTGACGCTGCAGTTCTGCACTCGGTCAGTTGGTTGGTGTTTCGGCACCAGCCGGTCCCCTGACTCCAACACAGCTCTGCCATTTCCACTAACAGTGCCCAGAAACTATGTGTCACAGCACGCAGCAGGAAGGGAGAGAGAGGGAGAACTATGTCTGTCTTTAGTGTTAAAAAAACAAAACAGGAAAAGATATGGATGGAAGGAAGAAAGAACGGACAAAGTAGAAAAGGTAGAAGACAGAAAATGGGGGGTGAAGAGCAGCTGGTTGAGCTTGAGAGAAACCAGGAGAGCCACGTGGCTCGCCCCCTCATTATAACCCACCTACACACACACAAACAGAAGAACTCCATAACACCAACAACCTGTCTACATACACACTGGGTTAAACAATCTGGCTTCTCAACTGCTGGCTACAGAGAAGTGGTCCCTATGAGTTTCTAAATGACAGACAAAGAAAGAAAACAACTTTTTTTTAAACTGCAAATGGTTAGGTTTGTAGGATTTCAGCAAGATCTGTGATACAATTTTTCTGTAGCCATAAAAAACAAAAACAAAAAAGAATAAATCACATTTTATCATGAAATCATCATTCTTTAAACTAGTAAACATGTCAATGGAATAATTTGACTCTTAATGAATCAGATTTTATTTCAACATTTCTCCTGTGAAAAAGTGAAATTATCTGACTATTGTTACTGGATACCATCTGCCTCATTTTCTAAGAAAGTCGCTCTGTTCAAGAAAAAAATCTCAAAACACATGAAACTATCGGAAATGAGAAATTATCTTTGGCAGAGTTTTTCCATTTGTTTTTTTTTTTTGCAATATTGATGAAAAAATTGGCAGGGTTGACAGAAGAAAGGCCTTCAGTGTTGGAAGAGCTCAGCAGTAAAACAAACGTCCTCATTTATAAGAATGTCACAATGCAGGAAAAACAAACCGAGATGAGGGAGGAAAATGTTTCCCAAGTAAGACTTCATGTTTTATTTCACTGAAAAAGCCTGAAGCAGGTGGATACGAGCCAACCTCAATCTGTTGCTGGATTACCTCCCATCCTGCAGAGATTTGTCCTCATGAAGCAACTTCACTTATCCACTGGACCAAACAGCAGGACCAGCTGTGCCGGCACAATAAACCATATTCATGGCACTCACTCAGTGGGGAGGATTTATTCAGCTCGGCTTGCCAACAATTTAGCATTTTGGTGAGCGGTTTCGCTTGCCTAATTTCAACTCACTCCCCAAGTCTCACAGCAATTTGTCACAAATATGTATTTGTTTTGGCATTTCAGTGTGTGAAGACAATCTGCTCTCAATCTAACCACAAACATGCTAATAATGTGACTTTAAATATGATAACTGACAAACGTCGTGACATAAATACAGCCCACAATAAAACCGTTTAATTTAGCTAAAAGGAGACTATGTCAAGTTGACATTTGATTACTTACTACTGGCTGAATAAACAGCAAGGATTTTTAATTGCTGGCATAACATATGTGCCAGGATGGAAAAAAGGCTGCAACCAATGATTATTGATTAATTTGCCGATTCTTTTTTCGATTAATCAATTAATAATTGTCTATAAAATCTCAGAATAGTGAAAAATGCAGATTATAATTTCCCACAGCTCAAGGTGACGCCTTCAAATGTCTTGTTTTGTTTGTCCAAAACCCAAAGATATTGAGTTTACCATCATCTATGTCAAAGAAAAGCATCCAAATCTCACATCTGAGAAGCTGGAACCAAAAAACATTTGGCATTTTGGCTTAAAAAAATGTCTAAAAGTTGCTCGATTATTAAAATAGTTGCCGATTAACTTTCTGTTGATCCACTAATCAATTAATGGACTTATCGCTGCAGCTTTAGAAAATATCATTAGATTATGAAATGTACAGTAAGTGGGCTCTGAATCAAACTTATCAACACAACTCTGCATTGTCAAACATGGAAAATATTTCAACATTATCACAGTCAAATCACCTGAAATTATGCTTTGTAGACACATAAATCTCTGACTGACTTCATGCTAAATCTGCTTGACACACAATTTCACCTCAATCAGCTTAGCAAAAAAAGAAAAAAAAAAGAAAATGGATAAGTGAAGTCACCTGGCATTGATCTACTGGTTTAAAGGTCTGACGTGAACCTTGCTCTATGCACACATTTCACAAAACTACCAGTACTATTTTATATACCAACTCAAACTGAACAAGCGCTTACAGAAGTATTAAAAATACACATACCTCTGTTAAAGTCCAGTTTGGCTACCTGCAGAGCGTAGGCCTCACACTCTTTCTTGCTGAAGCTGAAAATGATGACGGGCTGGAAGTTCCTCTCCATGATCATCTTCACTATCTTGAACACACTGGATGGACCTGAGGAAATCATATTTGCGAGTACACCTGGGCGTGAATTCTGATGTAAGTGATTTAAGACATTTGCACGTTTTAACATTGACAACACACACACACCTTTAGTGCCTCCTTTCCGTCCTCTCGGGTCCCACTTGCCCCCTCCGCTGCCCCCAGAATCCCCTGCATCTCTCAGCACCTGCATAGCTGTGTTGAAATTGTCCTCTCTGAAGTCTCCCTGAAGAAAAGCAAAACACACAGAGATGTTATGTATCATGTATATCATCTGAAGACCGGTGCCAATGGATTCATCCAAAATTAGGAGACAGAGAAACTGTCATGTTGGTATAATATGAGACCAGACACATCTAATCTGTCTCTAGTCTGACTTCTATAGGATTTATTAGCCAACTCTCTTTCATAACTCTGACAGACCCCAGTAAGTGCAGTTTGTGGGTGTCCTTACATTCTCATCAACAACCAGGTGGAGTCCATCGCCCCCTGCTGGGAAGATGTAGTGTTGCAGCGGAGTGGGACGGTAGTCTGTGTAGACTACATGGCATGGCTACAGGAGACATGAGACAGAAACATTAATTATGTAACAAAAAGAAACGTTATCCTGATCCTTTCATGCAGACAGATGATTGTCACCTCCTCATATTACATACAGGACGAGGGACAAAGTAACTTAACCCTTATAATTCTAATATATGCCAGACCAACATCCCACCTGCTTATGTAGGTGGCAAATCCACTCAGCAAACTGTCTGGCATTGGGGATGGTGGCTGACAGGAACACGTAATGCACGTTGTCAGGGAGAAGAATGATGGTCTCCTCCCACACCACACCACGCTCTGAAATAGAAAGAAAGCAGAGGGATTTGTTGCAAGAACATGTTTGTAGTCCTATCCAAAACTTTTTTTCTGTGAGGTTTGCTCGTACCATTGCTCCAAGTCAGATTCACCAAACTTTCTTAACTGGCACTAGAATTTGCCATATAAGCCTACCTGTTCAGCTCACTTTCTGGGCAGGTTTCATTCACTAAAATGTTACAAGACTTTCACACCATGAAGCTACTATTCCTAAATCAGCAGACAAAAAGATAACAAGTTGATCAGTGTCAGAAGTTATATTAGAGGAACAATTAGAAAATATTACTAGTACAGCTGCTAACGACGTGTCATCAGAGCAGAGCGGTGCTGTGACAGAAATAAAAGGGGGAATGCTTTGACATTAGACACTCAAAAACATCTTTCAAAAGCAAAGCAGTCCATGACTAATACAATAGGCAATCAAGGGGATGTAAAAGTCACAGAGATATTAGACAAGGGTATATTATAGCCTACAGTGGGTGACACTGTTGGATGCAACAGAGCATGACAGCAACCTGCATAAAGACCCTGAGGCAGCTGTCAGAGTGACAGGAATTTTCTAACAACTACTGAACTGTAGAAGTTGCTGTTCTGAAATATCCCAATAAAAAAAATAAAATCTAAAACACCTCTTTGTAAATTGTCATGCCATGATGATGACAATATATTGAACAGAACTTTACTTTTGTTTTAGTCACACATTTTATTTAAGTTATTCTGATATCATTTTTAAACTCCAAATTCATTCAGATTAAGATATTATGACTACAGGTCAAATATGTGTTTTTTGCCCTGTGGAGAAAGGCAGAATGTGAACTGTGAATTTCATTCGTACCCAACAGAAAATTCTAAGTAGGAGAAAATTGGTGAATGAGACGAATGATCTTAAATCACTCATATGTGCCTCATAAGAATGAATCGGATCATACGAGCAGTTCTTGCATGAGGCCCAAAATGCTCCAAACCACACTGAGGGACAGTTAGTCAACATTGTGTCTGTGCCATTTGTATTCTGTACACACCTGCATCTCTCATGTAATGGATCTCGTCAAAGACGACCCATGCCACTTCCCTCATGATCTCAGAGCCTCGGTACAGCATGCTCCTCAGGATCTGGGAGGAAAGCAGTTTATCATGTCAGACCAACCTCTCAGCGCTGCTTCTCCTCCCCAGCTGCACACTGAACCTGCAGTTTCCCAAACATCACCCTCCAACAAAGGTGATATTTGACAAATCTAATAATGCCTCCACTCTTTCAGGTATAACTGCGTCTTACTTCTGTTGTCATGACAAGGCAGGAGGCGGTGGGGTTGATGGTGACATCACCAGTCATCAGTCCCACATCCTGGAACTCCTCGTACATCTCTCTGTACTTCTGGTTGGAGAGGGCCTTGATGGGGCTGGTGAAGATCACTCTCTGCTTCTCTCTGAGGGCCAGTGCAATGGCATATCTACAAGAGGAGCATATAAGAGTGAGCCAGATTAGATCACCAATGTACACACTGTATTCCTCACTTGCACCTCAGAGGGTTAAATCCCTCCAGTTCTCTGGGAGCACAGCTCTCCAAAACATACATAGAACAAACTCAAATCACAAACAGCTGTTGACTAAAACAAGCCCATTTAAGAAAGCCACAGCAGTCGTTTTAACTTGCAAGAGTTCAGGGGTGGAGGTAACGAATTACATATACTCTCATTACTTAGTTACTGAGTACTTATACTTTGAGTATTTTTAAAAATCAGTAATTTTACTGAGTTCAACAGTGGATGGCATGTTGTTGTTTGTATACACTGACATGTAACAGTGTTCTTTAATTTAATAGTTCTATAATATATAACATGAGATGATAATTTAACATTATCATTATACGCCCCCCCCCCCATTTTTTTTAAATGTAACAGTAATGTTTTCCAAGACTATATTTTTACTCACCTACTTTTTACTTTTATTGTGAATATTTTCTCAAAAATAAACTTTGCTGCACTCAATTTTAGCTTGCACCTTTGAGTAAAAACTGATATATGAAGATGCAATGACAAGTCAATGTCATGTGCCACACAAACATAGCACAACACAGATGAAATGATAGCAGATCCACCAATGCAGATAGTCCAAAGTATCGAAAATTGCAAATGCACAGTTATAGTCACACTATAGAATCAACTACATCTAATGAAAACAAGCTATATTTACTGTAGTTTGGATTTAACTGCATGCTTTGGTCAGGACTGTAGTGCTCCAGACAAAGTTCAACATGACAGTAAGCAATTCATTTTGAACACATTCAACTGTCATAATAGCAAAAAAGACTGGAAAGATAAAAAAAATTATCCTTAGTGATGTCATGTTTATTGGAGATACTCACTCAGCACAGACAGTCTTGCCAGCAGAGGTGTGTGCAGACACAAGCACAGACTCGTTGTTGTCAATACATAAGATGGCCTCACGCTGGAACGGGTCAAGAACAAAAGGGTACTCCTGCAAGACAAGCAAATCATGTCAAAACAATCCAGGTGTAATAATAGTTCTTGTAAACCCACCACTACACACTGCACAATACAATCTAAATTAACTCCCCATTAAGTAATACAGTACTCTGTTAAAGATGTGATAAACTGCAAGTATTTTCCTTTTAGAAACTATGTGCTGCTGCTGTAAAGTTAAGAAAATGTTTCCAATGATAGGCCTGAAAAGTTAGCTAAATGCTTTAAAAATCAATTTCAGTGTCATTGGATAACATTCCACACTAAACAAACTAAATTAATTCCACAAGTAGAAGATTTAAAGGTGCATTATACCTTGGCTGCTTTCCCCACTCGCGCTTTCAGTGGTTTATATTCATCACTGGCAGGCAGAGCGACCTGTTAGGGAAAGACAGAATTTTTAACAATCACAAGCTTTGATATTTAACATCAGAGAAATCAGACAGGTGACAAATTAAAGGAAAAAACTGATGATAATCAAAACACAAAATGAGGGAATATCTGTTGGAAGAATGGTGTTCATCCCTCCAATAGAGCTCCAAAAATGTGTACAATCTATGCGAAGGCGCATTGAAGCTGTTCTGGCAGCTTGTGGTGATCAACACCTTATTGGTTTTTCCTTTTATTTGTCATCCATTTGTGAATTTGCTTTCTTTACCTCATGTGAGCATCCTTCCACAGTCTCAACTTGCTCCACCTTCACTTGGGGCATAAATTCTGCAAGACTGAAATAAAACGAAACAACCGTTACCTACACAGCAACTTTAAAATATATTCTGCAGCACCTCAAGCCAGTATTTCCCCTGAAAACATGTCAAGTCATTGGTTTGAAACAAACAGTTTCAAAAAAACTGAATGTAATAACCTTCATGAGGGTAATATTTATTGCAGGGTCTCCTGTATTAGACTCCAGTGGTGGAGGAAGTATGCAGGTCCTTTACTTAAGTAAACGTACAACATCACTATGTAAAAATACTCTGTTATAAACAAAAGTCATGCATTCCAAATTTGACTTAAGTAAAAGTACGTAAGTTAATAATAGCTAAAAATATGATTAATTTAAGTATGTAAATGTAGCCGGATCGAGGTGGAGATAATTTTAACTACTTTATAGACCGCTGATCAGTTTAATCTGCCCATATGCTCAAGAAAAGTACCTTCAGTGCTTGAGTATGTACTTACTGATGTGCATCGTTTGTGGCTACGTGTACTTAATAACCTGACAAGTGAAAGAACATGAGTAGACACAAGTTATGGCAGCACCTGAGCACAGGCACACAGGTGTTAAGACGCAACTCGTCTCACTTTAGGTCGTTAGCAGAGCTCGTCTCATGTCGAGGTTTCTTCCCAAACACCGCCTCCTCTCCGCCGTCGCTGTCTGCCTCCCTCTTGACCCGGGTAGACGGACCAGCGTCCTTGTCGGTGCCATTTTTACCCGCAACTTTCCTGCAAACGAGAAAAAAACACACACACAGGCAAAAGAAGTGCGGTCAGCGGAGCCCCGTCCTGATGTACTTCACACCAACGGTTAGCTAGACTCGACTTGTAACTTCAAACCCCCCCAAAAAACCGGGGTTAAAAGTTATATATATATATATATATATATATATAGAGCGTAACAAAAACAAACCCCAAGACGATCTGAGTTACGTGTGTCAGCACAGCCAGGTACTTTATCTTGTGTTTCGTTCAGGAGCTCACTAGCTAACTAGCAGGTTGACGTTGGGGTAAACGTGATGCTACGTTCAGGCTCCCCGGACAACCGAGCCTCCTGGTTTCAAACGCCAAACATTACTATGCAAAAACAAACAAACAAACCCAAGAATTTACCCTATGTCTGGTGCCAAAGAAGCGGGTATCTTTTTGCTTGCGGTCGTTTGTTGTTCGTCGTCAAACACGCTGAACAATCCGTCTCCAAATGCGTCCGCCATGATTGTTAGGGGCACACTTCCCACAATACAACACGAGGTTGCTCTCCGATACTACTTCCGGTACGGCAGCCGTGTTGTCCAAAAGTCGTCCGGCCCGACGTGAATACGAAGAGAAATGCACATTAGCGTTATCTTTTGCTCTCTATTGATTGCCACCATCTTTGAGGACTTTGCCGATGACTTGGCAGCACATAGCCACATAGAGTAGCCGCAGACGGGCTGTGTTTTGGTGACATAATGGGTGGAAAGAAGAAGAAATCGGCGGCGCAAGCGGCTCCTCCGGCGGCCCCGGCGGCGGCAGCAGCAGCAGCAGCGGGCAGGACTGGAGCCGCTGCAGCGGGGAACGGCGTGGCGGAGGAGCCGAAGAAACAGCCAGCCAGCAACAAACTGGCCAAACCAGCCAAAGAGAACAAGTCAAAAGGTGGCTTTACCTGGCGGGTGTGATAGATTCAGAAACAATAAGTACCATTCAAACAGTCAGGCACATACGGTTTGACGTCGCCTTTAGTACCGTTGAAAAGATGTTATGGTCCCTTTTCAGGCTGTAGTTGGAGGAGTCATATTAGATAGGCGTTCATACTGTTGTGTTCAACCCTGTGTGTATGCAATGATTTAGTCATGCTTGTGTTGTATATGTGATATGATATGTATTAGTGTGTTTACTTTCTAAACTGTTGGGCTGCAGGGTGGTGCTCATTTCACTGCAACACCTACAAATTGTCAAGTAAAAATACCAAATGTTTTCAGGTTACAGCTTCAGAAAGGTCACTCTTGTCTTTATTCATTTCATATTATGACACCCTACTGCTGTGTGTTAGCAGCTTGTCAGGTGGGCATTTGTCAGACTAAACTGTCAATCTTGTAATCACCTGGATGCATATTCATTCATTTATAATGAAAACATTTGATAGGTGCAGCCAAATCTCCCTGACAGCGTGTGTTAACACATCTCTGATGAAATCTGGAAAAAAAAAAGCTTATTTGTAATTAAAAAAAAATTATCACGTCAGTGAACGTGATGATTAGATGAACATTAAATGTGGCTCAGCGTTAACATGAATTGCTTTTAACTGACACAATTCTGTTTTTTTTCTCCTTCCTTCAGCTCCGAAGACCTACAGTCTTGCCAACACTGCCCAGGTTGACACAGGTGGAGTCTCAGACAAGTCGATTCTTAAAGTAAGTCATTGGTTCAGTAACTAACTGTGTTCTTTATTTTTACTGTGCAGCTTGACAGAATCTCTCTCTATGTTGTTGACTAGCTTGTAACATACTAATGTAGTATACATACTGAAATAGGCCATTACTTATTCAGCTGCAAATCACATCCATTTTGTTAAGTGTGTTTCATGCTGAAAAACATTCAAAATGTTGATAATGAATGAGATTTGACCCTTAAACACAGGTTGCTATCCAAGCTGACCTGGAGAAGAAGATCATCAAGCTGATCAACGACTTCAGAGAGGAGAATGGGGACAAAGGGCCCATATCAGGCAGACTTACGAACAAGAAGTTGCTGGTAAAGACAAAATCATCCCTCTGACTCTGAGATCTGTTTCCATGACCAAATGTTGGAGTTGTCTTGTTTTGTTCTTGCAGGATCTGTACACAGCTCTGGAGAGGTTCAAATTTAAGAGAGAACACATTGAGGAGGCGATGAAGAGTAGTGTTCTGTATGGAGGGGATCTCCACTCTGCTCTCGACTGGCTCTGCCTCAACCTTAAAGATGGTAACAGAGCATCAGCAGTCACTTAGATGTCATCGCTGTGTAGCTCTTGAGAACATGAGGCTGTAAAAACTGTGACTTTCTTGATTTATTGCCTGTGTAGATGAGCTGCCAGAAGGTTTTACCCAGCAGATGCAGGAGGAGAGTCAGAAGAGCAGGCCCAAGTTCCAGCCTCCTGCTCAGCAGAAACCTGCAGCCCCAAGCCCCAAAGCAGCCAACAACACCCGCAAAGAGACCACCAAGGTTTGTGTGTCTATTTAGTGTGTGTGTGTGTGTGTGGGGGGGGGGGGGGGGGCTAGACAGATGTGTACTGTCACACTAAATTGAACCTTAAATAAGTGTGGTGTCTGTTGCCAGGCCACAGAGAAGGATGAAGCTGCGAGCATGAAGGATTGGATCTTAAGGTATGCAGAGCAGAGCAGTGATGAAGAGGAAGAGGAAGGAGAGAAGAAGACACGCAATCCTGAACTGGACGTAAAGTTTGATCCAGTAAGTAAAATTAAAGCTACTTAAAGCTGAGATCTCTAGTTCAAAAAAATAAATAACTAAAGGAATAGTTAGTCATTTTGGGAAATACGCTTTTTCACTTTCATTTATGCTAAGCTAAGCTAATAGGCTGCTGGCTGTAGCTTGATGTTTAGCGTACAAATATGAGAGTGGTATGTAACAATTTTCTCACCTAACTCTCAGCAAGAAAGTGAATAAGCATACTTCCCAAAATATCAAATATCTGTAGCTTGAAGGCGACATGGAAAGTGACCATATTTCAGCTCCAAAATGTGTCTTTCTTCAGCTTTTGTATGACGTTAGGAAGTTGTGATAGTGTGGTAAATGTAACTGTGTGTCTTGTTTCTTGCTGTGTAGAATGACAGGTATTTGGTCCTTACTGCTCAACTGTATGACACAAAAGAAATGGCAGCTGCTGCCAAGACAAAAGCAGACAAGGCGGGCCAGAGGATGGCACAGGACAGGATACGCATCATACAGCAAGGTGAGTGTGCTTTAACTCATGCATGCAGTGATTAAACAATTCCTTCTAACTCACTTTTGACTAGAACAAATGTATTTTCTGTTTCTAGAAATGAAGCAGCTGGAATCCCACCCCATGTTCAATCCAGCTATAAAAGTAGTGGACGTGCCTCAAAAGGAAAATAAAATACTTCCTGTCCGCGAGGACAAAGAGGACCTCAGCTTCAGCTTATTTGAACAAGCTGAAAAGGCCCCTCCTGCGGAGAAAGGTTAATCTCGCAAATAAACACCATCTGAGCAAAGTTAGATTCATTCATCAAGTGACTTCAGCAAAACACGTTCAAAGTGTTTTACAGGATATAGTAAATATAAAACACAACATACTGTAGCTTTAAGTTGTAATTCTATGATTCAAGCCCAATATACCGTATAGCTCCACTGAAATAGATGCTGTATACACATAGGTCACACCCATATAGCTAACCATAGCCAAACCTGGGAGTTTGACACCTCAGCCATATGAATAGGATTTTAATACACTGCTTTATCAAACGAGGAGATACAAATTAGGGACATTTGTAGAACTGTTGACACTATTTTGAAGTGTTGTTTCAGACGGTCTTCATGACCTCTGCTTACACAGTTGTTGTTAAAATGCTCCAAGAGTAATGGCTAGTATAGTTTTGATTAAGGCTGCCCCCTTTATTGTTTATTCAGTTTTGGTTGGGAAAGGTAAGAAAGTTTAGCACCACCTATATATTAAGTTTGGTTGCAGAAAGTCAAAAATAGATGAGGCTTTGGGGAAAAAGTCTTAATTCAAAGGGGCATAAAATTATGATGGCAAACTTGAGATTCACAGACTTTTTGCTGATCATTTCATTCCATTTTCCTATGCAGTTTTGAAAAAGAACGAGCCAAAGGACATTCGCAATTTTGACTACACGGCTCGCAGCTGGACAGGAAAGTCTCCCAAACAGTTCCTCATCGACTGGGTCCGAAAGAACCTGCCCAAGAGTCCACAACCGGCTTTTCACAAGGTTGCTGCTGGTAGATACTGGAGATGCAAGTAAGTGTGTAGACTGTCGTATAGAAAGACATACATTCTGTTGGATGTAGCTCTGGAGAGGTACGCTAGTAAAGGGAAAAAATGTTCAATGTAATCTGCTGAAAATCCACTTCAGTTGAGTGCTCACACTACAAAAATGTCAGTCATTTGTGCCACATCGAATAAAGATTGAATTAACCTGCAATAGTAGACTCTAGTGCTATTTGATATTCTTTAACCCTGTTATTTATAGTGAGTTTATAACTAAATTTAGAAATATTTTGTTTTAATTCAGTCTTTTCATCCATCAGGGTGCGTGTTCAGAGGCCAGATGATGCTCTTGAAGTTTGCCCAACTATCCTGACTGAGGACAGCATGCAGGCTCAACATCTGGCAGCCACACTGGCACTCTACACCCTGGTTAAAGGACAGGTAATACATGTAACCAAGCAGAGGATACCACAGTTGTTCTGTGCTACTTGACCACATTTTCTGTTTTATCCTTATTCATTCTAATTCTAATTCTCCTCCAATAACTAATTCACTCCCACCCCTCTCAATCTCTCACTCCCAGTCAGTGCACCAGCTGCTTCCTCCAACCTACAGAGATGTGTGGCTGGAGTGGAGAGACAGCGAGCAGCAGCAACAGGAAGAAAGCCGCACTGCTGCCAACAAACCTCGAGACCAGTTCATCTCCCGCCTTCTGACCAGACTCAAACAGCAGCAGAACCAGAACCAAGTGCAGGAATCTGGATCCCAAGCCCAGCTGGGGCTTGGCAGGGCTGGGGATGAAGAGCCTGAAGAGTCCTGGGAGAACCTGGCTGGTCTTGATATTGGGGAGGGAGGAGAAGAACTGGAGGACAAGAGTGAGAAAAGAGGAGGGAGGAAGGAAGGGGCAGAAGCACTTGAGGCATCCAGAGAGCTCTTAAAGAAGCTGAAGAAGTCCTCACTGGCCCTCAAACTGCAGGTAAATACACTTAAGCATTGTGCAATTGACCATATTATAAATGTTTAATCTTAAAGATGCACAAACTGAACCCAAGTAATTCAACAAGTATCTTACCTTCAAGGCAGAGCGAGAGCAGCTTCCTGTCTTCCAACACCGGCATCGGGTCCTGGATGCTCTGCAGCGCCACCCCGTGGTGGTGGTGGCCGGTGAGACGGGCAGCGGAAAGAGTACTCAGATTCCTCAGTTCCTCTTGGAGGAGCTGTTAACTGGAGGCAAAGCGGCGCATCCCTGCAACATCGTGGTGACCCAGCCCCGCAGGATCTCTGCAATGAGCCTAGCCTGCAGAGTAAGCCAGGAGCTTGGCTGCGAGGATGGACCTGGATCGAAGGTGAAAATCCACTTTAACTGAGACACCTTAAGGTTTGATAGGCCTTAATATGTAACCTTGTGATAATGTAGGCTGGTAGGACGCACTGTCACCTGCTTTCATGATCATGTTTCATGTTGAAATCACGTTTCAGTCGTCGCTGTGTGGATACCAGATCCGGATGGAGAATCAGTCAGGGGAGTGGACCCGCCTACTGTACTGCACAACTGGAGTTCTGCTTAGGAAACTACAGCACGACAGACACCTCGGCTCCCTGACACACATCATCGTAGACGAGGTACTGATGGCACCAGATCAAGCACAGTATTTGCAGACTGTAAATGTTTTGTGTCCTTTCCACCCTGAGGTTAATACATTTGTAAGAGCCATTTTCTGTCTAGTTATAAAAATCAGAAAGTGTTGTACTTTTTGTAAATTACGTAATCAGACAGCAAGAGCTCAATTTGATCAACACAGGTGTGTGTGTGTGGGTGTGTGTGTCCCAAAGGATGCAGAGAAGATATTTTTCAACCACTGATAGCAGTTTAATTTTATCGCAACTTGTTTTTTGATGCTGTCGTTTTTGTTTTTGCTAGTTGTAGAACATGCATCAATTTGTACCTCTTTTTGCCTAATAAACACACACTACCATCAGCCTTGTGCTTTCATCTAATCCCTAACAATCCACAGACCTTCAGTCAACCCCATCAACTAATTAAGTGCATGTGACTAACAAGGCATTGAGTTGGAAAGTCTCCTCTTGTGCGTTCTTTGGACTTAAGAATATTCAACACCATCCGTCTTCTCAGGTCCATGAGCGCAGTGTCCAGTCGGACTTCCTGTTAACCATCCTGAAAGATGTTGTTATGAGGAGATCAGACCTGCAGCTGATCCTTATGAGCGCCACGGTGGACTGTGACAAGTTTTCCAACTACTTCAACCGCTGCCCAGTGATCACCATCCCTGGCAGGACTTTCCCAGTGGAGGTAAGAGGAGCTTTAGTTTGTCTTTACTTTTATACAGAATCTAATTTAAGTATATCTGTTTGTATATTTTGAAAGCTTTGGAAGTGGATATCAGGGATAAACTGCACCTGTTTTTGCATTAAGTCTCATCATAGATGTATTTTTGACTGACCAAGGAAAAGGGATATTTTCAAGCTCCTGTGGTTTTGTTTCTAGGTGTCCCACTTAGAAGACATAGTGGAACAGACGGGGTACATCCTGGAGAAGGACTCGGAGTACTGCCAGAAAATTCTTGAAGAAGAAGAGGAAGTTAGCATCTCTGTCACACAAAAAGGTGGCAAGACATTACAGCACCAGGTAAGGTTGGCTCTCTGCAGCAGTAATGCAGTACATGTGGTAGTGCATGTAACCCTCTGTCGCTCTTATACTGAGTGTGTGTAAGTCTGTGCGCTTCTGTCTGTTCCAGGAGGTGATACTGAGGGACTCCTCTTCCGGCTGGGACCTGGGTCCAGATCTTGACCACTTCAGCAGCAGGACTCGTCAGGTGCTGCAGTACATGAACCCTAATAAGATCAACATGGACTTACTGGTTGACTTCATCGACTACCTGGGTACAACACATCATCGAGCTCGTATCAGGCAGCGCAAAATCATACATGTTTATGTCTTGTTACGTGTGTGTTAAATGTCTGTGTTTTTGTGCTCTGCCAGACAAATCCCCACAATTCGCGAAGGTGGAAGGAGCCGTCCTGGTGTTCCTCCCAGGTCTGGCTCACATCCAGCAGCTCCACGACCTGCTCTCCTCAGACAAGAGGTTCAGGGACAAAAACAGGTGACATACACACACTGATGTAATGTACTGTAATGCAGTATACACCCATAACAGTCCTGCACCAGCTTTTGAAAACGGTACATTTAATTTGACCTTTTTCAGTTGCCTCACTGTGAGTTGTGTTCTTTTAGGTACAGGGTCCTTGCTCTCCACTCCACTCTCTCATCAAAAGACCAGGCTGCTGCCTTTACAGTGCCACCTGCTGGAGTTAGAAAGGTACTTCTGAATGTGGTGTAACAAAGCATTGAGAAATAAGACAATATAGCAATCAAGGTAATGTAATATAATTCAAGAAAGTCCTTTTTTTTTTTTATAAAGCTGTATTTCTTGTAATATCATCTCACATTACAACTGATTCTTTTGCTTGTTTTATAAAGAAAATATAATTTTTATACTCCATAAAAATAGAATTATTTGACTGGGCAACTGAACAAACAAATTCATAAATCCTGAAAATCACTACTGCTCTCCTCTGCTCTGCGTCTCTTTTAGATTGTCTTGTCGACTAACATTGCTGAGACGGGAGTGACTATTCCTGACGTCGTGTTTGTCATCGACACTGGGAAGACAAAAGAAAATAAGTAAGGGCTCATGAACAATACCAGGAAAGTCTTGCATATTATAGCATTGTCATTAGGATACATTATCTGGGAACAACGGATATCTGTAGCAAATTTCATGACATCCATCTAATAGTTGTGAACTTTGTTGTAGAGAGACTTAACTCCAGTCTGCTGTGTCATTGAGGTACCACGAGAGCAGCCAGATGAGTTCTCTGGTGGAAACGTTTGTTTCCAAAGCCAGCGCCCTCCAGAGGCAGGGGAGAGCGGGGCGTGTCCGAAACGGCTTCTGCTTCAGACTCTACCCAAAATACAGGTATGGAGGTCGTCATTCATGGTGCAGAGATGGGAATGAGAACACAAAGCAGGAAAACAAATCATTTCCCATTAGATATAAAGGATGTGTTCATCAAAAAAGACAAAAAAACAAAACTACACATGTCATATTCCTGTTTTTAAGTCATGTGCTGATCTGTTCTGCTCTTGTTTAACCCCCTTTGACGTCAGGTTTGACTCCTTCATGGATTACTCTATTCCAGAGATACTACGGGTCCCACTTGAGGAGCTCTGCCTTCATATTATGGTATATAAACCAGACACAGACTTAAAAATCCACACAAAGACAAACACTTTTACCTTCTACCACATGTGGAAATGTTATTAAAACTTGTGTTTACGGTGCTCTTCACTCCCCCTAATCTCCTCCACTCCTCCCTGGTAGAAATGTCAGTACGGCTCCCCGGAGGACTTTCTGAGCCGGGCCCTTGATCCTCCTCTGCCCCAGTCTGTCAGTAACGCCGTCAACCTGCTGAGGAAGATCGGTGCGTGTCACCCCACCAATCATGTCCTCACCCCTCTGGGACAACACCTGGCGAGTCTGCCCGTCAATGTGAAGATTGGCAAGATGCTCATCTACGGAGCCATCCTCGGCTGCCTGGAGCCCATAGTACGTCCCGCCTCCTCTTTACTCAGAAAACAAACACTCTAACTGTGGTTCTTTGCAACTGTGTGAGGATAATACTGTATATTGGTATTTCATTTTATTACCACTACTGTTACTATATTATTATATATTTTTGAATTAGTTTCATAACCTTCCAGGAAAGTTAATAAGAGATTTGTTTCAGGCAACCATCGCGGCAGCCATCACGGAGAAGTCTCCCTTCTCCACACCAATGAATAGGAAGGAGGAAGCCAACTTGGCCAAAGCCGCCCTGGCATTAGCCAACTCCGATCACCTGACGATATACAACGCATATCTTGGGTATGGACTTCAAACACAGACTGTGTATTTTCATGAAGGAGCATATTTGGGATTTTTAGAAGCCTCTCAGATTGATCACACACACACCAATATTGATTTAATGACACCGAGATGTTTTTAATGATAATCCAAGCCATGCCTTCGTTAGCCTGCAAACTGATCCATAGTGCTGTAGGAGAATAGCAGACAGCGGCTAGTAGAAAAGAGTAGAAATAGAGTACAAATCAAACTGTTCTGAGGATTTAACAAATATCTTCAGGTCTTGAAAAGTCTTAAATTCAGTTTCCTCCAAAAGAGGCCTTTGAAGGTATTAAAAAGTCTTACATTTTATTATTTGCCCACTGTAGACCGTAACATCAGTTATACATTTATAAAAAACAAGTGAGACTGGTGCAACAGTCGATTGTGCATGCAGTGGATTTTCTGTCAGCCCTACCAACACTGATGCTACTGCTAGCTTCAGTAGCTATGAAGCTCCTCGACTCATCATGTGTCAATTTTAGAAAAAACTTAAATAATCTTATTAATTATTTTTTAATTGGTTAATTCTTCCATCATCTTTCTGCTGCTTATCTGGACCCAGGTCCCATCATTTGATTAATTACATTACTAGAAATTATTATGTACAGCTGGGAAGTGAAGACAAAAATGTAATTTACCTAATAAATAATTGTAGGCCAGTATGATTGTGGAAAAAAGTATTAAATTGCATTCTGTGTGGTATTTCAAAGGTCTGAAAAAGTCTTACATTTAATTTGGTAAACACTGCAGAAACTCTCAGGAAGCTGTTGCCCTTAGCAAGAATACTACAATGACAACATCTTAACAAAATAAATTGAAAATAAAGGTTTTTGATATTTAGAAATTATTAATCTTGATAGCTCTTCTTCCTGATGACCTATTTTCCTGCTAACCTGTGACACTGTTAGGTGGAAGAACTCACAGACTGAGGGACAGAGAGCAGAAATGTCCTACTGTAGGAAACACTTCCTCAATCGTACGGCTCTTATTACAATACAGGTAACACACGTACATTCTCAGCCGTGACTCTCATTTGCACACAGATTATCTATCTCTTCCACCTCCTGTCTAACCCCATGTGTTTGACTCCACCCTCTATCCAGGACGTGAAGCACGAGCTGATGAGGATGATGGAGCAGGCGGGTTTCTGGTCGTCTCGCTCCTCCTCTTCTCACGGCAAGCAGCAGGCGGCGTCGCTGTCCAAGCAGCAGATCTCCGTCCTGAACGCAGTGCTGACTGCGGGGCTCTACGACAGCGTGGCCCGGGTCTTGTGCACCCCCTCTGTGGACGTGCTGGAGCGAGTGGCCTGCACGGTGGAGACGCCCCAAGGCAAGGCTCAGGTCCACCCGTCGTCTGTTAACCGCAACCTGCAGACACACGGCTGGCTGCTGTACCAGGAGAAGGTATGGATGAAGAGTGTGTGTGTGTGTGTGTGTGTAATATCTGCTTATCTCTAAGTCACATGCTAATAAATGTTTACCCACAGGTGAAGTACACTAAGATCTACCTGCGAGACACCACTCTGATACCTCCGTTCCCCATGCTGCTGTTCGGAGGCGACATCGACATTCAGCACAGAGAAAGGCTCATCACACTAGACGGATGGATCCACTTCCAGGTCAGAGGTCACCAGGGTTGCTCTTGTGTTGGTTCAGCATGGTGTCAAAGCTGTCCATGACTTCCTGTGCCGTTCCCTCTTCTATGCCCTCCTGTCCTTGCAAACTGGACTCTGTAGGCCAACAAAATGGATCTTCTTCCTGGTTTATTTAACTGAATCCATGTTGTTCACCCTTAAAGGCTCCTGTTCGGATTGGTGTGATCTTCAAACACCTGAGGAAGCTAATGGACTCTCTGCTTGAGAAGAAGCTGCAGAACCCTAGGATGAATCTGGAAGGTAAACTCAAGCATCACAATATGACAAATGGCATTTTTTTCCCAAAGAGTGAGCAGCAGCAAATTAAAATGAACACTTTTGTTCAGTGTGTCCATGGCTGTACTTGCAAAACCTGAAAACTCATGAAGAAAGATGTGTATAAATACTGAATGGCTTACTTTTTTGTCCATTCTGACAACATTAATAGATAAAAAGCATTTCAGTTGCTCTCTAGAGTTTATCAAGGCATGGCTAAGCAGTGGTTTCATATGTGGAATTTGGAATTATACTTACAGTAGCTCAAACCTTCCTTAAACTTAATTGTTCTTCGCAATGAGGAACAAAATTAGAAACCCTCCAACATACATTTTTTTCCCCTGTCTGTTGTTTACAGATAGAATACTGTATTATAAGTATTGTAATTTATGTACATTTCTAAAATACACAAATTAAAATTACATGAATATTATTATGGGCTACACAGTTTTAAGCAGATCTGTCTGCAGATAAAAATAAGGGGAAAAGATTTTTTTTTTTTTTTGCCTAGATCCGATCTGATCCTGTCTCTGTCTGCTGTAGGTGAGAGGACCATCCAGATTATTCTGGATCTGATCAAATCAGAGCACACTGTGTGATATCGGACCACCACGGAAGAACCTGCGTACCAGTATCTTTTCTTACACTATCCACTGGTCCTGGGGACAAAGTGCTTCCCATTTGCTCTGGTATTCAGGATGAACACCTGCAGACAGATGTGGGCATTCTAAATATGAACTGATAGTACCAGGAACTCTTACTCACATTGAGAACTGTATCATATGAAATGCAAAAATACATGCTGGAATTTGAGAGAAAAAAAAACAGATAAAGAGAAAATTATGTTGCCAAATGTGGTGGAAATAAAGCTGTGCACATTTTTATTTTGAACATGTCATTGTGTCATGGATGAAATACTACCTTAAATATTAATAATAATAAATAGCAGGTGTGAATGTGGGCACCAAATAGACCATAATAGTATGTTGAAGATGCAAAGTTAACAGGGGCCGGGTATCTTGGGGACAGATTTACTGACAGTACTAAGTCTGTAGAAGGAGCAGGGCAGCGCTGCAGCCAGAATATGTGGAACTTAATTCAGTATTACACACCAGATGAAGTCAGGTCAGTCATGAAAATGATCTGGTGTGAGAAGGATCATGGAAATAAGAAGAGAATAGAGAAACATTTTTAAAGTACTGAGAAGAACAGTCATTTTATTTATACAAAAGTTAGTAGCCACTTCTACAAATTATTTGTTCTTAACATAAATAAATCAAAATCAAAGTGCAAAAATGATTCCAACAATCCTCCTCAAGTATTCAGACATATGCATTTTAATGACTTGAAAGTCATTCTAGGGCATATAACTTAATCCAACTTGACTTTCTTACAATAGAAAATGACCCTCTTGTTCAGCACAAGAGGACGTAGTAAGATGGTCAAAATCTTGGGATGCAGGTTGAGTGACAAAGAGCAGGACTTTCACCGGAATAAATAGGGAAAACAGGAGTTTTTCTGTATTTATCCATATACTGTACAGTGTAGATACATAAGAGTGTGGGTGAGCCTTTAAGTTCCAATCACAAGATCCCTGTCAGCTGACACGCTACTCTCGCATCTAAGAGGAAATGAAAACAAAAACAGATACTTTACAGTATTTTCTGAATCTATATTTAAAATGTGAGAAAAGTATAGATCCACAAAAATAAATACAAAACTGAAGATAAATTAAGATGCAGTTATGTAGAAGGTGGAGCCTTGCATGGTATAAACATGTGGGTAATAAATAGGCTCTATATCTGGACAGTGGAAATGACTTTATACTGTTTATACAGTAATTAGCTGGATGTCACTGTTTTATGTTTATTGTACTTAGCTAATTTTACAGTCCTTTTCATCAAAATACTTAGCAAATGTCCTAATTTTAGCCTGTTTTTATTTTAGAAATACACTCGAGCCCAAGAATAAAATAATGACATTTATAACACTGTGATATGTTAAAAATACCACACAACCTCACCTAAAAATATGTATGTACACAGTTGTGATACTGTCACTGTTTTTTCCATCTGGCAAGCCCTTATCTTTACAGGAAATCACAAAGAAGGAAGTGTCCATTACAAAGCTCCAGCACTGCACAGGGTGTATAATAACTCCACCAGCCGATCTGTGTGTGTTAGTACTGGTTAACGCTGTACCCTGCGTCCTCCACGGTTGAGTAGATTGTATTATCTGCAATCAAAGCAAAGAGCAATACGATGTGGTTAAGCTGGAAAAGCAGAAGCGTGCAGCAACCATTCAGTTGATAATAAAGCCACAAGCTCCAATCCCACCGCTGAAAGAACACTTTGTTTCACACACACTACCAGAAGATTTAAGTGTAGTGCAGTGGGTATCAGGCCTCTGACAGGTGACACTGTTCTCTAGCACTGTCCTAACACACCTTTGAGCAGATACTCAGCGTTTTAACAGC
The DNA here is from genome assembly GCA_005408345.1 of Macquaria australasica. Taxonomy (NCBI): domain Eukaryota; kingdom Metazoa; phylum Chordata; class Actinopteri; order Centrarchiformes; family Percichthyidae; genus Macquaria; species Macquaria australasica. Next base: position 167,497 of record SEMN01000404.1, read on the forward strand.
ACATGGGACAATTTTGCCTCGAAGGCTTTCTGGCAGACGGCTTTCTGCCAGAAAGCCTTTAGGAAGTCAGGTGATGATAAAGAGCGACAAAGTCCACATAGTGACGAGGTCAGGGTGGATGAGTGGCTCAAGCACCAGACTTTCACTTAACAGCCTGCAGTTTGAGTCCTGCATGAAATTTAACTTATTATTTTAAGTAGTTTTGGTGCCTATAAACCTAACCAAACTGTGACCGTTTCACACCGTTAACCACAGTTTGGTTAGGTTTAGGCACCAAAACTACTTGGTTAAGTTTAGGAAAAGATCATGGTTTGGGTTAAAATTATGTCAGTGTTGAACTACAGTACGTACTTTTGGTGCCTAAACCTAAACTAACTGCGACCGTTTCACAACATTAACCACGTGTCAGAAAGGCTTTCTGCCACGTGCGCATCAACAAGGCCTTATATCTACGGCTAGGGCAGCCATCGGTGTGTGAGTGTGTGCGTGACTGGGTCAATGAGTGGCAAAAAAAAACCGTGTTAAGCGCTTTGGATAAAAGCGCTAGATAAATGTAGCCATTTATGTTGCTCCAAGCAAGCCAACCAAGCCTCTTCAGCTACCTCATCCAAACAAGCAACACATTGTACACTGTATTTAAATAAAAAAATTTAAAAAACATACCCCTACTGTTGTTTGATGGATCAGGTAATGGCCCCCTCCTGTAAATTCACAAAACAAGGTAAACAAGTGCAGTCAGTTATTGTCATAAAAATGTAGCAAAGAACTGGTTGAAATATTAACTGGAAGGACAGACGGATAAACAGACAGGTGGCAGCCTCTCCTGGAGTCCTCTTGTTTACCTCATGATTGGTGGAGGCAGTCGAGTTGGTGGAGCTCCAGTTGGAGACTTCTGACCACTGTAGAAGTTCTCATACATAACTGGAGCTGTTAGAGAGGAAGACTGACGCTTTTCACATACTGGCAACTGACGAAACAGTGCATGCTTGTGTGTTGCCTGATAACTTAGCATTCCAGCACTGGTTAATTGTTAATGACACAGTATTGTAAAAGAGTATTCCTGAATTCACACCTGGTGGTTTGTCACCGGTCCGTCTGAGGTTCACAAAGTGTTCAATATCTTCCTGGACATCACACTGTTCCAGTGACTTCCTCACCTCCTCATACAGCTATGAATACACACACACACACACAGACAGTAAAAACAAGGTCAGAGTCCAGTTAAGCCATGTCTTTATAGATATGCTTGGAGGTTTGTCCAAGAAAGTTTATAAAAGTGAGATTCTTATAATAATACAACATTTTTTTTCTTAGTTTGCAGATAACTTAAACTTTAAACCTGCATTATGTGATTTTTTGGCCACTTGGGGTCATCGGAACAAGCTGTAAACAAAACACTGATTTATTATCACCTTGTCACCATGTTAGCAAGTAGCTGCCTGTTTATACATCAAGCAGCCACTGAGCAACATTAGCATTCATTTAAAGTCATGTTTGTGTCCACCTGATGACTGTAAAACCAACATTAACTCTCTTTTAGCTCTGTTGCTTTGGTCTCCTTCAACGCCCAAGGGAAATATCTGGCTCTTTAGCTGCTAAACGCTCCACTGTGTTCACCAGCTAGTCGCTAACTGTGTCTGTCTGCTGTTTGGTGCTGAGCAGGTAGTGTACAGTGGGTTTGTAGAGCTTTTTCACTTTAAACAGCTGCTTGCTGAGGCTGAAAACGACCCTATGAGAGCGGTGAGAGTGAACCAAAACAGAACATCTGAGCTGAAAGACGCTAAAATGCTCCATAAAGTTGAGTCTTACAATAATTCTCTAAGGGTTTGTCACTATGAGCGACCACTTTCATATTATGCATACTCATTTGATCCATTGTTAACATAAAAATATTGATGATAGCAGCTTTAAAGTTTCTGTAACTGTTGGCCTTACCTCATCACTGGTCACACACTGCTGGGATAGCTGGTTGAGGTGAGTCCAGACTGTGTTTCTCAGAAAGTTAATACGCTCCATTGCCTGTTTTTCAAACACCTGTGAAGGAGAACATAACAGAATCATTCAGCTCATTTACATGATGTGTGCTGAATTCAAATTACTGTAATCTTTCAAACTCTTACCTCACAGGCCTTGACATGTTCTTTCAGCCATTCATCTCTAATCTTTCCCACTGTGGTCACATTCTGCTGGTATAACCTGTCTGCCAATCAAACACATACATCAGTATAAATATAGTATTAATACCCAAACACACTCACGTAATGTTATCATACTATTAGCACTTAGGCCATTTTCAAATCAGCCTGGTTTTGTGTGTCAGAGTCTAAGAGAACTCCTCACACATTACATTGATCTCCTTACTGAGTTATCAGCTAACAAGACTAAAGCCACTGCATGGTACGGCTTGGCTCACTTTTGGTACCAGGTACTTTTTTAATTTTGTTTTCCACTGCAGATAGTACCCCCTAAATGTAGGCGGGATTCTTAGCCAATCGTCATAGCAACGCGACAAACACACAAACAGAGGAACGACTGCACTTCGTCAACTGACTGGTTGACGTGGTTTTGCGGGCTGCTATTTTTTAAAATCTGGGTCAGGTGAATGAAAAAATGGTATCTATGTCCCGTGTCGCTAGAGGAAAAGTAAGGGGATACCCAAAGTCAGTAGGATTTATCCTCTGGGAACCATGAATGTCTGTACAAAATTTCATGGCAATCCATCCAACAGTTGTTGAGATATTTCAGTTTGGACCGAAGTGGTGGACCGACCGACACATGTTGAAGTGTCCTTAGGCAAGACACTGAACCCCAAATTGCTCCTGATGGTCAGGCGAGCACCTTGCATGGTAGCTTGCTGCCACTGGTGGTAAAAATATCTGTATTTTTTTTGGCAAACTTACTTGCTTCTTCTGCGTTCTGTTTTGCTTGTTGTGCTTTTGAATAGAGCTGAAAGATGATGAATAAAGAACATGAGTACTAAGTCTTTAACACTGGATTTAAGGCCGACACATACCAAACACATAAATTACTGCTCATAAGGTCATATGAACATTGTCAATCTGGTGACTCTCAGACATAAGTGAGCTAATACACAGAGTAGATGAAGGAAGTCTGAGTCACAAAGATAAAAATGGTACAGTACTGTTCAAACACTAATGTTTTAACACTAGCTATATCTGCATCAGAGTCAAACCTAAGTCAACAAGATAGCACTAATAAGAGCATACACTTCTACCAATGTTATTGAAATCACTAAGTCTTTTTTTTCTTTTTACCAAAGTATTACTCATTTCTTCTGCACAACAATGCCTACTTGTTTCACACCAGGGAACAAACACAATTTCACAACTCAGCCTTAAATGGATCATGTGATACCACATGCCTTATCAACATCTACTCACTTACAAGCATTTTAGTCATTATCACAACATCACATGGATGACCTGTCAGCACTATAGTGTCTATTTGGCTTGTAGAAATGTCTTTCTCACCCAATCTGGCAATGTGTTAACAGCACTTCTGGTATTGAAATAAGCTGCTATGTTCTTTTATTGGGTCAATTTAGGACACCCACTAACTACTTTTATCATTATTGATTCGTATTTAGATTATTTAGTCTTTAAAATATCAGAAAACAATGGGAAAATGCCTAATGCAAGTTTTCAGGGCCCAACATGATGTCTTTGAATTGCTAGTTTTCAAATAAATTCAATTTACAATGATATACAACAAAGAAAAGTAACAATCTGAGAAGGTGCAACCAGTGAATATTCGACATTTTCGCTTGATAACTGACTTAAACAATTACTTGGATATTAAAATTGTTGTTGATTAACTAATAGCAACGATCTTCTTTGTGTTTGCAGACTGACATACTGCTGTACAGTTTCAATTTCTTACATGAATATGGACCGAAATAGGCCCTCGTGCAAGTCCAAAGGTGGAGAAGATAAACGTTTCAGGTTTATATTTCATCCTTTGTCATAACACATTAATCTTCCATCAGTGAGAAGCTCCACTTTTGTCACTGTACCTTCTCTATGTGCTTGGTGTTGTTGGTGTTGGTGTTTCGGTTCACGTTCTGATCGGCTTCTTCTTTATCTCGGCACTTCTGCTCGTATGTCTTCCTTGTCTGGGGACAGCAACACAGTTAGCATTAAAGCCTTCTGATGCATTGTAAACTGTTTATGACCACAAATGTTGTAAAAGGCAAAACTTTTAAAATAGAGATTATTAAAAAAACAAACAACAGCAGCTCTAACAGAACTGGACTACAATAAGTATGTCAGTGGATTCATGGTGTTTCTACTTCTGGGCTGCTTCAATCTACTGGCATCCAGTTCTCTTGGTGCCACCGACTAATTTTTATTTTCATTTCATTTGAATAGTGCATGAGAAGTACTTCTTCTTTTGGCAATGATATCTATGGTGTTAAATGATGCCTTGTGGTTCACTTCCCAGACTTCCCCTCGCCAAAGAGGAAGAACAGAAAGGGGATCACTGTTTTCACAACACAACTGAAACTCCTCTGACATAAATCACAAATGAACAATCTGCCATTCTCACTTTGTTTCAATACTTCTGGTTTCCTTTCATCTTAAAGGTAAGACAACACCAGTTAAAAATCAAGTTTGGTACTTTCAATTTCTGACCTTTAAATATAGATAAGAGTATTTTGGCTTTGGTTTGGCAGGTCTATGTATCATTAATTCTGCATGTGACTGATAGTCCACATGCTAATCAGCTCAGTTTGTCAATAACACATTACAAGGAAAAGAAACAGAAAAGTTCTTCAGGGAAAGTCTGAAAGTGTCCTTGTTGGGATTTATTTCAAGCCTGTAATAATTAACTCTGATATTCAAACCTACTGTATTTTCCTTTTTACTTACATCCATTGTCTTCTTGAACTGTGAAGACTTCTGTTTGTGGAGGGCATCCATCTGTTGTTCTATCTGAAATGACACGTTCGTATCTAGTCACCAACTTCATGTGTGTTGCAAAAATTCGCCGCGGCCACCTCAGTGCACACCAGTGCTGATAAATCCGCTCACCTTTTTCCTCATTTCTTTTTGTTTGTCTCTGAATTCTTCCAGTTTCTTGGCCTCCTCCCTCATGTTCTGCGCCAGTTGTAAGTGTGATAGGCTCACATGTTCAGTCTCTGCAAGGGTAAAAACACGGTTTGTATAACGAGCTACACAGAAAACATAACCTGAAACAGTAAATAATGGCAGCTGAAAGGCAGAATAACAAAAGTTAAGTACTTACGTAATTTGAACATGTCCAGGGATCTTTTTAATGTGCTTAAGAAGCAAAAGAAAAGAAGATTACTGAGTGATTTCACGTTACAAAATCTGCATCAAATGAGTACACACTGTCACTTCAATGCATCCATAAGACCCTTTAAAATCCACTACAGAGCACACAAAGAGGATATTAAAGATACCCTGTGGAGTTTTTCATCACAAGTAGCACTATAGAGCAATGTTTTATGAGCGGGTCCCCGTGCACACGCACAAGGATGTGGGAGGCGCGAGTTACACCCTGCTGTCAGTTTCACAACTGACAGTTGGTGGTGGTAATGTGCTAAGAAACGTAGCAATACGCCAACAAAGGCAATGAAGAAGACTGCTAGCATGTAAACATGGATGTAAACAATACACGATTTAAAATACTCAGCAAATATTTTACAAGGAAGGAAATGCACTCAGCGTGTTTGTTAGACCTCAAGCAGGGTTTCTGCAGGGTTCACTTTAAATTTAAGTCTTTGTAAGACCTTTTTAATCGCACATAGAATGCAATTAAATACCTGTTTAACAGCCTAGAATTATTCATTATTGTGTCACTTTTTTCCCGTATTTTCCCAATGATTTAATTAATTAAATGAATGCAACATAGACCAGAATAAGTGGCATAAAATTGATAAATTAACCAAGTAAAAAAATAATAAATGAAATGAAATGAAGACTATTTTATACCTTCTTTCTGCTTTTAATACTTTTCAAGACCTGCAGATGCCTTGCTCAAGGATTTACACAATGTGTCTTTGGTGAGAAACACACAAACACACACAGGGTACCTTTAATAGAAAGGATTATTATTATTAAACCACCATGAATTTATAGAGTGAAAATTGATCCCTGTCTCACCCTCCCCCATTAGCCTTCCTTCCTCTTCCCACCTTAACAACACCTCCAAACAGAAACGACAGAAAAGAAGTGGCACTGATCATGTGACCACTGACAGAATAGGAACTAGACTTGCTGATACAGACACAGCATGTCAACACTGACACATAAAATCTCACAGACTAAAACAACATTATTAAGAAACTGCAAAATAATGCAACGCTCATTTCCGCTTTTAAACTATGAAGAGTCAAAATCATCCCATGCTTGTGACCAAACTTTGACCTCTCCCCCTGCATTGCACTTATCCAAACTAATAGGCACCATGTCACTTGTGCAGAGACAGACTCTGTAAATAGATCTGGTCAAACACATAATGACAGCATCTCAACACTGAGGTTGCTTACTTCATCTCATTGTGTCCACACACCTTCTTGGACAAGCCAAGGAGGTCTTTGGCGTACCTCTCTTCAATTGATGCCCTGAAAGAAACAACCAGAAAAAAGTGAGTCCAGCATACAAATATATATACAAAGAATGAAAGAGAACAAACAGGGCAACCCTTTAGCTGATGTATAAACAGATAATGAATGACAATATAGTAAAACACAGTTGTAATAATATAAAATATGTCTTTATAGGAGAAGTTATAATTGCTGACACATACTGTACATTAATAGACACTTAAAATGTCCATATATGTGCATAAAACTACATTATAGTGTGTGATAAACCATTTATTACATGTTTATACTTCTTACACATGCTAAATAAAAGTAAAGTCTTACCCAAACAGACCTCACGGAGTGGGACTCTTAATCTAGACTGATTGACCATGACCCTTTATCATTTATCAGTGTGATTTGAATGGAACTAAAGATCAAAAACCACCTTGCTGCCTGGTAAATGTCAGTTAAAATCAAAATCAATACACCTGTGGGAAAAGACCAGGAAACCACCAGCAAGCAGGAATTAACAGCGGGGAATAATTTTTGTTCTAATGACCTGAATTCCTTATCATTTTATTGAGTCTGCATAATCAGGAACTCCACAGGGTCATTATAGATACTCAGGTGCAACTGACAGAATACATAACAACTGCACATGCATACTATCTGGTGCAAATGTATGCATGCATCTCTGCACAAATGACCAAAAACTCCATCTATGAATATATTCGTATTGTGATAATGTTCTTTAAATGTATTTGATATGTTTTTTGTATGGCCTTCTGTCAATCTAAAGTGAATATGATGCACATTGTCCATGATGTAAATTCACATCATATTAGCTTAATTTATATTCTCGTACTCTCATTTATACATATTCCATACATATACCTCAATTGATATTTATAATTTTGTTTGCTTACTTCATACCACATAATAATTTTTTCATGTGTCCATACTGTAGTTTTTTTTTTTTTTATCTCACTAAGTGTGACTGCTGTTGCAGTACTTTGGAAACCCTGTTGTGATTTTAAAAAAGATTTTCATTCCTACATGAGGAAACTTTCAGTTATGTAATATCCTCTTTTGCTATATCCATAGCTGTGTGTTTTTGTTGCCACAATGCCTCTCTTTCTTCACTGAATCATTAAAGTTTAACTGCATCATTTTTTAATGGCCTACTTGTACTGCAATGTAAGTAGATGACGTTTATGTCACTGGTGTGTGTGTGTGTGTGTGTGTGTGTGAGGGGGAGAGGACAGATTACTTATCACATGAGGAAGGAGGAAATCCAAATGCAAATGCCACACTTTATATAACTCCGTTATGAATTCTATCTACATGATGCTTCACAATACATTATTTGTTAAGAAAGCTCTTGGAGCTACTGTACTGTAGGTTAGAAACACTTTTTCTGTTCCTCCTCTAAGAAGAATTCATTTCCGCTGGTCTACCACGATGCAGTAGTGTGCAGGAATAAATAGATGGTTAACCTGAAGATGTAATTTAAAAGCAGACAAATTCTTCCATTTACTATACCATTCAAATTCAAATGAAAATCATATTGGACTTTAACATTTGTAAGCAATAATTCTTTTGGTGTGTCACCATTTGTGCATTTCAAGCTTTGGGAACAGTCTTTTGGGCATTTAATTCTGTCAATACAGGTTTAGATACAGCAGCTTAATATACCACTACACTGACCGATTGTAGGCTGTCGCTGGCAAATTATTTGTCACTTTTTTCTTTGAATTGGCAGAAGGCTGCACCACTGAAAAACTGTAAAACTTAACATACAGACCAAGCAAATAATAATAGTTTTTCATAAATGTCTTGTAATGAGAAACTCAAGACCTCTCTCTTCAGTTATGCATTTCTTCATCTGATATCCAGGTTGTCAGTGAAACTCATGTGGCTCCTTCTGTTATTTTTTTACCTTATTGTCACTAAAGTCTACTTTATGATTTATTGTGCATCTGAGTGTGCACTCAAAAGCAACTTCAGATGTTTAATCCTATTTCATTGCTGCCTTTCACCGCTCCCTGTCCACCTACACTCGAAATGCTCTTACGTCTTAAGACTTGATAACATACTCCACTCCTTTTACTAATAAACCTTACAACTTCCCACAATAATGACTCCGCAAAGTCTACAATTCACATTCCTCCTCTTTCTCAGCTTTCATTTTCACCTCACACTCTTCATCTGACTCTTTGTCCACTGACTCTGTCAAATCTTGCAAATACAATTAACTGTATTTGCTATAAATCTTTTTATCCACTGCTACACAAATAAAGTTCATTATGATACTGACTAGTATAAAACCATCAAGAGAACCATCAGGGTCTGTGGTTTTGTTACACTGTGTTTGTCTCCGTAGCCTTAACATCTATTGTGCCTATCCATCTTGCTGCCTATTAATTGCATGATAACAACTAATACAGCTAGTACCCCAACTCGCACAGCTGGCCAGTAATTTAAAGCTAGCGTCCAGTTTCGCTGACCTGGGCTAGAACAGAACTAACATACAGATATTTAGCATCATTACATATATAGATCATGACATTACCTGGCTTTCATGAACTCCTCCACCTCCTTGCATGTCCTCTTGCCATCGTTGAGATACTGGATGATAGCGTCATAGCCACCAGTGCAGGTCAGGTCAGAGTTCTGTCAATAAGATGGAAAATTGTTAATTCTGTTCATCTTCTTTGGTTTCAGAAATTGTAGAACAGTTGGGGTTATTTGTTTAGATTATATGTCCACTTTATAGATATATATTACATTATACACATATTATTACTTCAAAACAGACACCTAACAGACAGACAGACCTTAGGGATTTAGCTGCCACCATACCACTACCTCTTCTCTGACTAACACCCAGTCCTTTACAGTAAGACAAGCCGGCTCTGTCTAAACTTGTTTAACTCTAAATTCATACAATGAAGTTCCCAAGACAACGCTACACACACAGACATAAATAAACACTTTAACATTAAGATATTTGACACAGAGTGTAAATTGATGTTTTGAGCTGTACTTCTCCATAATTTAGGTAAACCTAAATTACAGCCTATAATCATCCTAACCATGTAGATGTCAAAATCTGTGACTTTCTATCTCTATAAAAGATACAAAGCCATGTAATTGTATTGCTAATTTAATTATACAAGAGTCTATAGGGAAATTTACTTTTTCATGACAGTGGAATGTAACCAATATAATATATGATAGTACTGTATAACACTAGCCATTTTTCTGCATAAAGTACTTGTACTTGCTAAACTTATGTAGGCTAATTTTACTTAAGTAACATTTTTAATACAGGACTCTTAGCTGAGTATTTTTTGTGTGGTATTACTTTTACTTACAGTAAGTAAGGGATCTGAATGAGCTGGGAAGTGGAACCTAATTCATGAGGCCAAAAATAAGGTGTTTCCAATTCCCATCACAACCATCGGCTTAAACAGAAAGATAAGCTACAGTGACACACAGAGAAATTAGCTTACTAAGCAAAACACACCCTCTTCCCAGATTGAATTTACGAGGCAGCCTTACTTTTGTCGACCAAAAGTAGGCCTATGTATTTAAAAAAAAATGATAATAATGAATATATAAACTTAAAACACAACACTAGGAAACTCACCCAGAAGAAATCCTTGAAATGGACTTTTTTCATAACTGTGTGAAACGGAGAGGAGAGCAGCGCTTCGCTCCCAGCAGGTCTGTTAGCTGTCTGAAAGTGACCGCGTCGCTCGTCCTCGTTAAAGCCGCAGTCATAAATGAAACCCGCCGGGCAAATTGACGCATGCGCGGTGAGGACAATAAATAAAAGCTCGACGTTCTCTCTGCCACTCCTGACGTCAGGATTGTCTACACGTGCGTTTTGTATCCATCCAGTTCTGGTGACTTGAATCAATGAATATCAGACAAATTTAACAATAACATGAAAGAAAGTGTCATTAAATTTTTTTTTTTACATATAATATATACTGCAGTGTAAAGCATGCTCTGGAAAGATTTAATGAATTATTCCTGTTATATTTTATTTAGGATATTTTAATTTATTTTGAAAACAATTCATTTGACACAAATGTCTTTTTAATTCAACTATTTATAATTTTTGGAAAATTGCATATACATAAAATAAAATGGACTAGAAAACCCAACTTTACTCTCTTCCCTAATGATATTCAGCCCTATTCCAACTCTTTATTTAAGCTACAAAATAAAAAAGCAGCAACCACACAAACAATTCTTAAAAACTATAAAATTATAGACTGACGTTATTTGAATGTACATTTCAACCTCTTTTTTATTAATTTATTTTTAGCTGCTCCCATATACTAATTTATTTTTATTGAATGTAAAAACCCCTGCATTATACTATTATTATATATGTTTTTTTTGTGTAATGTTGTAGTTTAATTCCCTAGATAGATAGATAGATAGATAGATAGATAGATAGATAGATAGATAGATAGATAGATAGATAGATAGATAGATAGATAGATCTAAATTGTAGGTCTCACATTGAGTTTGAATGTGCTGCCATCTGGTGATTGATGGAGGTATATACATGGTTTACAGATCGCCAGTCAGGTTTGTGAAGTTAAAAAGCACAAGAATAATATAAAATATAATATAATGGAACATGCTCAGTATAGGAAGAAGTATTATTTACTTAAGTAAAAGTAGCAATACCACACGATAAAAAATACTTAATTACAAGCCCTGCATTACTTATGCAAAAGCCATATGTTTTACGTAGACACCCACAGTGTGTTCACTACAGCTCAGATAAATTAAATGTTTTCTATGCTGCAGATACCTTGACACTGGTGACTCATTCAGGACGATTGGCTTTCGCCACACAGGTCACACGAATATATCGCGGGTATCATAGACATGATACCCGCTTTCATCAGAAGTAACCTAACCTGTTAAGTGTAAAACATTATTAGAATTAATGTTATATGTTATAATTTGTTTATTCTTGTCTCTCTTGTTGCCTGCCCCACTTCAAGACAGTAGAAAAGGTATGAGGTCATTTATTTCCAGAGACATCTTACGCAACAACATGACAACAACAACTCAAAATTTGTTGAATATCACATGACAAAACATTGTGTATGTACAGTGACTCTGATAAGCATGTTCATAGTACATTTACATTGAAAACACCCTCTCTTTCTTTCTCTCTTCGTACTACCTTCAGGATGTGGCAATAAAAGACAAACCGGGAGGACAAAACATTTTGTAACACTGTTATCAACGCCGTGGCTTGCGCCTTCTGCAACCATGTGACCATCCTGCACTGTAGATGAACTATATTGTACTTGAAATGAGCAGTGGTGGAAATGCTACTTTATACTTCTACTCCACTACATTATTGTATTATAAATATTGTACCTTTTACTCCACTGCATTTATCTAACAGCTAATCATTATTAGTCACTTTTCAAGATATATTTTCATGTTATAAGCGTATTAACTACATGCACTGTTAAAGATTAAACCAGACGTTCCCAATCTTTTTGGCTTGTGACCCCTCACAAAAAAGCAGTGCCTTGCTACACTTGCTACACATGTCTATGAGATGTCTCTGAGTAAGGGTCATTCAAATAACTGTTTGAGACCCAAAGAGGTACAATTATCCAATATTTCACAAAAACAGCAAAGACTAGGGAAAAGTATTAAAAAAAATTAAAAAGGCTACAAATTTGGCAGACCTTTGCTTTTTATTCTTCTTTTCTGTGTCATTAATCATATCACGACTCCTCAGATTTATCTTGTGACTCTTAGGTGGGGTCTGGACCCCTAGGTTGGGAACCACTGGACTAAAACACCCGACTGTATATAAAGCAACAAGCAGCTCCATCCTGACCAGCTGCAACAGCAAAATTCTGCTTAAGCATCAGTATTACCAATCTAATAATGTAATATATAATAATACATCAGTCACAGGGGCCATTTAACAGATGTATTTTGATACTTTAGGTACATTTTGTCTGATTATACTTACTGCTTAATTTCTTGGTCCCCTTTTCCTTATCTTTACATCAAAAACTTTAACAGCTTTCTGTAATCCTCCTCATGTTCCTGTGATTCTGTCACACAGTTACATACAAATTTACAGAAAATGAACTTGTGTTGCTATAATTCAGCCAGCAGTGCTCACTCAGATCATATGACTGCTGTTATTTCCTGTGTACTTCCCCATTTCAACAGAAAGAGAGAGCTGGCTACAGACAAGCCTTAACATGCTCGTGATGCCCGTACTGAGCAGAATATTGAGACTTCATGATATCCTATGTTGAGGGACAATTGTAGGAGTTTGAATGAAATGTAAAGCACACATATATATCTTTGAGTTCTGCATCACAAACCTTATAGTCAGTTCATGGTGTATTTAGGTCACCGCCCATTTAAGTTGTCCTCTCCAATGTTGTTCTTTAACTGTCTAAAGTTAAATGTTAATGTTAAAGTGGTCCGTTAATATAGCATGTTTCGATGTAAAATAAACACTTTCTATAATATTCAGTGTTTCTGTTTACATAATGACTGTGCTCTACATTCTGAAAAACAACCACTGTGTCTGAATATCTTATCACTATGTCAGCCCATTAGGACACAAAATCAACTGTTGTTGTGCATTCAAACCTTACTATGAAAAAGGCAATAAATCTTTATGGTGGGGTTATCTAAGTGTGAGTTCTTTAAATTCAGCCTCTATCTGTTGAACAGCGTGGTCTGTCATGATTAAACCTTGCTACATATGACGCACTGCAGCTGGATTAACAGTTGTTTTTACTTTTTATACAAAGTTACTTGTGACCTCATTCAGTACCTCATAAGTTTTTAATGTATATATGCGTTCAATTATTCTTTTAACATTGTCAAATCATGTCATCATGATTTATTATTGTATATTTCTAATTCAGTATCTTTATATGTGAATGAAGCTCCTTTATGATCACTTTATCTGCCCACATCAGCATGTTGATTAAAACTTAAAGTACAAACATCAGCTGTCTGGAACAAACAAAACAGGTACGGGTTGTGTTCTACAAAGTGTAAAATAGGTACACGTTTTATGTAATACTACTGATTAAAAGACGTTCATAACAATGTTGTAAATGGAGAAGTCTACGTAAGAGTGGGAGGAACTTGGCTTCAACTGATGGGGATTCCTTGGCCATAACGCCGTCACCACCTAGCTGTATTTAAGAGTGCACATGCTATCAATAGTTCAAACCTGTTCCTTCTTGTCAAGCCACAACTGCAGAGCTTTATAAGCACTGAGGGAGAAGAAAAACTGAAACTTTAAAGCTTTCTTCTCTTTTCCGAAGCCTTATCGTTACAAATATGGCTGGCCACGGTAAGTATCTAAGAAGATTTGATTGAACTTAACCTGGTTTTAATTAAGTTTCAATAAATTTATAGTAGATCATGGATACTCAACCTGTCTTATCGGAACCGTGTCTCTTGCCCTCAGATCTTGCTGCCACTGTTGAGCACTGCGCACATGAGCTACGTCAAGTTGGAGACGGACTTTACTGGAGACACAAACTGCTGGAAATACTGATCAAGAACTACAAGACTGTCACTAAATTCAAATGACACATGACGTCCAAGTACATCAAGAGGAAATGGATTTTTTTGCAAAACTGGATGGCATTCAGAGCCAAAGCAGAAGAGTCTTGGACACAGACTCATCACTGGTGGCAAAATGGTGGCTCTTAAGTGGGATGTAAGCTTTTGGAAACACCCTGATGGAGATGTTGGATGTGGACTGTCAGTGGACTGCTGTCATATCCAAGACTGGACCTCTGCAGAGAAAGCCAAAAGTGTGGGATGCTGTTGATCCACCGATTCAGACCCTTTGGGTGACTGGAACCAAAGTGGAACATCTGAATGGAAGTTATCTGCTGAAAGATGCTGATTGTCACATGTATGCATATTATGCTCTATAAGTCTGTCACATTTATGTCAACTGGAGAATTGAAGACTTGGAAGAATTGAGACTCTGTGTATCTACTCTTCAAAAAAGTCTAATGGGTATGTAATGGGAAGTATTTTATGAGTTGCTAATAAAAGATGAATATTCAATACGTCTAGTATCTGGTCATGTGTAGTAAAGTGGTTATGATGATGAATGTAAGAGTGCTATTAACAATTAGTTTCAAGCCAGTTAACGGAATAGTTTGACATTTTGGCAAATATGCTTATTCACTGTCTTGGTGAGAGTTAGATTGATACCACTCTTTTGTCTGTACGTTAAATCCAGCAGCCGGTTAGCTTAGCTTAGCTTAGTTTAGCTTAAAGACTGGAAACGGGGAAGCAGCTAGTCGTTTTTGCACTTCTGTACAGATTAAACAAACAGGTTATGACATGTTATTTAGTGAGCTTCAGAGGTGCTGGTAGGCGGATTTTTGTTTTCCTTTGGACAGAGCCAGGCTAGCTGTTTCCCCGTTTCCAGTCTTTGTGCTAAGCTAAGCTAACCAGATACTGGCTGTAGCTTCATATTTACTGTACAGATATGAGAGTGGTATCAATCTTCTCATCTAACTCTCAGTAAGAAAGTGAATAAGCGTATTTCCCAAAATGTCAAACTATTCCTTTAATCTGTTATTTCTCTAACTAATCTATAAAATGACATCAAAGGTGACATCCTCACATTGCTTGTTTTGTCTGACTAACAGTCCAATACCCAAACATATTTAATTTCCAAATCCTTGCATGTCAGACTAAGAAACCAGCATGTTTATATGATTCATTTATGGGACTATTTAACAAGTTGAACGGGAGGAAACTAAATCAAACAGAGTATATACAGTATATGGAATAAAAACGACAACAGCAAAACAGTGCTAAATTCAGGCACTTAAAGGATCCTTACTTTATTTTGTGTGGTAATACAAAAGCATACAGAATTATAGAGGATAGGAGAGAAGATCCCTTTCATTGAATTCCATTAGATCGTACACATAAAATGACTAATAATTACATACAAGCCTTTTCTCTGTAGCTACATCCACAAATACCCCAGCCCTCCACCAATAGCATGCATGGTCTCCTTGCTGTAAACGGATCTCAACACTTGTTATTTTGTTGGTAGAAAAAAAAACAAAAAAAGACACAACTGTAAGAGTGCCATGAAACAATAGGTGATGTAACATCATACACAGATCACACTCATCAGACCAGAATGTTTACAATCGTGATTCTATATTGAAACTTAAGTTTTCCCAGATCTGCACTGAAGCACGTTTGTAGATAGATGTAGTTCCAGTGGATTGCACGTTGTTGAACAGTTTCAGCCTTTAACACAGGATTCATCTGGGGCCCAAGTAACCCTCCCATCATCTGCATGTATGAAACAAACATGCCCACGTGGGCCTATCAGATCAGAAGTAACATCAAATTATGATATGACAAACAGAGAGATACTTTATATTGCAAGAGGGAAACTTAAAAAGGTTGGTTCACCCAAATTACAAAACACATTGTCTCACTTACCTCTGTTGGTAACTAGTGAATCCACAGAACATGCTGATAAGTTGTCTTTCATAGTTCTCTTCAGTGCAAAGTAGTTCCAAAGAAAAAGGTGGGCTAGTTACGGGAAACTCCAGAAAGAGTTGTTCCATTTACCCTCATTGTATTAAGATAAAGGCGGATATCTCCGAGACATATTTTAAAAGCTAAATTAAACCAAAACTACCTGCAAGGCTAGATACCACTAGTGTTAAGTGAGAAAATGTGTTTTTTAAAATTTATTTTGGTGACCCTTTAACCTTTTCTGAACTGAAACTAACCGGCTTAGCTAATATCTCCCAGCCCATTTGTAGAAGCAACTGCTAATGATCGTATTGTAAACCTTGTGTAGGCTGTTCACAGCGATGCAAATCTTTACATCTCAACTCACACTTAGAAGAAACTGATTTCAGAATAGGAATGATTTCAAAGTATTCATAAAGATCAATAGCTGTAGACAAAATAAGCAAGTTTTTTTTTTTTCATGGTTGCTATGGTTCATATTTTTCAATCTCATCTTCAAGTGTGTTCTTCAACCCAAGAAGAAATCTCTATAAATACGAATTTACCTACAGGGCTATTGACTGTGCAAAATAGTTGATAAATGGCAGGCAAGCATCGATTAGCAACATAAATAGAAATGGAAGACTAGCCTCATTCTATAAACACAGAATGGACATGCAAAATTACAAAAACAACAAACTAATAAGATAAAGACTTTTGCTAGACTCAAGGTTTAATTCTTCATTTAAGTCAGAGACTATAGGGGCCAAATTACCTGGTTTACTCTTAATGATGCAGCAACTGAACTCAAGCGTTTGTGTTCTCTCTTTCCTCCTCAAAATGCAATGAGGAAGAAAGGAGAAAAGAGAATTTAATGAGAAGACAGAGTGAACTGGTAAAACATTCAGGTAGTCTATTCTAACAGTAACCCTAAATAGGTACTCCCAACAGAAGCGGGAATGAATAGGTGGAAGCAGGAGACCTGCATGAGTGCAAAGAGCATTGATAGCAGGGTGATCTGTTATCCTTTATCCTTGCATAAGCATGTGTGGGGACAGTATGGAGACGAGACCAGGATTTGATTCTGGCCAGATCTTGTCGTAATGGAGAGATGATGGTTCCTTAGCGTAGAAGGGAGACTTGGCCTCAGTCAAAATCTTCATATTCACCATGACTACTGCTGCCACCTGCTTTGTTCTTTGATGTCATCTAACATTAACAGAAGCCCATCTGTTTGTAGTGTCGATGTTTACAAGTATATCCAGCCTAGCAGCGGCAGACACTTTACCCTCACTGTGTGAAAGCAGCCAGTTTTCATTTAGAGACCGTTCCAACCCATCAAATGTTACTTGGTGAAGCCCACCACCAATCAGATTGCACTGGGTTAACATGGACTACCACCGAAATGTCATCCGGAATAGATGTACAAACAGACTCCCCAACCAAAACAGATGGTCTCATTAAGTGAAGTCTGTCTCATTAAGTGAAGTCCTTCAACCAATTAAATAACACAGATCATAGCCGCATCTTCCAGTCCAACCAATCAGGTATTTTCATTTAGTAAATGCGGCCACCACGGCCCACATAAGTTCATTGACGTTGGGCTTTGTGCTCTCTTTCTCCGGCTCCAGCTCTAGCAGAGTGTGGACTCTCTTCATACCCAGGTCATACTGGTCATCTTGGAGCGGGGCGAAGGCATTCTCAAGAACGTCGGATGAGTGGGCCAGAAGGATCAGGGCCAAAACACGCTTGTCCATGCGGTGGGGATCGTTGACCCACTTCTCCAAAACGGAGTCCTGGACCTTCTTGACGAGGCGCTGTAGGCAAAAACATTACCAATTGTGTTTTATAGCCATTATATGCATCACAGGCATAAAATACATTCAACTAGAATAGAAACATTAAAAGGAGTAGTTAAACATTTTGGTAAACACACTTATTCACCTTGTCATATCTCTCTGTTAGATATGAAGCTACAGCCAGCAGACGATTAGCTTAGCTTAGCATAAAGACTAGGACCAGGGGGAAACAGCTAGCCTGGCTCTGTCCAAAAGTAAAAATATCAAATATTAAAGCTCACTAATTAACACGTTATATCTCGCTTGTCATTTTTACACTTCAGTTTTAAAGTTGAACATATGTCATATAATACGTTAATTAATGCCATCTGTCTTCATGCTAACCTAAACTAACCATCTCCTGGCTGTAGCTTCTCAATCTGCTCATTTAACTCAATAAGCGTATTTCCCAAAATGTTGAACAAACAAATATTTTTGGTGAAACTGGCATTTCATTTGAAAAATACAGGGACATAATAATTGTAAATAAGGGTGGAAAAATGACATTGTTTTTGGTTAAAACACATTTTTATAAAAACATCAAACATTGACAATCTCGCCACAGCATTTTCCTCACATATTTTGAGTCCTAACTGGCTTACTTGCTCCACTTACAAAGTGTAATTTAATTCCTATAACTGAGTGTTGTATAAAATACAATTTCTTAAAAGAGACAAAAGCTTTAACATGCAGGAGTGAGACAGGAGTTTTGTTACCCCCTCAAGATAAAATTGAAGAATTGTTTTGCATAGCATGCAAGCCACATTGTTACTCAGCTAATTAACATAGATTGCTAGAGGCTTCTTTAGATTTTTACAAAATATACAATAAAACGAAGACACTATCATCTAAATGCAACTCAATTCTAATAATAATCATGAGTAATTACTAATTTGCAATATTATTATGCAGGAAAGGTTACATTTGAGCTATGAATCAAATAAAAAAAATTTCATTTCTTCCCACTAGTTTTAATACTGTACCATATATGACAATGCATTTTCATAACCACCTTACATACTATAATGAGCCCCGGCAGGGGAACAAGAGACAAAGTAAACAAACTTGCTCTGTAGCCCACAAGCCATGGGCAGACACTGAGTTGTTAGCAATGGAAGTGAACAGTAAAGACCACAGCAGCATTTAAACGGACCAAAGTGGTATTTACAGGTAAGTCTATATGATATTTAATGTGCTGCAGCTAGCTCATTAGCCATCTGCTCATCCAACAAGCTAAAGTGCTGGACAAGTCATGTGTCCATGTTTGTAAGTTAGATAAGAAGGAGACATTCACAGAGAATCTAACTTGATGTTGATGTTTATAGTCTGTGGCTCTTGTGTATCAGGCTGGTGTCTGTGTGACTGTCTGCTTACTGTGTGATAGAACGGTGACATTACTGCTTAATGCAGACACAGTTTAAAATGAAAATAATTTGATTGGCTGTATGAAAACATCCACGCAAAAGGAGAACTAATGGCGTTCTGGCAGGTTAATGAAAAGTTATGGGGTTCTATTGTGAATCCAAAAAATATAAAATATAGATTTCTCCCTTTTGGGTTCAGATTTTTTTCTCAAAATAGAGAACAGGACATGTGATTTGCAGAGCAGGTGTGTATGTTGTAGCAGACAAAACATGCACTTTAATTTCAGTTAGACTTTAACAGGATCCAATATAGCTTTTACTGTGCAAGTCAAGCGAGCAGATAATTAAGCCGAGACTGCGACTGACTCTCATAAAAGCTGAATGCCCCATGTTTGCAGACTGACCATACAAATATTGCTTGTATGGTAGAATTTTTACTTCTCACTCAAGAGTCTCCAGCAACAGTAATTTGAGCCATTTTAATTCTATGACCTGTAAAGCTTAAATCAACTTGATTACACAATAAAGAGTCACTGAACATCACCACACCTTACCTGTTTAATGGTACTGTTGGTGAGCGGATGCGTGGTCATGTCAAAAAGCAGGAAGTTCTGTTTCTCTGTGGTGAGGACACCTTTCTCTACCAGGTTTTTTGCCAGACGTTCTCTAACATTTCTCAGCTGGTAGTGCAGCTTCAGGGGATTCCAAGTTTCTCCTAAAGGACAACATGAGATCCATTTTAGGACATTAAACACACAGTCGATTGCTTTTTAACACTAAATGGCTGAAGTGGCTCATGGTGATAAACACTTGTTCAGCTCACGTTGGGTAATTTGAAAACTGTTAATGCCGCTGCTTCCTGCTTATTATTAAATTGTTTTAATGTTAAGTATGTTTAGTATTAGTTTGTAAACTAGTGCCAACTGATGCAACCTAAGTTGTTAGTAAGATTTTAATGAAAGTACACTGAAAACTCAGATATTATTCAAGAGCAAAAACCACACAAGCTATCAAAATGAACCTATGTCACCCACATGTCCAACAGGTGAAACGACTAGAGTATTGTGAGTAGAGTTCTACAAGGTTTGGTTAGCAAACTGAAAGGGCTTATCTCACCACTAAGCAGCTCTATCCAGCTCTGGACAGTCTCTGGAGGCTGGGTTTCTTTTATGTGCTTCAAGGCCTCATCAAGTAGCACATCTCCTGTTGGAGCATCTGACTTGCAGATCACCTTGGCAAACAAAAGGGAACATATTTGAACTAGGTTGACTGTTGTCTTACACCTAGACTCACATCCTGTGTGAACAGGAATTACTAGATGTGATCTGATACAGTAGGTAGCAAAAGATTACGTAAAGGGAAGCATTTCTTGGCAAGAAGCCCTACAAATAAACACATCCTTAAACTCACAGAAACAAAGTCAAAGGGTGTTTGATAGGGTACACTGAACAGGAGTTGTGCTTCTTTAGTCTCTGAACACCTGATCACATCAGCATAGATCTCACCTTCCTTGAGAGCAGGCTTTTCCTCCTCACACCGCAGGCCTCCAGCTGTAGCCTCCCTCTGAGGGCCAGCTCGACCAGCATACACCCGCGGAGACCGGAAGAAATACAGTCGTTCCAGAAAGACGTGTAGCCCTGGGAGGAGAGGGGGGAAAAAACAAAAAAACAACAAAAATCAGCCAAGGTGCAGCGCTTGTCAACTTAGCTGACGTGTTGGTAGGAATATCTGGCATGCGAGTTGCCGTACTTCCAGGCTGAAAGGGAGTCACATCGCTGCTGGCGAGTTGTCAAGAAAACTGGCCAGGTAACGCAAGCAAAATTAAAGTCGGATAATTGCTTTCATTCAGCAAATCGCTTCCCACCTGCTTACGAGCGACAACGACAACAACAACAACAACAAAATGCAGGGACACGATGATTATTAGATAGATAGTGGCTGGGCGCATTTGTTACCTAGTTAAATACTAACTACTTGACATACATTTGCTAACAAGTTTACCATTAAACAGCATGTACTTTCAACTGTGCTGTGGCCAAACAAATATAGAAACATTATCTATCGGTTGAATAACCGACACGTAAACACCGTGTTGGCTAATGTTGGGTGAACTAACGTTAGCGCTGAACGACTTAAGTTACCCGCTGGTTTATCGTTAGATGGCGGATTAAAAACGGCTCACACCTCTCGATCCTTGAGGCCCAAGAGCAACACTTCCTCCATCAGCGTGAGCCGAGTTTCCTTCGAGTCCCCCTTGTCGTCGTCCTCCTCCTCCCCGCGGCGCGCCTCGTCCTCCTCCCCGCCGGACTCCCTCTCCTTGTCGACGGCGGCGGCGCTGCGAGTGGCCTCGGTCCTCCGCTGGACGAGGCCCGAGGTTCTCTGCGTGAGAGACGCCATAGCTGGTGTCGCGAAACGATCAGGTCCGAAGAAAAGCGCCTACCTCGACCGGCCAGAGAGCCGCGCAGCATGTAACCTGGATGTCGAAGGTGAGGACGGTGAAACGGTTGACCGATCGAATAAAGGCGGCCGCTGACGTTAAGCTCGGGCCGGGATTCCTGCTTCGAGTCTGCCCACTTCCTGATCCAACATGGTGGCAGTGACGTCGAATGCGAGCTGAACTGGACAGTAAACGCGTCCTGCCTGTTGCCTTCACGTGCTATCGGAAATAGCGAGATGTGAAAGTTTAACACGTTTGTCGACCCAAAGGTTATAACCATAGACTGTATATAAATATAATATGTCTTTATATACAGTCTATGGTTATAACCACTGTGTATCACAATAAGTAAACTGAATTAAAATGTATTGTCACAAAGAAACTGTTGAAATCATTCAACCATTCTGAAAGCTTATAAAATCTTATGAATTCTCCATTGCATACAGTTAAGATATAAAGATTTATTTGGTATGATGTTCCAGAAAGTTTCAAAAACTGTGCAGAGTTTCAAAACAACAACAACAGTAATCTGGTAGGAAATTTGGGGATTTGGGAGGGCGCAGTTATACACGGAATAGCGCCCTCCCAAATCCCCAAATTTCCTACCAGTTTACTGTTGTTTTGAAACTCAGCACAGTTCATAGTTGAGTTTCAAAACATAAACTGCGAGCTGAGGACAGTGACATTTACTTAAATATAATGAAGTAGCCCGAAGGTTTGATTGCAGGACTTTTATTTGAAGGGTTCTAAAATGTTACTGATATGCTACAATAAAGTGAACACAATTTGTTAACTGACCTTTTACAAATTTATCGGCACCCTCCCTCTTTACAATTGCTGAAGTGCCCCTAAGAAAGACCCTTGATCTATAGACCAGACTGTGGTTTACTGGGCATCTTCCAGGTGTAAATGTGTGCAAGTGTGGAACAGGGCATTCTTGAAAAAGCAGCATTGCTTTCGACAAAACTAACCTGGTTTAAAGTAAAAAAAAAAAAAGTCTTTGACTGGTAAGAGGTCCCCTACCTCTAATTTGTTTTAAAAATTTAATATAACAGATATTTACACTGACTTAATATACATGATTTAGCTGATAAAACTATGTTGATAGCAGCCCCCTTGGTGTAAACAGTAAGACTGTAGCCAATTTTAAAAATATAGTATATAGAATATATTACCATTTATATATCAGCTTTATATTCAGAAAAATATAAAAGACATGCACACAGTTTGTATTATTCAGACAAACCAGCCACTAAATACACAATGCAATATAGACTTGTCAGCACAAGGTGGCAGTCTGCTCATAGGAAATAGATGACAGGTCTGCTGGTATTCCTCCTAACTCCTCTGAACCAGGAAATTGATGCTGCCGAATGCTCTTTCAAACAAGGATGCACAGAAACATTCTCTCCATGTAATCTTCAGTTTTTTGCTGTGATGGGATTAGGGAGGGAACTTCACAACCATTGACAATAAATCTAGATTATATCATTTTCCAAAGACAGGCTTTAAATAAACTCAGCGGAGGGAAATACCAGCTCACTAATGTTCATATAACACATTACATGACATCAGTGTTATTCTCTAACTTGCAATGCTGTTAGCATCTCTAGCTGTGAGGCTTCCTGCTGTAGGCTTGAGCTGCTGTATGCCAGTTATTATAGGAACACTTTGTCATTGGCAGAGGTCCATTGTTGATGATGATGTAGCAAATAAACTCCCAAATGTCCTTTACTTGACCACACTCCCCTTCCATCTACTCCACTCCAGTCCTCTCCTCATGTTGGCCAATTTACTTTGTGGTATCAGGCAGGGCTGGTCATGAAGGAAGGAGAAGTGGCAAGCTTGGGGCAAAACCTATGAACACAGGGCTGGATTGTCAGTGGGCCTTACAGTATAGGTCTTTTTGGTTTGTTATGGCAGGGAAAAGCACAGGTGTAACTTAATATTAATGAGCCAGCAGGCACACAACCTGGGCTCTGGAACTGGAACAACTAAATGGAGTGCAGCCGTTATTAATGTTGTTTGTTACACCTGTGCTTTTTCTGCTATGATGTCAAAATGTCTGCCCCTAAAAAGAAAGAAACAAAAATCAACACTTACGGAGTCATTGGTCATTTTATATATTATATATAGTGCCTATCATAGTGACAGTGCAGTACATACTGAGAAGAACAACAATAACAGAAGTGAAAGGTGGGGAAAAAAGGTCCAATAACCTCTAGTGGAACTGAATGGCCCTGTTAACTGGTTGTGCAAATGGGTATAATGTAGTTTTCATGCTTGGAATACCAGTGATTGGTGCAGTATTGTCTTGCATGACCTTAAACATTACAGAAGTCATTATGCATCATGCATGCAGTCATTCCTGCAGAAACCTTACAATCCTGAGAAAAATACACAAAGTAACAGTGACATATTGTATGTCGTATGATCCCTAATGCACAGAGCAACTGGTCTAAATTGAATATGTTATTTAATTAACTGAAAATCTAATTAAGTGTTAGATCAATTTATGGCTCAGATGTCCTGTGATTTTCTTCCCTATTATTGAGGGAACTGTAGCCTAGTTTTTCTTCAAAAAGGTTACTTCTTTCTATACACAAATATGTTGTTCTGTACAAAATTGCTCTCTGACATTGCAAAACTGCAATATTGCACTGTATAGTACATAACAAAGGTACTTTGTTCAGTGTGTGTCACATCCATGTGTCTCAATGTTGCATATGATTCTGCTTTTGAAGATGTTTTTGAATGTTGCTGCTATGAGCGTTGAGCCTGCATTCAATCCGTCAGTGAGGAGGAGTCCAACACTTGCCTTGGGAGACGTAGCAGTCCTTATATGGTCAGTTGTGTCAGGTATCATGCGCTCAATCCCCACCAGCTGTGAATCATTTACAGACAAGATGAGTGTAATGTCCACTGGGGAATTGTGACTATATTTATTGTTATGATTTTCCTCTCCCAAAATATCAGATATATACAAAATAAAGGAATTCCAACTCATGGAATGGTTTCCGGATTATTTTAACTCCAAACTGGGGTTTAAACCTGTGAGAAATTAAAGAATTAAATAGATGACTGAAGTGGATTCAAGCTCCTGAACACAAGAAAATCTCTGAAGGCTGAAAAAGATCAGGGTTAACATTTTTAACAGGATTCATTATTAAGCAAGTCTCATGAAGTGAGTTCAATTATTCAGGCTATTTCTGGATTAAATTCTGGATTAACCTGTCTGACAAAGCTGTACCCAGGATATCCAATGAAGTCATGAATGGATTCACTTGAAGGAAAAGTGATAGCTGATCACATGCAGCAACAACAACAGATCAAGAACAAGATGATTTAATCTAAAGATCAAATGAAACTGTTTATCCCTGTGGGGAAATCAGATCATTGCAGAAGCAAATAGTGATTCAGTTAGGTTAAATATTAAGTAATCGACTAAAAATAAATGTGGAATAATTATAGGTTTACTCTATTGGCAGACATTTTTTTAAGTAGCTTAGGTGGAATTAGGAAAAATATGATTTTGTATTATATTATTATGTACAACAACTGTAACAGTAACTTTTGTTGTGGATGCAAAGAGCACTGAGGGAGTATCGGTGACAGTGGAAATAGAAATCAGTGAAACTAAAAGCTAACACTGTGAACAATAACATAATGAATTAAAAAGTTTTAGAAATGTGATGAAACTGGCAATGCTACTTACACCACCACAACCACTTGCCAAACAGCTCATAAAATGTCAAGTCTTTGTGTTTGGTCCATCTCTTGGTTTAGCAGTGGCTGTGGTAGCAACATTTTTGTAGTTTTCTTAAATAAAGGCAGATCAGAGGTATATAGAGGTATATCAGAGGCTATATATACTGCATTTGAGAGTGCTAATTATCCTAAAACATACAAAACTTCTTGAATCATATGTGAGCAATAGTGGAAGAAGTATTCAAATCCTTTAGTAGCAATAGCTGTAAAAATACGTCATTAAAAGTCCTGCATTCAAAAAGTATGTAAGAAACATTAGTAAAATGTACTGAAAGTAACTAAAGTAAAAGTACTCAATGTAGACAAATGGTCCCTGTGATTTTAGACTACTAATGAATTGTTAATACTGAGGCATCAATCAAAATTCAATATAAGTAGCATTTCACTGCAGGTCAAGGTGGAGCTAATTTAAGTTGAGGTATATACTCTTAGGTACTTTGATCCAATTTGACATTGCTTCATATTTTATAAGCTCATGTTTTGTATGTAAAATCTTTATTTGTAAACTAATAATGATAGCTGTCAAATAAATGTAGTGGAGTAAAAACTACAATATTTATATTTATTATTTTCCTCTGGATTGTGGTGGAGTAGAAGTATAAAGTAGCATAAAATGGAAATACTCAAAGTTCAAGTACCTCAAATTGTTGCTTTGGTGCGGTACTTGAGTAAATGTTATATTAGACCGCTGGTCCTCCCTGGATGTGATGCATTATGAATATATGAACTCACTGCTTGCATCATACAAACCGGTTAAATAATCTTTAATATGTCTGCTAGGAAAGTCATAACACATCACAAACAGGCTAAAAAGTAACAAAAACTGTCTTCTTTTGTCTGATTTCAAAGAGCCTGTAAGTGTGGCCCTAAAAATTCCTCGGAGAGATGATTCTCCAGACAGTCGGAAATATGCTCTGTGTAAACAACCATCTCTACTACCATCACAGCCAAGATTGTCGTCTGATAGTCTGACCATCTAGGTAGCATATTTGCACTCAGTCCAAGATGACACGATGCACAAGCATTAGAGCACTAAGGCCTGGAAAAAACGGCCTCTAATAAATCTCCTCATGCTAACGTCTGTGTACAGATATAAATAGAACTGAAAACTGCATAGATAGGTTTAATATTGTCATACTAGCCTAATCAGACTAAAACACTAAAAACATGTTAATAGAATCCAATTAAATGTTTAAAAAAACATGAAAATAAGCAGAAGTTACAAATCTATGCACTGAAAAACCAACATCTTTTTACAATATAAATATTAGACTTGACATAAATCTTTCTTGACATATCAGCTCATCATCAGCTACCCCACTGACACTATTAATAAACCTTTGTGTACCCGTGAAGCCTACCAGAGATCTATGGTTTCAAATGGTCCGAACAAAACATCTGTATTTTTCACTTTGTGCATTTTTTCTCACTGATCCTGCAGTTCTGGTCCTGACAAGGAGCCTAAATCACTCCCCAGAGCTTTGAGGGAGGCCGCACTCAGGCCCATATTGGAGCCATTTCCTGTCTCTGGAGTGGGCAAAGGGTTGACCCTTAGTGCCCCCTCTATATAAATGCACAAGAATACACCCACATACACACACTCTTTTAAGACAACACTCCCACAGAGAGAACTAGGGGAGTCACTTACCATTGCGCTGCAGTAAGTGAATTACAGAATCCCTCAATTGGCCGCTACACTACATCTCACTGGAGAATAATGGCTGAGAAAATATAATTAGATTTAATAGCTTGTGATATTCAAAAGCCCCAGTGAATACTAGAAGGCTGAGAAAAGGCAGAATCTCAATTTTGGGATCGTATGTAGAGGGCTCGAAAATTAAGATCCTATCAGTTTTCTCGCGACTTGTTACAATAATAAGAAACGAGATAGGAAAATAGGCCGAACTGTATGGAAATAATTGGAGGATAAAAGGTCACATCTGCAAATTTCTCCGCGGCTGATATTGTTTCTCTGTTTTGAACTGGTGTGAAACAGAAGCTCGGTGCAATTCATAGTGCGATTATGATAGCAGCACATCCAAGGACATGCTGGCTTAGAGGCCAGGTGGGCTAAATAAGGTTGTACGCCATACACACAGCCAACAGTAAGAATGCTAAACAAGAGAGAGAGTGAAAGAGAAAGAATAATGAGGTGATAGAAAGAGAGCAGCAAAATAATGTCTGTTTCAACATCTGCTCCAACTCGGCACAATTACGGGAAGTGCTTTGCCTTTGCCCCATTCACAGTGACATGAATAATAAACATAACAATGAGGCAATACATCTACAGCGTATAATGCAATTGACAAAACTGTAATTTTACTTCACAGCAGAGGCTTGAATACATGTATTGAAAGCCTTGTATCTAGGACACAGATCAGTCAATGGACTAAGGGAGTCTTTTATCGCGTGGATTTGGCTGAATGGAGTCGTTGTCGCAGTATCAGCCATAAAACATGACACTTGGAAGAAGGATTTTAACTTGTTGGACTAATCTTGTGTAACATTTTTTTTACTTGCAACAGTTAAGTCTAAAGCTATTAACTTGATTAAAATTGCAGGTTAATTTGCTACAGTTTGTTTAAAGCAGCTATAATTGATTTTTGACAATGACAATGTGAAAACAATGTGAAAGGGGTCACTCAGAGACGATGAACCTACAGAGAATTATCCCCTGAATCTGCAGCTCCCCTAGACTTTATGGACCTGTATAGTGAGTTTCAGCTCACTGTTTAGATGTCAGACAACTTTACTGTTTAGGTTAACTCTCACTGCTCTCATAACGTTGTTTTCAGATGCAGCAGGCAGATGTTTACAGTGAAAAAGATCTAAAAACCCACTGTACGCTACCTGCTCAGAACCAAACAGCAGACAGACACAGTTAGCCGCCAGCTGGTGAACATAGTGGAGCATTTAGCCACTAAAGAGCCAGACATTTCCTTCCACAATACACAAAGAGAGCTAAAAGGAGAGGGAATGGATTGGATTGGATGGGCTTGGATTCATCAGGTGGCCAGAAACATGACTCCAAATGAATGCTAATGATGCTTTGTGTCTACTGGAGGTGTAAATATGCAAATATGTGCTAACAAGTTCGCCATATCAACTTCAAAGGTGATGATATGTCAATGTTGCGTTCACAACTGGTTTCTGCTGCCCCCAAAAAAAAACAAATCAGTTTTAATTGTTAAAACAAGACCGTAATTTTGCGTCCGTAGAGGCAAAAATGCATTTTGAATGTGTCAACTTTTCATTTAAAAGAGGAAGGGTGAGTTACATGGTCTTGCTTTAACACCAAATAAAGACTGCATGTGTTTGTGGGGCTAGATTGGTGTGTAGGATTTTGTATTGTAGAAACTAATAGTCATCATTACTTTTGCAACCAAAAATGAAAATGTGCTTTTTCTATTTAGCCTCCAGATTTGTGTGATCCTCCCTTTCCTCTGTTCTCCCTGGTAGATTTCTGCAGGAAGCCTTTAACAATGGGACCCCTCCAGAGGTTCTGAAACCCAGCTGTAAGAAACTCTACACACACACACACACACACACACACACACACACACACACACACACACACACACACACACACACACACACACACACACACACACACACACACACACACACACGTGACCACATTTATATTTGCACGTACACACGCATCTACAGTATATGCACAGAGAACGTCAACATGCAGCCATCCATTAACTTGAACATTAAATAAAACCTTCCATTGTTAGTATGACAAAACCACTGACTTGACAGGAGACCAACATTGTTCAGTCTTATGATTAGCATATAGAGACCAGGAACAACTGATGAACCAGCAGCACAGCTGACCTCAGTGAACATTTAGTTTATTTGCTCAGCAGAAGTGATGGATTGGTCAAGACACCCCTGCTCAGTTTAAGGCAAATCAACCAGTGGTGGAAAGTAACTAAATACATTTACACAAGTACTCTACTTAAGTACAATTTTGAGGTACTTGTTTCCATTTTTTTTTTGCTGCTTTGTACTTCTACTCTATTACATTTCAGAGGGAAATAATGTACTTTTTACTCCACTACACTTATTTAACAGCTGTAGTTACTGGTTATTTTTCAGATGAAGATTTTACATGTAAAACACATGTTCATTTTATAAAATATGACACATTGTTACAGATTAACCTGCCCAAGTAGCTTGACAAACTACAACAATAAAATGCTATTTCCACATTAATGCATCATTCAAAACTATTATATA
This sequence comes from Macquaria australasica, assembly GCA_005408345.1. Lineage (NCBI taxonomy): Eukaryota > Metazoa > Chordata > Actinopteri > Centrarchiformes > Percichthyidae > Macquaria > Macquaria australasica. Next base: position 197,266 of record SEMN01000404.1, read on the forward strand.
TAACAATATAGCATTCAACAGGCCTGTTTGTCTGCATAAAAAATACTTCCCAGTCGTATTGCTACTTTTAATTAAGTAAAAGCTCTGAATACTTCTTACACTTCTTGCAACAACATTAAAGTTATTCAAGTGTTGAATATACCCAGGTTCACTGCAGATTTAGCCAGCGCCAGGTAATAATCCTGACCAGATGATTTGTGCTTTTCACTAGTTGTGGTCAGAGGCCAACCGATGCTCACCCGAGAACACGGCATTTGTGGTTGAAAAAGTCAAGTCAAAGTGAACATGATGAGGAGGCATGGAGACCTTATGATCTTAATCATCATCTTGTTACTCAAGGGGAGGCAGAGTACAGACGGGTCACACACACGAGCGCGCACACACATGATATTCCCACTGAGTGCCACAGCATATACCTGATGAGATTCGGCCACCTGAGGGCCTGAAGTGGAGCATTTGTGCCCTTCTCGGCCCCTGAATTCATACTCACCACAGGAGACCTGTCAAAGTCACCAAAACTAAATCTGTCAAAAATTAACTTCCTCACAGTTATGACACAGGTATTCATAAACAAAAGCTAAACTGCCAACAAAGTTAAATCCCCTTGGCCTCTAGTTCGACCTTCGTAAACTGTCACTTTTGTTGCTCGGCAGAATGTTTTACTCAGGCAGTAACTGAATCTCCTCTTCACAGTACTTTACTGCTGCATGTGGTGTAGTGTTCCTGATGTGGGTGTGTTATGAATATGTCGCTGACATTGTTCAGCTTTACCACCTGTGACAGCCAACTGGTAAACAAATCTCCTCTCTGTTAGTGGGAGAGTCTCTGGATCGGATGGACAAACTGAGATGGCAAACAAAAATGGAATAAAAGTCAGGAGCGTATCTTATGCAATTTAAACAGTCACTATAATATTACACTAAAACCATATGTGGGAAAATACCATAAACTTACTGTTGAGTAGCTGCAACAGAAAGTACTGCATGTTACTATAAGATATTGTGAGTAAAAGTAAGTTTTTCATACAGTCTTACTGTATAATTCTGCTGCCTACAAAACAGATAATAATCTACAATTAATTTCACTCTTAATTATCAGGAAATGGAATTAATTCAATAAGCTTAGATGTAAATAAACCAATTTGAAGATGTAAGAGATGCATTTCCTTATTTCCTTATCAGTCTGTTAACTTCCAGCTCCTGCTGATACGACTGTGATTATCCTTCTGTGACATGTCAAAATGTCATCCATGAAATGGGCCTATTAAGAATCTGCTTGTTAATTGAATTGAATTGGCTTTTGTGCAACTACCCTCTCAACATTTGTAAAACACGGTAAGAGATGTTTCACCATTATGCTGAATTCTTTGTGTGGTCTCTGAAACAAAGATTGAGCTCTGTCTCCGTTTTGTAAATCACGACAGGGTCAGAAAGGTGGTGGGAGAACTACAGTGGACTTCTGTAAAGTCACTGTCTACGTCTTGAAAGGTCAATGACTGGCGGGTTCAAAGGTCAGTTTATTCAAAATTTTAAAAAAAAGACCATGCAGACCCCCCCCCCCCCCATGTCTACCATGCTGTCATGTCAGATGTCACGCTAAGAAATTACTGTAGAATGACTGTAGACTGTATCCTCCAATCACAATGGCTGTGTGGCATGCCAAGAATGTGATGTCACATGCTGGAAACAACTGTGTGTGTGCGTGTGTGTGCACATGTGTACATGCCTACTGATGACCTACCTAATGATCCACTGGGACAAAAGTCATTATAGCTGTTAATTTCTCAATAACTGATTCTCACAGTATGAAAGTCTACATCCTGTAACTTTTTGAAAGGAAACTTGGTGTGAATGCCTGCAGGGAGTGACTTCAGACCAGTTTTGGCACCCGTCATTTTTTAAACAATCCCTTCCACTGAACGAAGCCCCACCAAGCTTCCTGTATACTGACACCAGAGTCTGGAGACAAATCACATTCCTGTCATTGTTAGGCAGTCATATTCATCCATAGCAAAACCCAGAAACATAATGCTGCTTAGTCTTGTCAGAGGAAACAGGAAGCAACTGACCACAGCCATGCTACAGGCTCTGTGAGGTTGTACAACGATGCTTTGAGCTAAATCCTAACGTCAGCATGCTAACATACTGATGTTAAGCAGGCAAATAGTTTACCATGTTCACCATCTTAGTTTAGCATGTTAGCATGCTAACATTTAGTAATTAGCACTAAACACAAATTACAGATGAAGCTGGTGGTATTGTCATTAGTTTTGCAGGTATTTGATCATAAACCAAAGTATTGGACAAATTCAAAATTTTGACCTGATGAAAGCACTAGAGGAAAAGCTAAGGGATCGCCAAAGGTAAGGTAATTTATCCTGATGACAACATGAATGTCTATACAAAATTAAATTTCAAATTTCACTCAAAGCCACAACCTCATGGTGGCACTAGAGGAAAAATCAGGGGATCATTAGGATACATCAGCTGGGAAAATGTTGTGCCAAGCCATCCAAGAGTTGTTGAGATATTTCAGTTTGGACCAAAGTGGTGGACTGACTGACCGACATGTTTAAAATAAACAGTTGTGCATCTTAAGTACTCTGCTTGAGAACCTCTTTGTAGCTGATAGGAATATATTCATTTATACACATGTGTTAAGGAATTTCAGTGTTATGCATGGCTATACTCAGCAGAGAAGAAGGATTAGCCACTGTTGTAATAGAGGGAAGAGGTGCCCAGTGTGTCTGTGGGAGACAGAGAGCCAGTGGCCAGGCTGTAACCGACACTCTGACTCAGTGTTGACAGAGTCAAGGGGTCGAGACCCTGTGCTGGCCCTCTTTGGAGTGAAGTAAAGCTCCAGGTCCTGTCAGCACCACAGAGAGGGGAGATAGAGCCCCAGAACAGAGGAGACTGAAGAGATCTCTAATTGCTGCCCACATGTGTCAGATTGTTGTTTTCACCTGCCCTGGGGGGATTGGAGTATGACTTTGAAGATAGTGTGCTAATTTCTACTCACATGCTCCCATGCAGGCATCAGAGTCTGAATTAAGAAGAAAGAGATTGACCAGCTTAAACTTGCTGTTTGGGCATTTGTAATACATGGCATGTGATACATTGACTTTAAACTCGGGGGGTTAAACTCGAGATGTTTCCATTTGCTCTCCTTGCTCTGGTTAATGTTAGAGTTCAAAACATAGTCAAATGCTGTTCTCATCAAAGAGGAATCAGTGAGGATGGATCTGCTTTCTTTCACACTGAGCTGACAGAGGACTTTCTTTTTTTTTCCTTGAAGTTCATCCCCTGTGGTATTGCTAAGTCACGCTTGAAAACCACCCGTGCTGCTAACACCACAGTCCTGCAGCATGACCATGAGAAAGAAGTCTTATCTTACACTTACTTACTGCCTTCACTGTTAGTTGGAGATAAAAAAAAAACAGTCAGACTAAGTTATACTCTACAGTATAGAGCTAACATGTCCTTATATAGCAATGAGCTGCCGTATTTGTCCTGTTATGAATACAGCTCCTGACTGCACAGACAAACTGAGAAAACAGAATTGACTGCTGTACATTGTTCTGGTTTTGATATGATGTAAATAGAAAAGAAACTTCCTCTCTGAGTAACTTTACATTTGTGTGGATGCTCTGATTGTCCACATGTTTCATTTATTTTATTGTCAAATTGTCCTGGAAGAATGAATTGAACTGTCACCAAACAATATTAAATTGGCTCTTGAAGGTGTTGTGGTAAAAAGTAAGAAGGTTCTTTAAAGGGGCACACCCTATTTCAGTTTACTTGTCATGGGAAGCCTGTGAAAACAGCTGCATGTGTTCTGTGGCTCTGGAGGAGCTTTATCAAGTCTGAGAAAATAACTCCTGATGTTGTTATCAGGGTTATCTCAGCTTGAGCTTGGAGACTACACATTTATAACAGAAAACTTGTGTTACAAACTGGCCTTGTAGAGTATAAAAGACATGAACATTTACCCGACAGAAAGGGTCTAACGAAATGATTATCGGTTGTATTATAGGAAATATGGCATCCAGGGTTTTTGAAGCTTGATATTATGGACTATAAGTCAAGATATCTCGCCTTCTGCTGCTTAGATTTTTACCTTTTTTTGTTTTTAAAGATGCATTAATAGATTTGTTTGGCCACTTGGAGGCAGCAGAACAAGCTGTAAAGCACAGACATCACCTTTTAAAGTTGTTATGGCAAATGTTAGCAAACAGCTGCCTACTTACACATCTAGCAGACACAAAGCAGTATTAGCATTCATTTGGAGTCGTGTTTCTGTCCACCTGACAAATGTAAGTCCAGTATTCACTCTCCTTTTACCACTGTGTATGGTCTCCACCAAGTCCTGAGAGAATTATCTGGCTCTTTAGCTGCTAAATGCTCCGCTATGTTCACCAGCTAGTTGCTAACTTTGTCTGTCTGCCGTTTGACGCTGGGAAGGTAGTGTACAGTGGATTTATCAGAGCGTTTTTGCTAAAGAAAAAAAAAAAACAGCTGCCTGCAGCTGCGACTGGACATGAGGTTGATGAGAACCAAAACAGTGAAGTTGTGGGTTGTAAAACCAAAACAATGAGCTGAAAGAGGCTCCGTAGAGCTGAGGGGAACTGCAGAGTTGGGTGATAATTCTCACTGGGTTCATCACTACAAGTGACATTTACTCAAACTACATTAGTCATTAGATCAATTGTTAATATAATAATAAGTGCAGCTTTAATCTGTCTCTTGTGGCTTTATGGAAGTACATTGCTGGAGTGCCCCTTTAAGGGTTAATTTGTGTCAGCAGATATTAGTTAAATATAGTCTCAAATTTCCAGGTATCAGAGAATACCATACATAGTATATGTTTACTGTGAGCTGTCATCTACCTTTACGCACCCACTATCCTGTTGTATACATTACAGATTCCTTAGATGCTCACTGTAAATAGCTTTCACTGGAGGGGAAAGGTTGTTATTGGGCTAGGAGGGTCTACCGCTTTGCTTTAGCATGACCCAATGATTGACTCAGTCTGCAAATAAATATTGTCTGCCGGACTATATGAACCAAACTAATTTCCTTCACTTAAAGGGATTTAATGGGTCTGGGATACACAGTTTGTCTTCATTACCTTAGTGCCGTACACCAAAGCAGCTCAGAAAAGCTACAATGATTGGAGAATATGAATGTTTTTAAGTATTCTGTTCAAAGAAAGTATTTGTGAAGTTGAATGAAGATGCCTTTGATTCATTAGGGACCCTGAGAGCCTTGTGCGCTCCTAATGCTCTCTTCCTGTCTGTGTGTATACAGACATTTAAAGGGGGAGAGAGAGGCAAAACACATTAGAATAGACTTCCATGGCTAATAGATGTATATGGTATGTCAGGATGAAAGGCGAGGGACGGAGGAAGGGGAGGAAACTGTGTAGAGGTGAAAAATGAAAACATGGAGTACCATTTCTATACTCTCCATACATTGTTACAAGGCGGAAAAAAAGCATATGAGGGGGCAGAGGTGTGTAAGAGGATGAGGAAAGGGGGGAGGTGGGTGGGGAAGGGTATATTGCAGTGAGGAAATACATGGAAACTAATCAGTCTTCCTGAGTCTCAGTCAGAGATATCTACAGGCCTGAGGACCGGAAGGTCTCCTGTAAACTGTCTCATTCACTGCAGTTCCTGCGGTCCTGTTGGAGACAGATGTGCGTCTTTGTATACATTTAAAGTGTGCATGTGTTGTGTTGTTGTTTGCATAATGCTGTGTAACCCCACATTTTTCCTTGCCAAATCGTGTGTGTATGTGTGTGTGAATAGCTACATAATGAGGAAGTCTACAACGGGATATGCTGTATGTATTGTAAATAACTCATTCTACATGCTAGCTGATGAAATGATCTTCATGTTTGTAGTTCTTTGTATATAGACATTCATAATATTTACACACAGAAATGGAGAAGGTTAACGGTGGTTCTGCTACTCAGTGATTGAAGAAATGGATACATGCACCACACAGGTGTGTATGCGTCTGAGTGTGTGTCTGTGTGGGTGTAATACGAAAGAAAATTGCAGGGTAAAAAGCAACAAAATATAAAATAAGTTTGAAAAGTAAATTCAAAGAAGGAAAACAAAAAAGCAGACAATAATGCAATAATAATTGCTAAGTGATTGTTAGAGTGCAGCAGCAGATGTTTACACCAGTGGATTCTAGGTGATTAAATTGTAGGCTGAAAGGGAGTTTCATGGCAAAAATTGAAATCTGCATACTGTCCTTTTTCCTTCAGCAATGATTGATTTTGTGCCTAAACCTGACCACACCCTAACCATAGCGTCTGATTGACAGCTGTATGATGTGACAGTTTGAAAGACTTTTTCGGGTTGTGCCTGTTTTTTCCCTCTATTTGCTGACAGGAGGTTGCAATGCTAGCTGTTGTAGAAATGATCAGGGTAGATTTTGCTATGTTTGCTAAGTTCTTCTGAAATGGTTATTGATTACCAGTGGATGCTATAAGGTGTCAGGAGGGTGTCACGATGTGGTTTTCTACTTGTAATTCCCTCTAGGAAGTCAATACCAGCAGTTTTCTCCCCAGTAGTTTGATGTGCCGTGAACCTGACATGAGAGGAGTTGTATGTTCTGCTTGTGAGCTATTTCAGGATAATTATAATAACACCAAACTAGTGCTAAATTGCTGGGCTTCAGATAATTTTACAGCTCTATTACAGGATGATGGAAGGGACTGTGAAAATACTGCCCAGGGTATCATTTTTAAGTGAACCTCCTCGCTCTTCAATAGTTAAGATACTGTTTTCTGCATTATAGCGTAACATTGCACTTGCATAGTTGGTTGTATTCTGGGAATCTTACTGGGATTTTTTTCGGAGTCCTCTCCAGCTGTGGATCCCTGGAATTGGCACCACTTTTCAGACTATTTGTAACCCATGCACTTTTTGTAACGATATAAGTCACCAGGGGGCTGAATTAGTGGGCCTGAATGGCTTGTTCATTCCAGTACAGGAACTGAGCTACTGGCCAGAGACAAGCAGCTGCACAAATGCATCACTCGCATTTTGTTTCTTTCGGCCCAAAACTCTGAATCTAAATTAACAACAACATTTAAAAATGTATGAGTTTGTTGCATCAGCACTGTATATACTGTCTACTGTATATTGTTCTGACATCTTACAACAGCAGCTGCAAGATGCCAGAACAATCACAGGCATCAGAAACAGTCAGATCAAATAATGCTATTATACACTGTATTTTGTTAAAACATCAAATGTTGAGACATGAACTCATTCTTTTACCGAAATGTTTAAATTACTCTTTTATTGTAAAAGTCTTAGTTTGGCCTATTGGTGACTTCTTCATTTAATCATCACATTGCTTGAATAAAAGCCAAAAAGAAGCCAAGTATGCAATGTATATCTTCTTTTACATCATAATATATACTGTATATATTGAACATACTGTATATGGTGATGGAAAACGATCTGGATTAGGTTATTCAACCAACAGATGAAAAACATCTTTCAGGGGCTACTAACACAGATGGTAAGGCTTCAAACTTCTTTTTAATACAGTATAGTGGCCCCAACTTTCAACACAAAACCACAGCTGGTAAATGAGTGTGGACCCCTGGGAAATAAATGACTTGCATGGAGGGTTGAGTGTCAAAAATGGGGCGTAAGAGCAATTTTACTAAATTTATCGAAGAGTAAAAACAACAATGTTGATGTCTGCTCTCCATTTCTTCCCTCAATTGCTTTGTAACAGGTTTTCACTTGCGCCTTTGAGTTTGACTGTTATTCAATTTAAATTGTTAGGATTACAAATAGCCTATGATAAGGATTAGAGGAGAAGTTTTGTTCCACATGAAAAATGCCAAAGCATCATTTTCACACATTGGCCAGATTTGTGATGCACTTTTACCCAATAACATTCTCTGATATAGTTATGATGCAATTATAATGTGACTTTGACGGTATTATAATAAATAAAGGTGTTAAAGAGCAATTCAAGGGAAGGATCAGCTGTCACAGACTGAATCCTGTATGTTAAAATGACACTATTCTGGTCAAATTGTTTAATGCCTGACAGCTGTAGGCCTATTCCCGTCCCCAGACATCACTGGTAAGATTTTCCCATTGACTGGCAATGTAGCTTATAAGGTCCTGTACATGAACTCCTTACAACGCTTCAGACCGCCTTCCTCCTCCCTTTTCTCCTCCCTGTTTCTGTTCGTCCCGCTACGCTCAGCACGACACGCAATGGAACAGAGCTCATCCAGAGTGTCTTGAAACGGGACCTCAGACAGTAAACTATAACTGTGGATGCTGCAGCACAGGAAATGCCTTGTGGACTCTTGTCAGTCATTTAACGATTTTGACTTCTCCAGGGATCTCACCAGCGAGCGTGAAAGGGGAAAAAGTCCTGTAACTGAAGTAACTGAAGCTACAGGGCATCTTCAGTGCGTCAGGATGCTCGGGATATGTCAACATTTCGCTTTGACGACAGTGGCAGTTGTTGGTGAGTAATTTTTCATAGAGAACTGTGCTGATTATCAGATGATAATGATGAGTGCCAGGCGGAGAGAGCGCCTTTTCGGCTGCGTCAAGGTCTCTTCTTTTACGCACAGGCTGGACAGCAGCTTTATCGCAGTCTGCATAATTGACGACTGAGCCACTAAAAGCATCCATTAGGTGTGTCGCTCACGTTGCCTGCACGCCAATTAAAAGATGGTGGTACCATAGTGTCCTCGTAAACTGCCCCTAAATACTTTCCGTCCGTATTGCCCAGATGTTATGTATTCTGACTGAGGGAAACCGCAGAGCACTTAATTGTTTCTACGTGCAGCAGCTTGGTCTTAGAAGCAGGGCATTGCCTCATATAATAGAGACTTTACAGTCAGTCAAATTACTATTTGGCGCTCTAATTGAATGTTGCACATGCCAGTGTTTACACCCCAGTGTCAAGACTTCCTGAAAATAAGTTGTGTTGCTTCTGAGCAAACATTTCTGCAGTGCCATGTATTTTCGCCATGTTCCTGCTGAAAACAGAGTATTTGCAAAGCATGTGTCATGTGAAATTACATGAGACCCTACGACAAAACAAACCCTTGAATGAATCTTTCCATGAGTGGGGATTTTCATAAATCATCAGTGAGGATTAGATTTTAATTTTTAGAAGGTGAAAAGGGAGATGAATGTTGTCTTTACACCAGCTTTAAGGGGCTCTGTATTTGTAATGGATATCTGTGTTGGTATTGCGGAGTCCCGTTGGTGAAGCTGTGCTCTCCGGTTCAGCTCCAGAGCAGCGGTGGTGAATTAACTTCTAGGTCATGTCCAAATAATTCAAACATGATGGAAAGTATTGGCAAAGTTGAGTGAACCACCCCTCTGAGTTTGGAGGAGAGAGAGAAAAAAAGAGAAGAAGAAGAAAAAGAAAGAAGAGAGCAAAGTAAACAGTGCATGTCTCTCTTTAATGCTCAGATTCCTTCGCTTACATGTGATGCTGACTTGTGATGGTCATTAGAGAATTGAGTTAGAGATGGAGGTGGGGATAAATGTGTGTGTGGAGAGGGATCAGTAGAGGCTCACATAGTAAATCATCAAGAAATCAGGTTTACTCACTTGGCCTGTTGTGCTCAAGGTCGTCAAACTATGATCTTGGCTCTGTCTATGCATCTTCAAGCTGATTGTTTGTGAATGAGACTGGCTGCAGCAGTTACTTAACTAAGCTAGTTAGTGTTCTGTTATTGCCTCATGATGCCTCACACTCCTGCTGATGCTTCCTCAGGGTTAGAAGCTATCTGGTTTGAGACCGTGCTGGGAGATCCCGTGTTGTGCTATGGGAGCTGCGGCTCTGCCTGCCTCAGAGGCCCACATGTGGTTATTGTAGTGGCAGCATTTAATCTCTGTAAATTCCTAACGGAGATGGGGCTACAGGTGGTTTGAGTTTGGGTGCTGCAGAGGAGAGGGGCATCTGGCTTTAATCAGTATGTGTCAGACCGGAGTGACCGAGCTTACTAAGGTAGCAAACAGCACGAACACCTACACTGGAGACTATAGGGCTGCAACTAATGATTATTTTCATTATTGTTTCATCTGTCAGTTGTTGTTTTTTAAATTAATTTATTAATCATTTAGTCTATAAAATTATAGAAACAAATGCGGAAAAATGCCCATCACAGCTCCCCAGAGCCCAAGATGATGTCCTCAAATTTGCTTGTTTTACCTGACAAATAGTCCAAATTAGAGCTGAAATATTAGTTTATTGATCATTTAGTCGATCAACAGAAAAAAAGAATCTGTAACTATTATAATTGATTAATAGTTTCAATCATTTGTCAAGCAGAAATTGTGAAAAAATGGCAAACAGTCTGGTTCCTGCAGAGAGACACTGCAGCTTTTCTTTGTCATATTTCATTGTAAAGTGAATATTTTCAAGTTTTGGACATTTGGTCTAACAAAATCCTCAGATGAATCATTAATGAAAATAGTTATTATTTGTAGACCTTGTCCAAAAGCCCAAAATATATAACTTAAGGTGATATAAAACAGGAAAAAGGCAGCAAATCCTCACATTTGAGAAACTGGAACCAAAGAATGTTTGATAAATAGCTTAAACAAAATCCATTACCAGTTACTTTCTCGATTAATCTATTAGTAATTTGGTTTATAAAATCAAAGGATATAGTAAAAAATGCCAATCTCAATTTCCAATATTGTCCAGTGATGATGTTATTAAGTTACTTGTTTTATCCAACCTACAGTCCAAAAAATTGCTGCTTGAAAATTACTATAACGATTAATCGATGATTTTTCTGTCTTATCAATCAACTAATCATTTCAACCCTCCTTGAGACTTTCTGCCTCTCGCCTCTCACTTTCTCTTTGTTGTGCTTGTGAGCGTTACAAGCTGCAGCAGTTTATTTGAGCCTTCCTAAACGCAGCGCATCACGGAGATCACACGTGATGAGAGGTTTGTTTGTCAGATGTGAGAAAGAACCGTAGGACATTTTGGAGTTCATATGGTTCTTTAACACACTAGAAGTTCTGCCGTCATAGCCAGAATCTAGACTACTACATGTCTTACTTAGGAATGTATTTAATGTCTTAAGCTGTGTCTCAAATCGTGTACTTCCATTAGTACACTTACATGCAGTATACTGTGTACACTATGTACTGACTTGTGTAGTGCGTTCATTTTGACAGGGTAGTGTCGTCTCAAATCGAATACTGCTGTTGTGCGCTTACCGGAAATGACAATCGCCTTTGACTGCATCTTCCTCTTCTTCTTTTTAATGGCGGATTGCAACCAAGCGGAGCATTATCGCCAACATTTTACCGCGATTACTGCACACCGAAATATCTGCCAGCTTGTTTGCTCACTTGACTACAATTCAGTTCTATTAAAAATGAATGAAAAATGAATGTGCTTTTACTTTTAGCGGTAACAATCGCAACTGTGGCCGCCATTTTCATACGCTGGTGGTCCCTCCCCTTCCGCTACGTAGTCAAGATGGCGACCGTTGAGTGTGAGAAGTGTGCAGCGTTCCACACTCAACTTTCTGACCGTTTTGTGTACATCATCCGGGTACTTATAGTACACTGCATTTTGCCATACTTGTCAGTGTGAACGCACTTATGCACTCAAAATATTAAGTGTAAGTACGGAAGTACGTGATTTGAGACACAGCATTAGTCTTTGTAACTATGTCTGCTACAAGCATGAAGAAAAGGGGTGAAGGGCTGGTCAAACACAAACTGATTTAGCTTCCTCAGCATTCCTTTGGGGACTGGGATGCTTTTTTTTGCTGCAGTTTCTCACATCTCAGATTTGGGGAATTTGTCTTTTCTCTACATTTTCATGAGCACAAGTAATGCTGCAGTGGATGACCAGAGTAGACGGTTAATTCATTGAAAGCTGTAAGGTCAAGGGATATAAGTCTTGAAGCATTAAAGCTCTGAATTGAGTTTATGAGCCTGAGTAGTGAACCCGGCCATCTCCGTCATTAGCAATATGTCTTCTCCTCGTCTTCCTGTACTGTCTCTACTATCTTTCAGTTGAATCAGCTCCCTCCCTGGGTCACAACAATCAGCACTAATTGGACATAAACTGTCTGCTGGCAGTGGCAGACAGATTCCCAGGAATGTTAAGTAATTTATATCTGATTATGTTAGTTTAGTCTGCATCTTTGGTGTGTTCACTTTTAGCATCCTTATTCTTTTAATCAGTTAAGTGTAATATTGTTTTAAGTTAGTTGCCATTACCACCGATCACTTTGAAGGTGTGAAAGAAAATCAGGTTTATTGTCTTGACTTCTGTCCGTCACCATAACATCTCATCCAGTGGGAAAACTGACAGACACTCTGCAATCACGTGAGTTTGGACTGAAATAGCTCAATAACTATCAGCTGGATTGCCATGAAATTTTGTACAATCATGGTCCACAGATGATGAATCCTGACTCCTGACTTTGGCAACCCATTGATTTTTCCTCTACCTCCATCACCAGGTCAAAATTTCAATTTATCCAATACTTTGGTTTATGACTACTGAATACTGGGAATTAACGTTCCCATCAGCCTCAGCCATACAAAGCAGGTTAAATGGTAAATGGACGGACTTCACTTATATAGCGCTTTTCAACCTTAACAGTTCCCAAAACGCTTTACAGATTGGTCTCATTCACACACACCGATGGCATGGTGCTGGCCTCCTTTGGGAGTAATTTAGGATTCAGAGTCTTGCCCAAGGACATTTTGACATGGACTGGAGGAGCTGGGGGATCGAACCAGAAACCTGATTTGATTGAATATCATACCCATCCAAGTCACTTGACATTGTCTATGCAGAAAATGAACAGGACTTTTATTACCAGCACCCCAGATGCCCGGATTGCATTCAATACATTCACTAAGTAAGAATAGAGAGTAGAAGAGTGAATCGTGACTGCCTGGAGTTCTGGACATTCAACAGAGCAAGTATCATTTGCAAAAAATAAAGTTTCAAAATCAAGTCACATTTTCTCTAGATGACAAACACAATCGTGTTTTCTGTTAGAGGAAGGTCATGTGCTCACTTGCATGACAGCAGCAGCGTCCTACTCAGTTAAAGAAATACTTTTGAAACTTAATAAAACTCTTTCAGGTGGACCATCAAAACTCCACACAGGTTGAATTTTTCAGCATGTTTTTCTCATAAATGGTTTTCCTGGCAGTTTATAATTACGTCTATATCTGATGTGGTAGAGGTGCAGATTTTCACACTACAGATAAGGATGTCTGCACACCAACTAACACTTACCTCATGCTTTACAGTTCTACATTTCTGACTGTGTGACAATCTATGACTATGACAAACTGTGGTTCAATGTGTTCTCTCAGCACTTCAATGTCACCTTGTTTATCTGTCAAATATATCAGATAAAGTGCAAATAAAGAAATCAATTTAGTGTCCTTCTATAAAACTTCTGACATCATGTATATACTACATCTATCAGACCAGGGGTCGTATTCACAAAACATCCTGAGGCTGAAAGTAGCTCCTAAGAGTTGGGTGAAACTCCTAAAAATAAGGGCTGTGTCAGTCTTAACCTTAAAACTCTTTCGATTTTGGTGTAAGACTAATTCACAAACCCTTGTAGCACTAAAAGTGGCTCCTTTAGTCTATGAGAAGTTAGAGGCAGTCCAGAGGAGACCAGCTCACAGTCAGTAATGTGCTACAGGTAATGAGTCTCATCGTGTCAGTATTTTGTAAAAAATAAGATGATAATGAACTTTTAAAATCGTATTTTGATGACTGCCATTTAATAAGGATATAATCGACTCACCAACAAATCGAAACAATCCAGTAACAATAGCGTAACCCTCCACTAGCCGTCATCAAACCAAAAATGTGCTCTACAGACCCTACTTTGTTCAACAGTTCAGTAAGGGCACATTAAATAATCCACAACTGCAATTAATACATAAACAAAGATGATTTCATGGATATTGCTGGATTATCCAGTAAATCTAACTTAATGTGCTCCTCATGCTCCTGTGTATTGATGAATATTATTTTATTTCACATTCACTGACACAGACTGGTCAGCTGTCACTGCACAGTGGGCAACCATAGGGCCGGAGTTACGGCCAACGTACACAGGATCCGGCAGCAGCTGTGTTGTGAGATCAGCCATATTGACATTTAAAAGTAGTGATGACAGAGGAGGTTAGAAACAACGAAAGATTTTCATATTCAAGTATGGCCACAAAGCATCTGTTACCACATCTAAATGACCTGCAAAAAATGTCTGTAAAACAACTATAAACTATATTATAAATGTGGCTACAGAAGAACTCCGCTTCTTCTTCAATGTCCATTTCCAGTGGACATTGAAAGCGCGACGGATGCTGTGTATGTTTGTTACAAGGTAAGATTCTTTGTGCAAATAGACTGAATTTCTTCAGAGATGCAGCGTGTATCATTCTCTGCATTCAATGGATAAGTTTTGCACAACTTAAACTGGAATGATGGTTCTTTGAAGATGCAAGTAAAACAGAGAGGCTGACATACACCAAGACTGCAATGTGCAGAGCTGATTGGTTGATTGGTCCTCAAAGTCAAATCAGTTCCTGATTTAGTATGTATCAGCCACAAGGATCTTGATGGTAAAATGTCAAAATTGATGCTGTTTTTGAGGTAAAAGACACGCTTGATGATAGTGACTCTGGAATGACCACAGCACCCATCGTACAGTAACTGACACTGCGTGGTTTACCAACTGCAAATATATGTGGTTGTTTTGGGTCAGTGAGTGCAGACAGTAAGCTCCATCTGCAATTAAAAGTTACTGTGTTAAAATCAACTTTCACTTGCTTGTGGAAAACACAAATGACAATGATGCATAAAGGACATCATGGCTACATTTAGGCAAGTCTGTCAGTAAAAGTCTAGCAAGCATGCTGCTCATGGTGGCCATCAGCTACAAATGCTGTTGTATGAAAATGTTGTAAATGCAGCCCCCTTAATTTAAACATTTAGTCAGTTCAAAGAGAAATAAGTGACACCTGGTGAGTTTGTTCCAACGTCTCAAATGTGAGGATTTGCAGCTTTTCTTTGTCTTCTGTAACAGTAAACTGAATATATTTGGGTTTTTGACTGTTTGTCAGACAAAAAAAGTGTCACCTTGGGGATTTCAATGTGCATTTTCCACTATATTCTAACATTTGATAGAACAAACGAGATAATGAAATTGTGGTCTGTCAGCATGTCCAGATATTTCGGCTTCCATTCAAAGTCAAGACTCTCTTAGTTAAGCTTATTTGTGATTATTAGAGTGACATAGAATAGTGTGTATCTTGTTTTAGGGGAGTTAACTTCACTTGGCATTCATTTTCAGTAGAAGGTTCCTGCACTTATCAGGAAAGTATCACATGAAGCTCATTAAGATGAAGACAAGCTTGTGCATCTTGGGTGCAAGCAGAGGTGACTATTGTGAAAATATAATGAGACAGGAAGTTGCACTCTGTGGATAAACACAAAACAGAAGAGCATATATTTCCTTGAAGAGCTGTGTTAGTCAAAGGAAGCTTCAAAGATTTAGCCCCAAGACTGTGAAACCACAAAGGCCACCCACATGGTTTCATATTACAGATGTGGAACTGATTCTGCTGCCTCTGCATAGTGTGGCAACCACACAACTATCATTTGCAAAGTGAAGGATGTTTAGGTAAGCTGATGTATTTTATAATGTCAGTCATGGCATTACTGGCACCGGTCAAAACTGATGGCAACTGTGCCTTTTACCCCAAGGTCTTGTCATTTAGCTTGCCATGAGCAGAAGTCTGAGACAAAACATCTAAAGAGATATCTTTTGCACCTTTATGGACAGCATACAGTGCAGATATGAACAGGAAATATGGTATGCAAATTATGGTATCATTAGGTGTTTGTCTCTGCCATCGCTGCAGACGGGGAAGTGAGAGAGAAATAAAAGGAAACTCGGGGTTGCCAAGGTGATGCTTGTGCCAAAACTTTTCTGTTCTATGGCTGTGAATGTCACGTCACCTCCAGACGTCTTATGGTTTTACCAGTAACATGCAGAACTCAGCTTTTCTGGTTGAAAACTGGGTAAATACAGTAGATGTATTGAATGTGTTGTTCTTTTTTGGTTGTGAATGTAAATAGTGAATATGCTCTGTCAGATGTTAACTGTGCCACTTGACTGACTGACTTCTCCATGAAGTGTTTGAAAACCTAATCTTACCACAAGTGGCCTCTAAGCTTAAAATAAAACACAGAGACTCACATGATAGTAAGATAAGTGCAGAATAATCCCCAAACTTCACCAAACAACACACACACTTTGCAAAGAAACTGATATCTGTTATAAATAAACAGGACACCCGTGAAGGTGCGACATTGCATGTCGTGTCAGCTTACGTAGGTCTTAACCTCCAAAGAAGGTCAAGCCACACACACACACGTAGAAACACACATTGAACACATAAAAGCATTCTGCATGCATCACTTATCACCACTTTTCTTCAGACTGTTACAATTTTAACATTTTCAGGAGCGTCCTCTCAACCCCATTAACCCTGATATAATTGTTTCCATATTGAAGAAATATTGAAGATTTGTCTGAGGGATAAGATAAATGAAATGGAAAATTACCATTTAGAGGCACACATAGGCCTACATTAGTAAGCATTGTCTTCCTAAAATATGAAGCGTATCCACGTAAGTCCCACCTTTCTGTACAGACAAATACGGATGATCAGTTATTCATAGGAATTTATCTCTTCAGTTAGCCGCACTCTGCCATGTTTACAGATAGTATGTGCTGAGGTATTTTTCGGTCATGCGACCTCTGGCACTGCGCAGTTGTTGTGAGGCGTCAGAGCCAAAGAGAAAGGGAGGAGGAGGAGGAGGAAGAGGCAGCAGGGCAGACAGGGAGGCAAAGGGGAAAGTGTAAAGGAGGCTGTCGGGAGAGGAAAGCTGTAGGCGAGACGATAGGGAGCAGGAGGGGAGGTCAGTTTCAGAGAATCTGGTGGGAGGAGATTGCAATATCTCGAGTTTGAGCAAAAACAAGGAGAAGAGTGAAAAGTACAAAGGTTAAAGAGAGAGCGGACAACCACTGCTTCTGTTTTTCGGACAGAGAAGAGCTTTAGTTATCTCGGCAGCTTCTTTATTTGATATTACAGCGGTCAGCAAGTTCTTAGAAATAGTTCCTAAATAGGTCAGTTTGTCAGTTCCCTACCAAAACACACGGCACAGTAAAGTGCTGCTTGTTATCAATCACCAGAACTTGATTTCCCCACGTGGATCCTGATGATGCAGGATGATAGTCGCCGAAACTGTCCAACGAAGGAGTCACTTGTCAGTCCAAAAGACTTCATATTTACTCCTCTTGGTTTGTTTGTAAAAAGCTAGTCTGAACACAATGCTGGCCAGATCCTTTTTTTTTATCTTTGGTCCAGACCAAGTGAACCGAACTACAGGTCTGAAACTACTTGATTAGGTTAAGGGAAACATTGCCATCATGGTTCAAAGAAAAAACACAACGCTGACTGTTGGTATAAGACGCAAACACGAACTGCGAGCCCCAAGTTACACCCATTGCACCCCGTCCATCAGCTACAATGTCGTGCTACTTCCTCCTTTGATGCTGAGAGAGGAAAGTCATTATTGACTGCTGGAGCTGGTCCGATGTTTTGGGTGTAGTTTGTTGTATAAGCGATCTTTTTGTAAAACAGGATTTAGGTCTTTCTGGAGTCATTTCCTTGTTATTGCGAGTGTGTGCCAACCAAGACCCCATAACGTCTTGCCAGAAGAAACACATATGGAATGCTTACACACACACACACACACACACACACACACACACACACACACTTGTACTCCTCCGGGACTCTCACTACCTGCTAAGTGCTGATAGCTTCAGATCCTAGATGTATGTCTGTGTGCAACCAGAGCAATGCTGCATCTGTGCACCAGGCCTGTCCAGCCCCCCCCCCGTCTCTCTCCCAGGCCAGCAGCGGGCCAGAGCTATCCATCAAAACTGGCATCAGACAGGGAGAAGTGGAACTGCGGCATCTGCCTGGGGCGATGTGTTCACATTAACCTCTCCAACAAGAGGCCAGTACGTCATGGTGCTCTTCTCCCAGACAGAAGTTTCATGGGAAACAACAGTGGCTGCTTGTAATGTTTCACTGTTACAGTGTGATGTAGATGTAGGTCAGAAGGAGCCAAAATAGTTTGGTAGTCGATAAGCATGTGATTGTTTGATATGGCCAGTTATTCTTCTACAGCTCTGATTCATATAATGGCATCAGAATATTTGGGATCAGCTTTAGACTTTAATGTCTAAACAAGCTCACAGGAAGAAAAAGAGCAAAGCAAAGTATATTTTTCTATAGATGTAAGAAAATACAATATTGATTGGGAGTGTGTGTCATCAGATAATCAATATTAGATTACTCATATTGGAAATCGCGGCAGAAACAATTGATCCTGACATCCTTTAGTTGTATTTTTTTGAAAATACCCCCATTCGATCTCTTTCTGTTTACCTGCCTTTCTTTTTTTGTGACCAAGTTGAATTAGAGGAAACAGGCATGAATAAACATACAGATGTGGAGATATACGTATATAAATGTACACATTTACAACCGATAACAAATATATAAAGTATTGTTCCTTTCCTGAACAGGTTTGGCACCATTGCAACTAAGGTTATATTAATTATCCTTCTTCCTTTTCCTCCTATCCCCAAAACACATTACTCTCCCCCTCCTCCCTCTCACCTTATCTACCAATATCCCCCTCCCCTCTTTGTACAGTGTCGCCCAAGGTTTTCCAGCATCTGAGAAACACAGTGACACAAATGTAGTAATAATTTCAGTCAAGATAACTTTCAATTACACTGACTGAAAAGCACATCTTCCATCTCTGGACATGAATTAACCACAGCCCTTTTGCCAACCATGAATGACTTTTAAATGCATAAAGTATAAATAAAGAAAATAATTAGATCCTGTATAGATCAATACATACATATGCTTTCGAATCAAAAACACTAAAAGCTAAGAAATGCAGTTTGTAGTCCTGAGACTTTGGCTGGAGCATCACAGAATCAAAGAGCCAGACACCAGACCTGACATTTACTGTGGATTTTTAAGACTGTTGGATTATTTCCCCCTCTTAAGCTGAGGTTTTCATTTTCTCAGGATAATTCATTTTGATTGCAAATCACATCCCTTATGTGGGATGTTTTAGATGCAGCATATGCAATTTTATTGTGTCACAAAGTAATTTTTGATTTTTGATCTTGAAACGTATTTCCAACCAGAGAGGGTAAAAAGGCTGCATCTCTGTGAGAAAATATCTACTTGCTCAGTATGTTAAGAGGAAATACATTTTTGACAGTAAGCGAGAACTAGTTCATGTGACAAATTCTTAACGGCCTCGGGTAATTTCTGGTCTTTGGTGGTGACAAAAACTCGACATTACTGGTTAGGGAAGGAACTGAAGTGATCCGAAAGTCTATTTCTGTCATCACATCATTATAGCCGGTGTCCTTGCTTGAGTTTATGTGTAGATTGTTGTATGTACATTAGTTTTTTTTTGTTTTTTGTTTTTTTGCCAGTTTATCTTACTCATTTAGAGTATTCAGAGTGGCTGTGTATGTCCTGTGTGATGTTTTTCTTTACTGTTCTTAAGTAGCCTTGAAACAAAACATCAAGGGGAGTTGTGACCCTCCTTGAACGCATCTGTGTGTTTGACAGAGAGAGGGAGTGTGTCGATGAGGCCATGTCCACACTATTGTGGATACGTTTAAAATATGTATCTGTCTCTTTTCCCCCTATTTGAGCTTCAACCCACAGCAGGCCGGAGTTTTTCACCTCTAAAAATGATCTTTTTAGCAACACTGGCTAATTTGTTTTCACCCTAGATGTTTCTTTCTTTATTGGCCCTATACAGTGTTTTTCACATTCATGATTTTGATATATTAGGAACCAGTGAATTTAAAATAAATGTTCAGTAATTGCTAAGCAGAAAATAGTAATCTATTCTGCTCACACCTGCTCACTGGAATAACAGCTCTCTTGCTCAAAGCGTATATGACTTATCTGCATTTTTAATTTGTGGATATTTATCTTGATCAACAGTAAAATCAGTCACATGACAGTAACATTAAATCGACAAACATATATTGTATATATTGTATTAGTTTTAACATGTTACAGTAGGGTGTGGGCACGGTGCAGGCTCTTTAAATAACACAGTCTGCATTGCAAATCTAAGCTTATGATTGTTTCTGGTGTATGCTTTTCCCTTTCAATCTTTGTTTAGCGATGTATTTATATTTACAAAACATCCCACAACCAACAATTAGATTAATCTGCTGTTATGATCCACACTAAACAATCATTTCAGCATCCTACTAAAGGGCTTAAGAAAGATGAGTGTGTTTCTGCTCTCAGCGCTGCTTTGAGAAACGCACATGCAGTAAAGTAAATAATGAACAAACCCTCATTGGATCACGCCTAAAATTACTCTTTACTTTTAAAGGAATAGTTCCCAAACAATTTTGGGAAATATGTGTATCCGCTTTCTTTCCAAGACCTAGATGAGAAGATCGATGCCACTGTCATGTCTGTGCCTGGCAACCTCCATGTGACGCCAAAAGTCACCGCGTCCGGTTGTTGTTTGCCAAGAAATATTTACAACACATAACTTCCGGTAAAACTACATCTTGTTGTTTTTATATTTCAGTTTGTGTACATTTCAAACAAAGATATAACAAGATTGTGTGGTAGGTCTATTTTTGAACTTTGTTGGGAGCCAGGCTAGCTGTTTCCCCCTGCTTCCAGTCTTTATGCTAAGCTAGGCTAATCACGTCCCAGCTCTAGCTCGATACTTCACACACAGACATGACAATGATATCACTCTCTTCATCTGAGTTTTGGAGAGAAAGCGAATAAGTGTATTTCCAAAATGTCAAACTATTCCTTTAAGAGAAATGTTTTTTCTGGGATTAACCGGATCAGCGTGACAGATAAAAACAGATAGTGAGCTGGAAACTAAGCTAAGCTAATTCTCTCTTGTTTTTCCTATAAATTAATTGCATCGATCCACCTAAACAGCAGGCAGTGAGCTAGAAGCACTCTACTGTTCATGAATACTTCTTGCACTAATTAAAATTTTAGCAATATAAGTGGATAGTGCAGATCAATGTGTGCTGGTCTGTTAAATGGGAGTTTGGCTAAGGGTATCAGTTCCTCATCACTTGATTATTAAATGCACACTAAAAATAGCACAAATAAAATACACTGCAACTATACTGTAAAACTATAATTAGAGCATCACAGATGTAGTCTATGCTGTTGACAAAGCATCTTATTTAAAATGAGACATACAGTTATTATTCTGTCAGAATTGTTGCATATACTTGTTAGAGAGCTCTGTGTGCACAGGATAAGCGATGCCAAACTACACTCCTTTTGCTGTTCACTGGATTCTCATTTGTGTCTCTGTTTTCTTTCAAAGTCTCCATTTGCTTTCACTGACTTTGCAAAATAAACCTGCAGTGATGTTTTAAGAGTTGGTGATTAGTAGGAATATGGAGTTTACCCACAAGCTCGTGGCACTGTTTGCCTCATAGCATGGGGCATAGCATGATTATTTTTGCATGTTGCTTATTGAATCTGGAGGAAGGTCATTCTTTGACCCCTGGGTGTGTGTATTTTTAGTTCACCCAGAGGTGTTTGATCTATCCCAGAAGCCCCCTCATCCCAGCTGCTCCCCTGTATGTCAAAACTGGTGTGATCAGCAGATATAGCAGACATAGTATGTGTATGTGTCTGCTGAAGGGATATGGTTAGGAGAGCGTCAACCACCCCTGCAGTATATAGAGAGAATCTGGGGGGGATGAAAGCTTTGACAACCGTCGGGGGGGATGATGTCATGCGTGGGTCTCTGCTTGTAAGCCTGCATGTTTTCTGCACCAGTGAAAAGCAGAGCTCCAGAGAATACATCTGGAAGTTCCAGAGAGTGGAATCCGACACCGCCGAGCCGACATGTTCAGTCAATGAATGAAAGGATGCGTGAGGAGAGGAGCAGAGAGATGCTGGAGTGGGTGGCAGGAGGGAAGGAGGGACGAAGATGAATGGAAGGAAGAAATGGTAGAGAGATGGATGATGTTGTTGAGGGAGAGAGGGGTGGGAGAATGAATTAATGAATGGGTGGAGGAGGAGAGGAAGCAGATTAAATGGCGAGCCGGACTGAAGGAGATGATTTTTAGCCATGCTTTGCTTTGCTGACGGTACGGCTGTAGGGATGGAAATGACGATCTGTCGGTCGGTCCACCACTTTGGTCCAGGCTTGAATATCTCAGCAACTAATATATATATTGAAATATTGAACAGACATTCGTGTTCCCTAGAGGATGAAACCCACTGACTTTGCTGATACCTTGATTTTTCCTTTTGTGCCACCAGCAGGTCACAGTTTTCTACTTATCTAGTGAAACATCTCAGCATCTACTTCGACTGGAACAAGATTTTGTACAGACATTCATGGTCCCCAGAGGATGAACTGCAATCATTTTAGTGACCCCCTGACTTTTCATCTAGCGCCATCATCAGGTCATTTCCCCAATACTTCAGTTTATGTCCAAAACTAATGACATTATCCTTCAGCCACCGCTGTAATTTCTTTCTATGGCTAACTGGCAAATGTTAGCATTCTAACACACTAAAGTAAGATGGTGAATATGGTTGACATTACACCTGCTAAACATCAGGGGCCTACTTCACCAAATTAGCAAAGAAACACCATACTTACGACACATGAATGAACATTTAAGAGGAATGGAGGGCTGGCAAATTTATCAATTTATTAATTGCTTTTGTGATATGTTAACATAGTGATTTTTAGCATGTTTAGTTAGCATGCAGGTCAAAGAACCACTGTGTCAAAGTACAGCCTGACAAATCCACTAGCATGGCTTTAGATCCATAGTCTTGTATCTAATCATGACTTGTCTTCTTTATCTATATCTATACTAACACTCAATGGAATTTGGCCTCTTGTGTTCCCCTCTGCATATGAAGACACAAACACGCCTACATTCATGGCCTTTTGCGTCCACTTCACACCCACATACTGCACAGTTGCCAAGTAATAAGCAGCGACTGAGCAGACAGCCAAATGAGAAAATTAAGTCAAAGTCAGCAGAGCTAAAAACATGTCAGAAGTTCAGCTCGTGACCAACCATTCCTAGAGTGGTTAGAGAGGAAAGTGCGGATACAAAACAAGAAGAAATCAAAGAACAGGCTGGAAAATAGACAATCAGAGGAGGATTATGGGAAGGTAAGAAGGGAGAGCTGAGAAAGAAGAGCAGTGGAGAAGAAAAACAGATAAATATCAAAGAACAAAGGAGGAAATCTGGAAATATTTCAGTTTCATAACTTTTTTCATGGCTCCAGGCTGCCAGCGGCCAGGCCATGCCTGTTGTTAAACACCAGCACATGGTGCATGAAGGTCCAGGTCCCACCCAAAGCCCGTTTTTTGGGTTTATTCCTTTAAAAGGTCAGACACCAGTCCATCATAAAAACATTCATTCATTCATTCTTGCACTCTGATTGATGGCATTAACATTATCCTGTTTCTGAGCTCCTGCAGATGTTTGCTTTCTTTAATTTTAGAGGATTTGTTTTAACTGTCTGTCTAGGATCAGCTTTACAGCTGACACGTGTTTCTTACTACAACTGATTAAGGTTGAGTTTCACGGTTACCTAATGACTTTGTTGCCCACAGGTGCTGATTTGCGTTAAGCTTTAAAGCTGATTATAGCTGGTTAGATATGTTACAGATGAGCAGGTGCCAGTTGGGTGTGTGTTTTTACTGTGGCTGAACGAGGCTTTGAAGCCTACAGGTGCTGACTTGGGTTAATTTTTATAGCTGGTTTGATGTCTCACAGGCCAACAGGTGCTGATCTGTGCTGCTTTCTGCCCTGGCTGTATCAGACAGATCTCACTTTTGCTACAAGGTTTGATGTCTTGCAGAATTGTTAAATGCTGAAATTGGGGTCGTTTTGGTTAACATATCCAAGAGGGCAGCAGGGTTTTATTGTGGGTTAGTGTGGCTGACAGACTGCCAGGACCAATCAGGACCACATGGAGCTTGACCGAAAACAGACTCATTGTAGTCTTAAGGCTGTGGTATTTAAACCAAATTACATTAGAAGTTTCTGGTGAGCAAAAATGAGATTTTTCTTACGATAAGCAACGACATACATGCGCTGTATTGCATCTGTTGAAACAAGAGTTTACAGCCAGTCTGCAGCTCTACTGAGGCACAGTGGTGCTGTGATCTCAGCATGCTAACATGCTCACAACACAATGCTAACATGCTGATGTTTAGCTATAATGTTCAAGATTTTCACCATCTTAGTTTAGCATGTTAGCATGCTAACATATATAGCACTAAACACAAAGTACAGCTGTGGCTGATGGGAATGTCATTAGTTTACAAGTATTAAGTTATAAACCAAAGTATTAGAAACATTTTAATTTTGACCTCATGGTGGCGATAGAAGAAAAGTTAGGCATCACCAAAGTTCTCACTCAGTTCATCCTGAGTGGAACATCTGTACCAAATTTCAAGGTAATCCATCCAATAGCTGTTGAAATATTTCAGTGTGCACCAAAGTGATGGACCGACCGACATAGAGCCAAAACACGGCTAGAAAACACCTCTCCTTCTGCTCTGCTCACCATGTGTAATAGAGTACAAAAAAACGAGCGTCCACACAGTGATGGACAGCTTTATAAGCCAATACCTCAAAGGCTCATGAGGCCATTTCCATCCACAAAGGGAGAAGTGCACTTATTGGTTTTCCAGGGCAGATGTTAGCCCAGCTCACAAAAATAGCCAGTTACATAACTCCCTGGTTTTGATTTGAGCAGAGCAGAGCCAGGAGACACCAAATACAGCAAAATGAGATTGGTATACACAAAAGGCTCGTCTGCCAATAGACAGAGGACGTTCCCGTGTGATTTACAGCTCAGGCCAGCGTGACTCTGAACTGTACGTGAGCTCAGGCTGTGATAAATGGAAAAGGCCTGGCTGGCCCGAAGCCATCTTAAATCAGCTAAATTAGCTGTGTGTGTCTATGTCTGTCTGTGTGTGTGTGTGTGTGGGGGGGGGTATGTGTGTACCTGTGGATTTGAGGGGATGTCCATAATCAGGTTAATAGGAACAGGAAATGGAGCTTCTCTGGGAGATGGAGAGGGGTAACAGAGGAAGTATAGAGAGGAGCGAGGGAGAAACAGGGGGGATAATATTTCTTGGCTGGGATTCCAGTATATGACTCTGCAGGTCTGGTTCTCTCTCTCTCTCTATTTCTCTGTCTATCTCTCTTTACCAGAGGGGAATGTAAAAAGTGTAATCTCATATGAAATCTATGTGATCAACATCTAAACATGACTGGACGATGAGAGGCAGCAGTATGTTTTTATAAGTCCTCTGATTAGAAGAGAGCAGTGAGAGGGGCTGGCAACAGAGCAACTTAATTGCATGTAATTCGTGGATGTAAGCCTCCTTGAGTTATGGTCTACATACATGCACTGATCCCTGTTTGTATTGCTCTCCCTGTCTGTCTTCTGCCAAGCATGTCCTGTTAACATGCACAAGAGAGACCACATATTCAGTAGTTCATACGTTTAAAAAAACATATTATAAAGTAGGTCTGTCACGATAACTGTTTTTGTTGGACGATATATTGTCCCAGAAATAATTGTGATAAACGATATTAGTGTCATTTTAAGACCATTTAATGCCACTGATATAATGATAATATAATAGCATAATAATGCAAGCACACCCTTTCAAAGAGCAATTAACTTTTAATTCTTAAGAATATTCAGACTATGTTATTTGATTAAAATATCCTAAATAAATAAAACATAAATAAAATAAAACCACACAACCAAAACAATACTGACTCATTCACATTAATGGGCTCTCCTCTCTCATTCGACTTAAACCCAAAATGTTGCCACACCGGTGCTGTGGAGTGCGGCTTTGAAACCAAGTCCATTTGGACTCATTCTTCCAAACTTTCTGGCTTGAATTATGCAGTCGTCGGGGAAAAAAACAAGAAATGACAGCAAAACGTGTCTCAGCATAGTTTTCTTCTGTTCATTTGGCTTAGGCGCTGCGCCCAAGTCTCATAATTGTAGGGAAAACCCTGGTGTTTATTTTGGCATCATGTTGGCTAAAATGTTGGTGACATTCTTATGTAAAGAAACATGCATGTAAACACAGCAGGCAATACTGAGGTCAGCAAAAAAGACTGAGGTCATGTCCATATAACGTACGATAAGTTGATAACATAATTATCGTGACAGGCCTATTATAAAGTGGTTAATTTAATTTTCATTTGAAAGATGTATGCTGCTTAGCAGGTAATATTGACTATGTTCACCTTCTTAGTTAAGAGTGTTAGCATGCTAACAATTTTAAATTAGCACTAAACACAAAGTACAGCTGAGGCTGATGTCATTAGTTCTGCAGGTATTTGATCATAGAGCAAAGTATTTGACAAATTAATATTTTGACTTGATGATGGCGCTAGATGAAAAGTCAGAAGATCACCAAAGTTATTACAATTCATCCTGAGGGGAACATAAATATGTGTATCAAATTTCATGGCAATCCATTCAACAATGGTGGCGCTAGAGGAAACCAAAGCCATTCAGACTGATTCTCTGGGGGCCACAAATGTCTGCGCCACATTTCATAGCAATCCGTAGAATATTTGTTGACATATTTCAGACTGGACCAAAGTGGTGCACCGACTGACCGAACCATCATCCTTTGAGCTCCTCCGCTAGCGTGGCTACAAAGTCTCTAATTATTCTGGGGACACAATCCAGACTCCATATGGTAGTTCTCTGTTTTGTTTGGGTCAGACACATTAGCTACAAAGCATCATCATCAAAGAACAAATAGCTGCTTTTTATTTGTGTCTCCATGTATGTGGTCTCTGTCTGCATGTTCTTTTTTTAATCCCACTCTTCTTCGACTCCTCTGCACTCCCTCACAAGTCCGGGAATTGAATAAATTTCACTGGAGGAATTCCCTGGCACGGTAGATATAAAGAGTGTCATTGTAGTGCAGGCACAATGAGACATGGATGGATTTATATAGAGCCTCTGTGATATATACTCAGCTCAGTGACAGACGGACGCAGACTGCGCAGAGTGCAGAGAAGAAGCCATTGTCCTGCAGGTCAGAACGAACTCTGACCAAAGTACTTCACATTGATGTTTGAAATTCCTCCAGAGTCCTCCAAAATTACTCTCCGTGTGTGTGTGTGTGTGTGTGTGTGAGTATGATATGGTTCACGCAGTTCATCCCTCATCTCAGTATACCATCTCTATATACAGTATATTGCTAAATATTTTTGATATCATTAGAGTTATGTCAATATTGTGGCTAAATTACTGAAATGTCTATTATTTATTAATTTATTCTATTACTAGATGTGTTTATTTTTCATTTCCGGGTTGCATCTTGAATGTTTTCTAAATATTTATTAAGAATGTTTGCTAATGCTGACCTTCTACTTATTAAGATGGCTTTTTTTATATGAGAAAATTAAAGCACAAGTATCTTATTTCAGGACTGGATTATTTATTAATCAGTTAGATTATTTAATCTGAACTCACACTGGAAAGCAGTACAGTAGATAGTGCATTCATCTGTTTAGTAAAACAAAAGTCTTTGCCATTCTGTATAACCTTTTCTTTCCCTCTGTCCCTGCAGTGCTGCTGCCGTGCGTGTTCTCCTTCAATGTGGATCAGAAAAATGGTTTGTCGTTCAGCGGTCCACTGGAGGACATGTTCGGCTACACCGTGCAGCAGTTTGAGAACAGCGAGGGGAAATGGTGAGTGTCATCAACTGTTGTCTAACATTCATCATCTTTCACCGCTACACAGTTTCCTCCTCATCTCACAGATGCCAGTTGAAATACAAGCCCATTTCAGACATGCACCATGCGATGGCGATTTAACATGATGTTACGTCGGACCTTGTCACATTTCTGTAAAACATCCAACCAGTCTGAATTGAAAGCTGTCAGATTAACGTAAAAGGCAGCAGCAGCTTTAATAACTGTATCACTCAGTTATCATCTCTTATGCACAAAGGGGAAAAAAGAGTTTAATAAACCACAAACACTGTGAATGAGCCAGTTTTAAGTTGTTGCGGCGAATCTTGTCATGTTGTTTCAGTCTATAAGGAAATGAGTTTACACGCACAGTATCGTTAAATGATGAAATTGGGGGTGAATGCTTACAATGCTCACGATGGTCAGTAACTAAAGCTTCAATGGCAAAATACGTTTTCAAATGTGAGAGAACAGAAAACTTCTGAGCCCAGGAGGTGTCAAGGAGAAAAAAACACAACTAAGTACCATCGAAACAGTCCGTTATCTTGTAAAATGAGTTTAAAGGATCTCAAAGATAACACAAGGTTGTCTTTAACAGCCAAAACCCTGAAGTATACCCACATACCTCAGTCCAAAATCAAACTGTATTAAATCCAAGCGACCCGTAAGTGAGAGTGTGAAGGGTACACGTAAGACAAGACTAATGGCATGAAAAGTGATAAGTTCTGCTAAATCAAGAGCACAAATTACTTAATCATGTGCACAAATGAGTTATTATTTTTTATTTTTTCTCCATGACACGTCGCAGGCTCTGTAGAAAACTCTCTTCTTCCTGCATATCATTATTTTTCAACTCAGCGCTGTTTTCAGCAGTGCCAATGCTGCCTCTCATGCACCAGTTGCCAAATATAATGCAAATATTGTGGCTTGTTGCGTAAATGTCTTGTCAAATCTGAATAAAGTCGTAAGGAACATGTATGCAATGAGAAAAACGAAGCACTGATAGAATATAGATAGAAGAACAGATAGAATAAGTAACATTAATTTGCATTTTCTTTTGATGATTTTCTGGAAATTCAGTAAAAGTTTGCACTACATTTAGATGGAAACTTGACTTCAGTGTGCAGATGAAGGTGTCTAACAAGCAGTATCAACTTTTTTGTTTTTGTTCTCAAACTGGTGTCTCTGCTCTGGTGGTCCTGGTGGTCCTGGTCATTTTTTCTTAATCAGAAAAGTATTGTGTAGGAGAGGCCTGGCCAAAAACGTTCATAACATTTTATTACATCAAGACAAGTAATCAGTTCAGTTTATTTCGAACCCACAACATTAACAAAAGCGAAAAACCCTAATTCACCTGTAAAACTAAATGAAGGAGAGCAGCTGGTGCTGCTGTAATGAGGATCTTTGCATTTACTACTCTAGCTGTTAACCGTAAACTGCCCACCAGAGTATCCACATACCCAGCTTGTAAATACACTGAAACCAAGCATCTGTGGCTCCCTGCTAAAACTGTCTGGGAGCACATTTTTAAAACCTTGTTAAATGCTATTAGAGTGTGGTTAATGGCTCTATGTCTCTCGCTCTTTTCTCTACATCTCTCCTTCAGTTACTCCAGTCTTTATTTGCCAGTTTGCTCCAGTTTCTCTCCAACCTGTTGCAACACCAAAGCTGATTCCTTCCCACATGTCTGTACCTGGTGCTGTTCTGCGGTAATGATCTTATCGAGCTCATATGAGATCAGTTTCAGTAATTCACTCACCGCTAATCAGTGGAGCCAGCTGTGACTGAACCTCGCACGCTGTTCCCCGAAAACACACTGGCTCTGTTGCATCTCCAGATAGCACTATTTTGTTCCAGCTCAGAGAAAAGTGTTACCCAAAGAGGTCAGAGTGATAAGGGCCTGAGTGAAGAAGTTGAACCCGTGAAACAACATGGGCAAAGCAGGCAGCGAGCAGAGGGAAGACATCAGATATCTGAGGAGTGAACGAGAACAGATGAAAGAAAGAAAATAGATAGGTAAAAACAGAATGATGGAGAAATTTCAAGGAAATGATGCAGACGGGCAATAAAATTAGAGATGATATGTAGCCCTCAGTGCGTCTGTGTGGGAGAAAATTATGGGGGAAAAAATACAGATCGTGAGATGATGTAAGACGCAGGTTGCCATAGCTGGGAGGTGACTGATTAGCCACAGATGTCTCCTCCAGGCCTCCACCCTTTAGCTCTTCAGTGCACCGCAGCAGTGTTGAAAGGTGGATCAACTGCACAGAGAAAATGTGTAGCTATGTGGCAGAGACAGTTCAGAGAGAGACATCATTCCACTGCAGTTTCTCATAACTCTGGCTCGCCATAAGTTTTGTCTCTTCTCACAAGACTGTCGGCTTAGATAATCAGAAAATGTCCATGTTGTTGTTGAGTCAACTTCTACAAAGCGTTACCCAAACAAAGTACTGCTTGTTTATGTAGAGAAGTTAGGAGAAACCTAGAGAAATTTGCTAGCATCAAAACAAACAAAATCTGCCAATGGGTTAAGCAAAAGTTACTTGATAAGATTTCTTGAAACTATATTGACACTTAAAGAAATTGTTTCACATTTTGGGAAATACACTTATTTGCTTTCTTGCCGAGACGATTGATACCACTCTCATATCTGTCCGTTAAATACGAAGCTGCAGTCAGGAGGCGGTTAGCCTAGCTTAGCATAAAGACTGGAAACAGGGACAGATATGATTAAGGCATAGATCTTCTCATCTAACTCTCGATGAGGTGTATTTCCCAAAATCTTGAACTGTTCCTTTAAAACTAGTGTAAATTATTTGAAATAAGCAATGGCACTTAAGGAATGCAAGACCTTCAAAGTTTTAAGATTGATGGTATGATTCTTGAAATAAGCAGAGCCATTTAGTTTTCCGTTAACAGATGTTTGGGATAATAGTTTGACAATCAAGCAATCCACTTTTTTAGACTTGTTTCTTGTTAGATCAAGCTGAGGCGGGTGAAAACATCTAGTCACGTAAGAATCATGATTCTTATCTTCTACTATTAATTAGTAAATAACAAAAAAACACAAAGCACAGCTGAGGTTGACGGGAATGTCATTAGTTATTTGGTCGTAAACCAAAGTACTGGACAAATTAGATTTTGACCTGATGGTGGCACTAGATAAAAAGTCAGGATATCACCACAGTCATTAGGATTAATCACCTGGGCACCATGAATGTCTGTACAGAATTTCATGTCAATCCATCAGATGTTTGTTGAGATATTTCAGCCTGGACCAAAGTGGTGGTCCAACCAACTTAAATTGCCATCCCTAAATGGTCTAAAAATCAAGACCAAGTTTAATAATCTGATGAAAATGGTGCCTGACAGGGTTATTTAGCTTGGATGAGGCAAAATAAAATTTAAATAAGATATTATGACTTTCTTGAATTGACCTCTTTTGCAGTGATGCACACACACTCACGGCTTGTTAAGATGTATCAGTCTTAAACAATCTGTAGTCATTTATTTATTTAAACATCATTTACAGATGAATTAAAAGAATAAGCAGCTATGTTTCACCCTGTTGAGTGTTGGTCATAAATAAATCAATAATGCTGTGGTGTTTCTCACAGGCAGCTGAGAGTGGGCCGAGCAGGGAGTGTGTTGTTGTCTCGCTTTAGATGACCAGGGCCCATTAGAGTGCAGGAATGTTAATAAGCCTGAGTGTTTGGAGGAAGGCAGATGACCGGCTCTCTTTGGCATCAGTTTACTGATGGACTGACACAATGTTATGAAACTCACACATGGACATGCAGTTGTGCATACTG
This sequence comes from Macquaria australasica, assembly GCA_005408345.1. Lineage (NCBI taxonomy): Eukaryota > Metazoa > Chordata > Actinopteri > Centrarchiformes > Percichthyidae > Macquaria > Macquaria australasica. Next base: position 229,020 of record SEMN01000404.1, read on the forward strand.
AACATACATGTGCAGTACAGACCAGCAGCGGTGGAAAATAACTAAGTACATTTACTCAAGTACTGTGCTTAAGTACAATTTTGAGGTACATTTTATGCTACATTATACTTCTACTCCACTACATTTCAGAGGCAAATATTGTACTTCTTACTCCTCTACATTTATTTGATAACTTTAGTTACTTCTGCAGATTCAGATTAATACAAAAATATAATCAACAAATAAATAGTGATTTAATGTGATGTATTAATATAAAACTTTGATGATCCCGGGGGGAAATTCACAAGTTACCCAGCAGATAAAGTAGATAAAGCAGTTAGAATGAGCTCCACCTTTACCAGCTTCAACATCATGTACACATTAATGCATCAATAACTATAATATAATAATATAATATACATTATTCTGAAATGGGCCATAATGCATAATGAGTACTTTTACTTTTGGTACTTTAAGTATATTTTGATGGTAATACGTTTGTACTTTTACTTCAGTAAAAATTTGAATGCAGGACTTTTACTTGTAACAAAGTATTTCTACACTGTAGTATTGCCACTTTTACTTAAGTACAACATCTGAGTACTTCTTCCACCTCTGCAGACCAGATACACACACACACACACACACACACACACACACACTCACACTGTACAATGAACAATAACACTGTACCCATCTGCAAACATCTGTAACATATCATGAATTAGTATGTAATGAGGTGAAAATTAAGTCGTAATTAAGTGTTGTTTTACACAATATAATGATATGACAGCCACAGATTCATAAGCCAATTACAATAAACTATTTGGCTTTATCAGCCAATCTGAACCTGCTGTTAAATTTAACTATGTAAGTAGAATTGAGGCAAATCTAAATTGTTGTGAAATTAGAAGAACTCTTCCAACCTGCCAATGCTTAATCTCTGCAATAATATTTGACGTGTGCTTGTTCTCACAACTGTAAAACTTTAATGCTGTTGTGTGGTTGTTGGCAGGATTTCTAACCGACCAATCCCAACTGTTTTTCTTTTCCCAATTTCTTTTCAGGGTTCTGATTGGATCGCCGCTGTCGGGCCAACCAGCTAAACGGACAGGAGACGTCTACAAGTGTCCCGTGGGGAAGGGGGACAACACGTGTGTCAAACTGGAGCTGCCTAGTAAGAATACTGTGTGGTATGCATGGTTGAGGAAATATATGCATCTTTGTGTTCAGCAACTATTTAAATGATTGATTAATTGTTTCCATCATTTTTAAAAGCCAAAATGCCAAATGTTCTCTGGTTCCAGCTTCTCAAATGTGAGGATTTGCTGCTTTAGATATCATTGTAAATTGAATATCGTTGAGGTTTTGGACAAAACAAGACATTCAAAGATGTCACCTTGGGCTCTGGGAAACTATACAGGGCATTTTGCACTATTTTTTGACATATTAAAGACAAATCAAAAATAATCTGGACATTATTATAATGAAAATCAGTAGTTGGAGTCCTAATATGTACTTTTTTGTGGCAGGTTTTTGTGTAACTGTGCTACTGTGTGTGTCTACTATATCTGACTGGGTCTCGTGGGAAGGAAGTGAGGCCCATCAGAACAGGAAGACAGTAAATAAACAAGATTTTAATGTTTCATCCTTCCAATTATATCTTAATTAAACAGATAAACACAACTTAGCTCCCGGTCAGCAGCCTGCAAAGCCTCTATTAATGTTTGCTACTGAGAGCTGGTATAGTGTGTACAGTAGATCTGCACAGCTCAGGGATTAAGACTTTTCAACACAGTTGTTCACACCTCAGAATTATCAAGTTACAGGAGTTAAAGTTCTCCTGCTGTTGGTAAATTATTGGCTTCAAGTGCTTATAATTTACAGTCAGGGCTGGAGATGATACTCCACCACTCACCAGTGGAGAATGCTGTATTTGTTTTATCTTGGAGGACTTAGACAGGCAAAAGCCTAAAATCTCACAAACTCAAGTTTAGTCTAGAGAACATCCACTGGGAGTCGATTGAGCCACTCAGCAAGCAACTGGGAGTGGTTTACGTAATGACTACAATTTAAAGTGTGAATTTAAAGTGAAGCAGCAACTGCATAACTTAGTTTTTACCTCGGATTTATTCAAAAACCCATTTTGGTGGATACTTAAAGTGATGTTCCTTAAGCCCACCTGTGGAACATCAGGCAAAGTCCAAAAACAACCCAGCAGGAAGAGTTCATGTTGATGTTGCATTCAAGGAAAGGGCTTGTCAATCACATGGAAGTTTGATCCTGTAGAGTAATTTATGCTCACTGACGACGCCCTGCTCTCACATTGCCAGACCTGTCTCCATACTAGGTTTGCTCTATTCCAGCACAGGAGAGAGACAAGCCAAACCATAATGAGCGAAGTTAAATTTGTGCGGTTGTTATGTTATAATCCTTAATCACGGTTCCGTCTGACCAATAAAACTGAAAGGTGGTTATGCCAGGACTATTATGAAATACTGGCAACATCCGCGAGTTGTCTGCTAAACGGCACTGCAATATGTTTACATTCTGTTTGGAAAATTGAATCCAAATGACAAGCAATAAACATAATCTGCTGGCTGTACAATTTCAAATTCAGACTGCAGAACCACTTACTGCTGATCTAATTGTGAAATATCAAATAAAATATAATATACACACAACAAGACACAATATTTGTATGCATGTAGTGTGTATGTAACTGAAGAGTATGATCTTGATAAGCTGAAATGCTACATTTATATTTTGTTTGTCTATAAATTTCAGAAAATCCAAGTTCACCCTGGTTATAGTGACGTTAAACCTCCCTGTAAAACAAAAACATTGCAATTCATAGCCACTACCTAGTAAAACACTGGTTACAATGATGATATATATACGTATAAGTAGAAGCCACTTTACAAATGGCATTTGACCTGTATTTTTCTTTGATTTCCAAAAGAGGTCATTCCCAAGAGGGATTGTGTGATAAGTCTGATTTGTTCTGATAGTTATCTGGAGTTCACGGTTCACTGAGGACAAAGCTTGTATTCTCCTCTGCAGCTCCGCAAAGCTGCCTTCAGTCCCACGTGGACGTATCATGAGGTGCAGGATCTTGGTCCGTGTCACTCATTTTATCAGATAGTTAAGAAATAAGGAAAAGGGAAAGGACATCCGAAAGGTTCGAACAGTTCTGCTGCATGTACTGTTCAGAAGTGGCTGCTAATGAGAATCAGAAACGGTTAAATATTAAAATGCCCTCATGGGGACTGGTAAAAAGCTCCATTCGAAATTGCAACGGCATGTGAATGAGTTTAGATCCTTTTGGAAAGAAAAATAAAGCAGATCCAAAGCAGACTGAAGCAATAGTTTTTCATAACATGCTAATTTTAGCCACATGTTGTGATTGCTTAATGATTCGAGTCCTCCGTTCCTCCTACGATGTTTATCAGGCTGTTTTGTGCTCTGTATCCATTATTAATTGCCACACACTGAGGGAAGGTATGGTAAAGTAATGAAACATCCTATCTTTAACCACATGTCAGCGGTTATTACATCTTCTCGGGGTAGACGGAAGTGAGGAAGGAGGGTGAGCAGCTCGCTCTTCCTATGGGAAAATACAGAAGAGGAATTTGTCCAGCTGTTCTTTCTCTCTGTTCTGCTCTCTTTTTGTCTCACTCTGTTTTTTCATCCATGTTTTTTTTTTTTTTTAGAAAACACAACAGTTCCCAACTTACATGAAGTCAAGGAGAACATGACCATGGGAACCACTCTGGTGACCAATCCCAGTGGAGGATTTCTGGTGAGGGGGAAGTTGCTCTTATGCGTGTAATATATGAAAGTGCTCTGCAGTAAATTTTCCATACCAAACACAAAAGGAGGACCGAACTTTGCATATTTTTCTGCAAGAAACTGGGCAGCAAGTATATGTTCACTAGACCTTTGCTCTCTATGGAAACGGTGGGCTTGATCCTCCATGTTTCCCAGTAAGGCTTCATGTCCTGGGAATGTAACAGTATACTGTGAATCAACTGTATAAATGCAGAAATGTAAGTATGTAGGAGGTGGCGACGCCCATAAGGTTTTCTGGTCATGAACTCCAGTAAAATGTTATTTGTACATGATTATGAGATTGATAGGTTGTCAAAATTACAGAAACAATGGACTAGTGGCCAGTAAATACACATATATATTTATGTAACTTGTTACTTGGTCCAAGAAAATGTATTGTTGGGCTGTGTGGGCAGATCCTTTGCAGCTGCAAGTGTAACTGAAGCTCTAACCCTGACACTTAATGTGGTTAACATGAGCATTAATGTAACTCTTCAACACTATGCCTGTGTTTATATGCTGTAATTCAACACCCGTCAGTGCTAATCTAAAACATTTTACAATTTGAACAGGAAGAGGCCTGGATGTGTTACATAATCTTATTTCTTTCTAATGACATTCTCATTAGCTAATTAGCGAATGTTAGCACGCTAACATTTCCAATAATAAGATGCTGAACACAGAAAACGTAGTGAACATATTATACGTGCCAAACATCTGCATGTTAGTATTGTCATTGTGAGCATGTTAGCATGCTGACGTTTGCATTTAGCTCAAAGCACCTCTGTGCCTCACAGAGCTGCTAGCATGCTGCAGACTCTTAGTCTTGTTCTTATACAACTCCAGTATCCCTCCGGGTTGTAAGATAAGCACTTAGGTTGGGGAGCATGCAGGGAAATCTGAGGAAATTAGGCTGAAAGATTAATAGATATTATACAATTTTCCAGTTATTGTTGGTAATTTTAAAGCCCTACTTCCTTGCAGGCTCAGTTTCTCTGTTTCCCTCTTCTCTTTTTCTCCCTGGAGAAGTAAAGACTGAAGGGATCTATGGTGGTTTTTAATAGTCTCTGTGTAATCCTCGGTTTGAGTAGTTCTTTCCTCTTGGTTTCTGTCTCCAGTAGTACTGAACCTCCTCTCACCCATGACCTCATACGGGTGGAAAGCTAACCAGTCGCAGTCTGTAGGTTTTTCTTTCTCAAGCAACTAGAGTCTCAGTTTGTTTGTATGTGTGTGTTTTCTGTCTCCATAGGCCTGTGGTCCTCAGTATGGCTACATGTGCGGGCAGCAGCAGTACATCTCAGGAGTCTGTGCGAACGTCAGCTCCTCCTTCCAGATCCTCAACTCGGTGGCACCGGCCGTGCAAGGTACACAGCCTGACAAAATTAGACACAGCAGATACACACAGGACTTGACGACATCCGCACAAATTGCCTGTCTGGGATAAGAGATTATAAACTACGCATAACAGTAGTACCACCCAAGATCCTGACATCAAACTCACCCTTCCTCAGCAAAGAGGGAGATTAGAGCATTCTTCTTAATGTAAACTTGTCTGCGACCCCGCATCCCTCCCAGCCCAGCCCTTCTGTCGTGTTGTATGCCCAAGTTAGGAGACAGTTTACTGGGCCTGCACTCTGCTTCCCAGGAAGGAAACAGCCCAGAAAGAACGGGGGAGTAAACAGTCTACAGTCATTTTCTCTTTCTGTTTCTCTTTCTCGGATTCTTTCAGTATCACTTTCTCTGCCATTCCTTTAACAGAAACAAACACATACGCAGACTAAACATATAGTGCTGCAGTCTTTTCTATCTATTAATTGTGTTGTTTTATCCTATTTGTTTTGAATTGTATTGGATTTAATTAAAAATGTTAATTCATTATTCATTAAAAAGACCTAAAATTATCCAGTAATTCAAGAAAACAAAAAAACAAAGATTACAGTTAAACACAGTGAACATAATTTTGTGTATCAGAAATATGCTTTTTCTCATTTCCGATCCTGTTAACAATCTTGCAAACCTTCAGTTTAACCCGGGCCCCTTTGTGGGGGTCCCGACCCCCAGGTTGGGAACCGCTGCTTAACATTATTGCATTTTGATTTGGAGTGACTGTAGTGTGTCTGCTGTGGGCACAAGTAAACAGGAAGAAGACTGGATGTGTTACATAATCTGATTTCTTTCTTTGGAGTGAAATTAGCTATTTTTAGTGAGACCAGCCATCCATCTTTGGAAAAGTTTAAAGATGTAAAAACAAAAAATATGTGTAATGTGTACAAAATAAGTCAGTCTAACCTTAACCTGTAACTGCATGCAGAGAAATCAAAAAACAAACGTACCATTTAATTAACTATAATTTCTTTCTTTGTTCCAGAGTGTGCGAAGGAGCTGGACATTGTGATAGTTCTGGATGGATCCAACAGTATCTACCCATGGTCCAGTATCACAGATTTTCTGCTACGTTTCATCGAGAAAATTGAGATCGGCCCTAAACTCTCACAGGTCAGTTGCATGAATGAATGAAAGGATTAAAAATAAAACATTATAATGTTAATTCCTGTTGGATGAGACTCTTTTTGTCTTAAACATATGGGTGTATGCAGTGTTAAACCACAGGTTGTGGAATCAAACATGGATGGATAAATACACGGATAAATGGATGGGTTATATAAGATTAGACTGACATAGAAAAAAGGATGAATGAAGGAATATATTTGCTGCCAACTCATGATGATTTAAGTGCCCTCCATTATGGAATTTTCCACATGGTGCCAACAGTGGGAATAACTGTAAGATGTCCTTCATTAAGCAGACGTTATGAATTGAAGCCTTTTTAGTCTTTAAAGTAATTTTAGCCTTTGGCTTAGTAAGTTATACCTTGAGTGTAGTTCTGTCCACTTGCCTTGGATCGCTATTCGAATGGGTGGTTAGTTTTTATTATGGTTACACTGATCTGGCCTGGAGCTTGTGGAGTTTTCCAGAGGGAAACACTGGAAAGTCTTCTCACTGTGGAGCCCAGTGGCTGTAAGTCACATCTTCCATGGCTGCTGAAGTCCTCTGCCTTCTGTATAAAGAACATTGTGTCATATCAACCCCAACAGACCCGACCACATCCTCAGCAGACTGTCTGGGAGGGGACGCAGAGAAGGGAAGAACATAGAAGGAGAGAAAAGGAAAAATAAATTTAATGTGGGATAACGTTTACAAGAAAAATGTGCGTGTGTGTGCGTGTGTGTTTTCCAGGTGGGCATAGTGTCCTATGGTGAGACTGTGACTCACCGTGTCAACCTGAGTCAGTTTGACAACACTCCTGCTCTGCTGGAATTCGTCAAAGAACTTCCTCAGCAGACCGGCTTCAAGACCATGACTTTCCTGGGAATCGATACTGCCAGGTACTCAACATGAACCCCTCCCCCCTCGGCCTGGCAACGCCGTGCAATAATTTTCGATTTAGTCATTATGGTCTGGCGAGGTTTAATAGGCATTTGAATGTGACATTTTCAAGTTGACTGGACACAATGAACTCAGAAAGGCTCCTTAACTTAGACATCAGCTTGAAGCCTTCCTATTAGTCAAACACATCGCTCACTGGGCTGTCATTGGTCAAATGTCTCCTAAACTATCCAGCAGAAGTCTCCTGATTGGTCCAACATGTATCTGCTCAGCCATAGTTGGTGTTTTCCAACCTTCAATCTTGTAGCGAAAGTTGAGCTTAAGGGGGAACTCCACAACAAAGGTCTTGGGGAGTACGACTGCATATTTGAAAAACGTTGTACAAAACCTTTTGTGGCTCCAGAGAGAGCTGCGCGAAATCTGATAAATTGAGTCAGCGTCGGTTGGGGCTGAAGTGCTACAAGTTTGAACATGAAAAAAATCTGGAGGTGTGGAGTTGGAAAGAAGTGAATTCATCAGACCTCTGTAGCCCGCTCTTGAGGCTACATTAGCCGCTGCTAGCATAACACACCCGAATCTCCGAAGCTATCACTGTGTTATTACTGCTTTAGCCTTTGACCTGGAATCATAAAGTAGCTGAGATTGTCATGATGACGTAAAATAATTCACCTGAAGCAATTTTTAGGTAAGAATAAAGGCTTAAAGAATCTCACTTGATTTTACACCAAGATTATTTTTTACAGTACTGATTTATTAGATGGTTTAAAGTGGACAGAAACACAGGGACTGATCATAAAGCCAACCTCCCACCAGTCTCATGAAAGTGAAATAGCCAATAAGTTTCAGCAGGCGCTCCATAAGTTGTGTTCTTTTGACTGAATTTTTAAATTTTGTACCAATCAGGAAGGAGGCCTTCATGCCAGAGCGTGGTGCACGACCGGGGGTGAAGAAAGTCATGGTGATTGTGACTGACGGAGAGTCACATGACTTCCATAATCTAGACAAGGTCATAGAAGACTGTGGCAATGATGACATCGAGAGGTTTGGCATTGCTGTGGGTACAAACTACCTGTGTGTTGTTTTCACAGATTTTGTTAACACGTATGTACTTTGATTTTTGGACTTTTTAAGCTCTGATGTTGTTAAGATTTATTTATTGTTGTTTCCAGGTTTTGGGAGACTACAATCGTCAGAACAAAAGTTCAGAAGAAGTGCACAAGTTTATCAAGGAGATCGAGTCCATCTCCAGTCAGCCGCTACGAGAACACTTCTTCAACGTGTCTGATGAGGTGGCGCTTTTGACCATTGTGGATGCTCTGGGAAGCAGGATTTTTGCCTTGGAAGGTATCCCTCACAAAGTACTACATGTTAACACACTAGTGCTCATACACCATACAGCTTTAAAGAAATAGTTCGACATTTTGGGAAATACGCCAATTTAATTTCCTGCCGAGAGTTAGATGAGAAGATTAATACCAACTTAATGTCTGTATGGTAAAAAAGCTACAGCCAGCAGCCGGTTCTACAGCACAGAACTTTATCCACTCCAACTTTTTTCACTTTCGTTTTTTGTACGAATTAAACAAACAAGATGTAACGTGTTAATTAATGAGCCTTAGAAGTGCTAATAGACGGAAGCTAAGATAACAGGCTGTTAGTGGCAGCTTCATATTTACCGTATAGGCTTGAGAGTGGTGTCAATCTTTTCATCTAAATCTGCAAGACAGGTTATAAATAAAGGTATTTCTCAAAATGTCCAACTATTCCTTTTAAAGAGAACATTATTTTAATTTTCCATACAAATACCCTCTTGATTCAACAATTAATTAGTAATGTGACAATGAGATACTAACAAAATTTAATTATGTACTGTTTATTTTTATGTAAAAAAAAAGCTAAAATGAACTTTTCCTTCCTCAGCTACAACCGGCAATTTCACCTCCTCTTTTGAGATGGAGATGTCCCAAGCTGGGTTTAGTGCACATACTTCTAAAGTAAGTCTAAATCCAATTATTTATGCAAGAGGAGTACACAAATACCATATTTGCAAAGTAAAAGTCAGTGACTTACTGTAAAATCACTGAACCAGTCCGAGTTGAGATGAGTGGGTCATATCTTTAGATCACATCAAAGTTTATGTCTGTTTATGTCTGTAGGCGTTTACTCTAAAAGGATCTGTTTATTGTATGTGCTTGCGTGCAAGTGTATGTGTTGGCAGGGATGTTTGCTCAGCTAATGAACTCATCCAGACACAATGCCACAGCGCTATCTCTGGTGCATCTTAAACCCTTTGGTGATTCACCTCGGTCAGTAGGAGTTTTCAGACACAGACTTTCGCTGTCCTGTCTGCTCACGCTGCTGCAGACTTCAGACTGGCTGTGTTTTGTCTGGTTGCACGAGAGACAGTGAGGGAGGTTGAATCCGTTTGTTCACTACGGTAAAAACAACATGTTTGCTTTTGCCCGTTCGCACACCTCTTGAATTCATTTACTAGGTATTTGCTGCGTCTATTTAAAAACAAACAGGCTCTCAACCTGCTCCTGACTCACGTTTATCGCCTCCTCAATCACTGAGTACACTGTCTCCGCGGCTGCACTTGCTCATTCAACCTAACAAAACCAGACACAACCAAACTGAGATAGTTCCACTGTGTTTAATGGTCAGCAGTGGGAAACAGCCTCTTGACGCCGTTCATTGTGAGTAATGATACACGTTATGTCCTGTGTGACCCCTCCCCTTCCTATTAGATGACTCTGTTTCCTGCAGACAAAGAAAAAAAGTATTGATTGACATATTTTTTTTCTGTTTTCATGGTTATACTTACAGCTGCAATTAATTATTACACTACATTATCAGCTAATCTGTTGATTATTTTTTTTGACAAATTAATTTGTCATTTAGTCAATAAAATGACAGACTATAGTGAAAAATGCCTGTCACAATTCCCCAGACCCCAAGGTGACATCCTCAGATTGCTTCTTTTTTTTTCCGAGCAACAGTCCAAAACCCAAAGTTATTCAATTTACCAAGATATAAAACAAAGAAACGCACAAAATACTCGTGTTTTAGAACCTGGATCCACTGAATGTTTGTCATTTTTCCTTGATAAATAACTTAAACCATGAATTGATTATCAGAAATTGTTGTTGATTAATTGACTAAATGTTTCAGCTGTAGTTATGCTATTGGGTCTTTTTGGATAGTGGTGGCAAGTAACTAAGTACATTTACTCAAGTACTGTACTTTTTGAGGTACTTGTACTCTACTAATAGAATTTTTACATTGTGGTATATTACTACTTTTATTTCAGTAAAGGATCTGAGAACTTCTCCCACGACTGTTTTTGGACCAGAGTAAAGATGGCAAAATTATTTTGTACACACCTCTCACTAACAGAAAATGTTCTAATTCTTCCAATCTCATATCCGCCTGTTCCTGACATCAGCTCTGTTGTCTGCCGTAGGGAGGTGTGTTACTGGGAGCAGTGGGAGCGTATGACTGGAACGGGACAGTGGTAATGCATACTGCTGGAGGAACAATCATTCCAGGGATGACCCAGTTCTACGACCCAAAGACTGAGGCCGGGTACGAAAGACTTGCTGGGTACCTCGGTGAGTTGACTCGTAATATCTAGGAACTGGATACTGGACTCAAAGATGGTGCCCGGTCACTTGAATGAAAATTGCTCGACAAGCGCATAAGACAAAAATGTTTCCTAGTTTCCAGGTTTGCATCGCCTTTGTGTGGCCCACTGCACATGTGCGTCAGTGTTTCCTCTGCTGGTCCCGCCCGTGCTTTCCCACTGAGCCCAGGGAAAGACAGTGGGATAGTTTTACAAAAATAAAATCTTCATGGATTGAAAATTCATAATAGAAAGAGTAATAATTTACTTTATTTGCAGTTTGAAGTGTCCTGTCAACAAGAGTAACTTTACACAAAATCCAAAATACTTTTTTGAGCTAATAAATTACACGTACAATCACTTTATTATACTATCTATCTTTTTCCAGAGAAAATCCAGTAATTCTGACCTCTAGACCCTAAAAATAATCTGCGAAAAATCTATGACTTACCCCAGGACACTCTATGAGGCGACGTGATGTTCAGCAGCCGGTATAGATGTTAAAACGAGAGTTACATATGTAACTACAGTTCTATGAATTCTAGGTGACTGTCACATGTTATATCTTGACTTTAAAAAGTGGCTGAAACGGTTAAGACAGGGAGAGCAATAGAGGAACACTGGAGGAACGATCTGATGAAGCATGATGGAGTTTTTGAGTGTTAAACTCTTAATTGATACCTTAAAATACCTTAGATGTTTTTTTTATTTGATTGTTGCTTATTAATGTTATAGAGAAACACTGAAGATTTGAACCAAGTTTGCAGGGGCTTGAAGCAAAAATATGAAAACATACACCTGTTAGTAAGCTGAATAAAATAAAGAGGAGACACACTGTGGAGCAATTTTTACACTTGCATGAACAACTCCATCCAAGCTGAGTGTTTTTGTGTTGAACAGAGAGAGAGATAAAGTAGATCTTTCAAGGGATTAAGTGAAATTTTACAGCTGCAGAATAAATATAGTCTCATGGAGAAGTAAGATATGTAATTTGTCTAGCTTTGACAGCAGATGCCTCTCTCTGTCGCATAAATAATACACACAGTCTCTTCTCTCCGTCCTGATGCCTTTTATGGCTCGTAGAGCAACCTCAGCATCTTAATATCAAGTTATTTAATCAACATGTCATTAGAAAGAGCACTGGTGGGTCCAGGCTCGCGTACTGTAAACTCAGCTGTTGGCACATGCTCATACCCAAAGGTCTCACTGCAGATTTTGCATAAATAGCCTTTGTTTGCTTGACTGTGAGTGTTTCTGCATGCACATCTGTGTGTTTTCCTGTAGTAGTGTTTTATAGTTTCCTCCACACTGTGAGATGTAAACAGCTGGCTGAAGAAGCATTTAAAAATATCCCACAAAGAGAGCCAGGGTGTGTTTTTCTCCAGACATCGTTATGGCATATTCCTGATGATGCCTGCTTATGTTTGCATTCAATTTAATACAGTATGTGCTTGTGTATGCACATGTCTCTCTTCAGGCTATGATGTTCAGTCAGCATCCACCCCTGATGGAGAGCTGTACATCACAGGTGCACCGCGGTACAACCACACAGGCCGGGTTGTTATCTATCGTCTGAATGAGAACAACAGCATTGTGGTCTCACAGATACTGAAAGGAGAACAGGTGAGCCTCCGTTGTAGTGTATTCGGCCTATTTTTGCAGAACAGGTGTCTTTCATCAGACATTTCTGAAAAGCTGAAAGATGATACCTTAGGATTCTGTTCATATTCTAAGCTAACTCAGTGTCTGGTGTTATACATCAACATTATCCACCCATTACATTTGAGATTTGTGCAGTTTAAAGCACAAAAACAACTTTGCATGTTGATCTACCCATAAGGTCTCATAAGCTGATTTGTTTTCTACCCCTCTTTGTGCCCGCGCACATCTCATGGATGATGTTGCTCCGACTATAGAGGTCAGAAGCAGATGAGTGAAAATTTGTGCTTCAGCGAGATTGGTGCTTAAAACACTGACAGATGATTTCCGACTCCTCTGTGCAGATTGGTTCCTACTTCGGCAGCGTCCTGCAGACTGTGGATGTGGATGGGGATTCCTACACGGATCTCCTCTTGGTCGGAGCTCCAATGTACATGGGCACAGAGAGAGACGAGCAGGGACAAGTCTACGTCTACAAACTCAACCAGGTACAGAAGATTGAAAATTAGGTATTTTGTGTGTTTGTGTGTGTCTTTGATTGGAAGAGCTTGTGTTAGATTCTACAGAAATTCACACTGAGAAGATTGTGATCTATCTACTGATTGGACTCCTTGTGCTTGTTTTTTTCTTTGCTCTATTACCAGGACGGCCAATTTGAGCACGAGTTCACTTTAAAGCCTGTCAATCAGTCCTGCTGTACTGCCCAGTCAGCCAGCTGCACTAATAAAAATGAACCATGTGGCGCCCGGTTTGGCACAGCCATTGCAGCAGTATCAGATCTCAACCTTGACGGGTTTAATGATGTGGCGATCGGTGCACCTTTTGAGAACGACCACCGAGGGGCCGTCTACATCTATCACGGAGATAAAACTTCACTGAAAGAGAAATTTGTACAGGTGAGAACAGTTTCAGTGCCACTCACTGAACAAGGTGTAATTGTTTATTTAGATTAAAGGAAAATTGTGGTATATTTCAACCTGGCATATTTCCCAGAAATGTGGCCATTGTGGCTCTATGGCTCATGCTAACTTTGCACCCCCCACGTCCATTGTAGAAATACTGGGAAACAATGTATATTCGGGCGAGCCTCCCACAGCTTTCCAAATAAACCTGATTTTTACATGAATCATTTCAAACACTTGTCTCTGAGTCCGACCGAACGTGAACTCAGAAAGTAGACGCCTGGAATAGCCATGTTGGTTAACTGCATACGGATCTACAGCCGGGTATTTCTCTAACCTAACATTACCGTTGTCAGATCATAGTGGGTGAAGAAAAATGTATAAACAGTTGCTAGAATTTATTGCTGATGGGTCACACATAAAACAGCGTTTCAAATGTTGTAATCACTGTTTTGTCCAGCCAGCTTCTGTCTTAGGGAGGAGGTGTTTGGGGAGCTGAAACACATTCTCCAGGATGACAGTGTTGATCAGAGCCGCAAATTCATTTGTTATGAATTAGTTACACAGCTGGGATCACTCTCACCCATGGACACATCTATGGCATCTATCTGGCATCAACAGGTCCCGCTCTTGTTAGCAAAAGTTTTCCTCCCCAGCCGACTTTGGTTAGCAGTGACCGCAGGAACACCACCAGTTTCCTGAGAGTTGTTGTCTTTCAGGACGGTCCTGGTCTCTTTCTGCTACAGGGAAGCTGCAGAGGGCTTTACAATAGAGGTGGCAAGTGCAAAGTTAGCATGACCCATAGAGCCACATTTATGGGAAATATGCCGGAATTTTCCTTTAATGGGCTGTAATTGGTTCTGTGTTGTCTCTTCAGCATATCCCTGCAGGTGGGGACGGTGAAAAGGTGAAATTCTTTGGTCAGTCCATACATGGAGTCATGGATCTAAATGGAGATGGGATCACTGATGTTACCATAGGAGGTCTGGGAGGGGCTTCACTATTCTGGTGAGACATGGCCCATCCTCACATATAAACATTCACTCCTTAAACTACACATTCCACTTGAAGCACATTACCAGCAGCAGTGCCCGTATCCCGGAGACATCATCTTACATGTCCATTTCGCATTGTCTTACTTGGGTTTGGACAGCTGTACATGTCCCACTGGGCTTGTAGGCTTGAGACCAACAACGTCCTAATGATCTCTCTGTTAAAACCCCTAGCTACATCACTCTTCAACTTGCAAAGTTTTGAAACATCAGCCCACACCATGATTTAGCTTCCCAGGCAGACCTTCTCCCACTGCTTTTATTGGCAGAGGCTCAGCTAAGCTGTGTGAAAACTCCATCTCCCAAGAGGCTTAGAGTCTAAATAGGATTTGGCAGCAGGCGGCTGTTCTTCCTGGACTGTTGGATATGTTTTAGAAAGCTCAACGTTTGACAGAGAGTACTGCGGCCAAGTTTTTGCTCAAGATGCATCCTCTCCTTGTTCCTTCCTTTTAGAAAGTAGATGCATGACAGTTCAGCACACACATACACACACACACACACACACACACACACACACACATTGCACCACTGACGACTACAATTTTGTTTACGAGAAGTTGGCATGTTTGTTTCATTTCACCAGGTCCAGAGATGTTGCAGAGCTCCGTGCCAATATGACTTTTGATCCGGTTAAAATTAACCTGCAGCAGTCTCAGTATCAGTGTGAACATGGTGGACGCAAATCTGTGTGTGTGACAACAGAGGTGTGTTTTGTCTACACTGTCAAATCTGACCAGCAGGACTTAAACTCTGCTGCAGGTGGGCCATTCAGCATCCTATGTTGACTCATTCATTCATTCATATTTCTGCCTCCTCACCGTCAAAGTTGTTGTGTTTTATCCCTTCATGTTTTTTCATCTGTTGTGTCCTGCAGAGATCCGCTATGATCTGACTCTGGATGCTCTGCGTGCAAAAGCCAGGGCGTCATTTATTGACTCAGATAAAAGTGATCGTAGGATTACCAGGAGTTTCCCGATCAAAGACAGAGAGAGACAATGTATGCAAGAAACCTTCATGATGTCGGCAAGTACTCTGATCTTTATGATGTGCACATGGGGTTAGTTGTGGTTTCTTACCTGTAAGAAATCAACCCGAAAATGATATTTTTAGCCCCGTATCCACAAGGCACAGTATTCAGATCAACTGGATCATGCCCTCAATTGCTGTGACTTTCATTCATGAATGTTATATTCTAGGCTTGTTGGAGATGTAAATGGTGTTTTGAGCCAGAAAGAAGATGGGACAAAGCTGTGAGAAGTCTTATGCAGAGCAGGAAGACCATGGTTCTAACATGAAACAGACCCGTTCTGATCAAAGCATGCCGAGTACAGCCCCGTGCTGCTCTGAGTGATAAATTATCTGCAGGCACTTGGAGAGTTGGAGAGAAGGGGAGAGAATGAGAAAAAGGAAAGAGAGAATGAGAGTGAATAAGAGAATGAGAGTGAATTAGGTGTTTTTGAGAATGTGACAAAGTGACATCCCAGGTCAAGGAATATTTCTACAAGTTGCCCAACAAGCACATCACAGACTGTTCATCACAGCTGAAACCTTTGTACTTTACAACTACACCTACTACTGTAAACCTCATCCGTCTCCAGCAATGTGACATTTAAAGCTATGTGTACGAAGTGTCTCATTCCAGTCGTTCACTGCAGCAATGGATTTCTCTGATTAGCTGCCCCTAGGCGAGAGACAGAGGAACTAATCAGTGGAAACAGCTGCTGTTGCTGTGTGTGCAGAGCATGAATACCGACTCTGTTCTAGTGTGCCAGTTTGTGCAGAAACTTCCCACAAAGTCCAGGGCAGAGGTCTTCAAGGGTCAAAAAATTTGTAATGGACACAAACACAAATACCTTACCTGAGTCCAAGATGGACCAGACCCAAACCCGAACAGATCTGAAAAACAACTGTACGAACCAGAAGCAGATGTGTCACAAATGAGTCCATGTATTAGAGTCTCCCGTTTCTGTCTTGGAACGATAGCATTGATTTACTGTATTTGATGCACATAGATGTAAACGTGTAAATATAACATAGCTGCCTAGTGGCCACAATGCAGCCGTCTTTAAGGTAGTAGACAAGAAGATTATATACAGTATGATCACTCTTTAGTATGCTTTAAGCAACAGGCACAATCTTTGCTGATGAAGCCGCACTCAACTCGGGCTCGGACTAATGGGCTCGACTGAAGATGCAGCATGTGTTCCTCATGTTATACTCTTTCTCAGGTTTAATCCAAATTTGGCACAGGCTCAAGAAAGACCCATATTTGATGCCCATGTTCCATGCCGCAATGTGAAGCAGTTCTTTCAAATGGTCTTCATGTTTCAATAATTTAAAAGCCACTGCACATCCACACAGGTTTTTCCAGTTATTCTGGTTGATTAGAGCTCTTTTTTTAGTCATGCTAGCGGCATGGCTCTTTCAACAACTACTGAGTGAATTGTCATGGAAGTTTGTACATACATTCATGGTGTCCAGAGGTAACAGCTTAGTGACTTTTGGTGATTCCCTGACTTTTCATCTTGCATCACCACGAGGTTAACATTTGCGGTTTTGAGTGAAATGTTTCGACAGCTATTGGATTGATTGCCATTAAATTTGTTATACACATTCATGACGCCCTCAGGATGAATCGTAACACCTTTTCCTCTAGCACCATCATCAGGTCAAGATTTTAATGTGTCCAGTACTTTGGTTTATGATCAAATACCTGCAAAACTAATGACATTCCCATCAGCCTCAGCTATAATTTGTGTTTTGTGCTTATTAGCCAATGTAATCAGGCTAACACGCTAAACTAAGTTGATAAACATGGGGAACATTATATCCTGAGTAGAGGTCTAATGAGCCAAATAAGTGAAAACACCTGCGTGGGTGGACCATGGGTGTGTAAGATCTTTAAGTCCTTCTTGCTTACTTTCTCATCCTCCAACTCTTGTTCCCCTCCTTCTCCTCACCCTCCTCTGTCGTGCTCCTCCTGTCCCCTTTTCCTCGACAGGCCCGGCTGGACTTCCGAGACCCTCTCATGGTGTCTTTGGAGTTTGGACTAGCTGATGAGGACCAAGGCCCCGTCCTGGATGAAAACCTTCCCAGATCCATCAATAAGACAGTAAGACTATTTTGTATCACTTATAAGAGTCTCTCTCAGGACTTTAAGTATTATCTGCCAAATGACAGTAAGCAGAAGATTTAGAGTCACAGACAGGAAGGATGTGAACCTCGTCTTGAACATCCTCCATCTCTCTGTCTCTATAATCCAAGAGTTAGAAGTGGGGTGTTCTTGTCTGGCTCCATACTTGTTGCTGTCACAGTACATTAGCATCTGCAACAGCTGACTGCCGTCCTTCAGTGTTTCCTCAAGACTGCATTAGTGTTTCAACACCAGCAGTCGGGACAGTCTTCCCACACTCCCACATGCATAGATGTTCTCCTAACAAGAGGGTTCCCAGATAATTAATGCAATGAGTGATGTATCCAGATAAAGAGGGAAACTATTACATGAGAATTCAGCTTCAACACGTCACGAAGAATGCAGTTAAAGCCTGGGTGTGTGAAATACACAGTAGCTGACACATCCTGACTCCCTCAGTGATAGCAGCGATGCACGCTGCACTTACACAAGAGAGGAAGTGTTGTTAGGACCTCTCCTGTTGTTGTTATTGAAAGGAAGAGAAGACACACACACACACACACACAGAAAGGGGAAAATCATCAAACAAAAGTTTTCTTTTGACATTGTGCTGCATATGATATTCTAGTCTGTCGTCCTTTCTTGGAAGAACAGACACTGTTAGTCTAAACAGTCCAGTGGGAGAGCATTGAGAATGGGAACAAATTCGACTGTGAACCCTCAAACACTCTGGGGGAAAAGGCAAAGGAAATGAAGGTCATCTGAATGCAACCTTCTAGTCAGCGGTACAAACAAATACACAGCAACAGCGGTCTATTTTGATTCTCATTGCTCTGCTCATTTCGGTAGAGGGGCCTCTGAAGATCCAGTATTTAAAAAGTCTCTTCCAAAAGTGTTTTAATATATATGAATTTATTCTGCTTTGAATATGAAATTGTGTCTGTGTCTGATGTTGTTTTTCCTCAAAAAAAGTTCAATTAACTGGTTAAAAATTCTTTAAATTGCATCTACTGCTTCTCCCTCGATGAAAAATCCCAAATCTATTAATATACAAATATTGTAGTACAGTACATCTTACAACAACTTAAATAACACTGGGAAGTGAAGTGAACTTAGCCTACCTTCAATGATATAAATGGGGTGGACAAAATAATAGAAACACCCGTCAGTATAACGCAATACAGTTGAATCAACAGCTCTCTGAAACAGTTTCAACAATAACTGAACATATTAACCTTCATGGAGGATTTATTGCAGGATTGTTGTATTAGACTGCATTAGTTTTAGCTAGTTGTACCTAATAAACTGGCAACTGAGCGTATATAGCCAATATAAATAATTACACACGTATATACTTGTTGAATAAAACATTTGACCCCGGTTATATTTGACTATAAGTTCACCACTGATACATTGATGTACTTTAAAGACCTAATTTGTAAATTACTTCCAATATTAGTTAAAACAGGATTTTTTGGGGGATCTATACAATAACCTTTCATATGGAATAACTACATCAACACACCAGGCTTTATTTTCAAAATATACTAAATATTTAACAACATGTTTTGCAGTATCTTCTAAACCTAAGACACAGACTAGCAAGTTCAGTGTTACAGTGAGACCAAGCAAGTCATCAATCTTGGCTCTGACATATTGTTCATTTAAAAACTTTAACTGCTGGACATAAGATGTCCCTACTTCACTGAAAAGTCCATCGTCAATTTACAGTAAGTTGTAAGTTGCATATTGTACAACGATTGGTCTCCAAACAAATCCTGCTCGTACATAATGCTTCTTAAACTCTGATTTAAGGTGAGCACAGAGAAACTTCCCCCCTTCAACTCTGCACATACATCAGCCTGCACAATAAGGCTCAAACGTCCAAATGAAGTAACAATAAGCTAAATACAGTTTTGACTGGAGGGGGACTTTAAGGTGTCATTTCTTCTTTACTTCTTTAAAATGTGCGTCTCTATCTTGTAGATTCCCTTAGTGGACTGTGGCAGCGATGAGAGGTGCATTGCTGACCTTTCTCTCACAGCAGAGCCTAGTGTAAAAAGGTGAGTGGAATTAGCATTGAAGGATATGTTCACATTTTTTCCAAGTCTGTCTTAAAACAATACCAGCATGCCCATATGTACATTGAAATAGCTGCTGTAAATGTTCCTTCTATCCATACCAGCCATAAAGAGATCCCTTCAGTTAGCCAGATAAAGTGGGACAGTGTTTCCCTTCTGAACTGCAGTGGAGGGATAAATCTACAAAGAGGGAATTTCATATGAAAAGGATTGTGACTTTGGAAGATATCAACTTAGATACAGACGGCTGAAGCCTCATATTAGCTTCAGCTGAACTTAAGAATGCAAGACAGAGGGCTGTGGATTTTGTCTCCCATCAAATCATTGGAGTTACATTAGGAAGGGATCTCTTCTTCTCGGGCCAGTATGGACAGGAGGAACAATTAGTTGTAAGTATTGTTTTAAGACAGACTTTGTTATAGATGTTGTATATTAAAGTTGTAAATCATGTACTGTCTCTTAGTTATAGTGTCACTTGCAGCACAGTCTTCGACCTTGTTAGCAGCAAACCCATCCAGTGCATGACTGCCCCCTTGTGGGGAGATATGTGCATCACAACCAAGCACGCTGACCGTTTTCATTTACTTCTCCAGAATGATGATCAGATCAAACAAAGACAAGATTGATGTCAACATCAACATTAGAAACAGCAAAGACAACGCATACAACACCAAAGTCATCCTCAGCTTCACGCCGAACATCAACTATGTTAAAGTGGAGGTAAGATTTCTAGTATTTGTCTGTCTGCATCATTTTAGTGTATATGTTTTGAGATGTGTGTGATGATGCATGTTTTATTTTGTGTTATCAGCCGGAGATGGCATGCACTCTGAATCACACAAAAGTGGAGTGTGCTGTTGGATACCCCTTCTTGGAGAGCAATGTAGAGGTAAGTTTCAGCATACGTTACATTCATCTGTCCGGTGCAGGAGCCAGGCTAAATACTACCTGTACAATATATTATTTTATTTTTATCTTTACTACTGCTAATTAAAGATGTGATCTTATACCCACAGGAAAATTTCAAAGTGAAATTTGAGGTAAATCCGAAACATGTTGAGACGGTAATTCAGATCAACGTGACAGCCACAAGGTGAGAGAATCAGCACAAGATTTTCTATTTCCAGTTTGAAGCCGTTTGCCTTTAAATAATTCGGTTTCTGTTTGTTAGAATTTTCACATTCATTTTAAAGACTGTGCATTGGAACTGTACAAATTTGTTTTTAAACTTCCCACAGTGACAGCGAAGAGCTGCCTTCGACCCTGAATGACAACACGGTGCAAATCTCCATCCCTGTGAAGTATGAAGCTGGACTCATATTCTCAGTGTGAGTAGCTGGACTCCTCACTGATCATGTATACTGCTCCTCTGCCACATTGCATTGTAAAAGTTTTTTAATAAAGTCATTAGGAATGTCTTATATAGCCTTAAGAGTTCTCCACTGATTTAGCATAATAACATTGTCAAAATTAAGATGGACATTTAAAAAAAAGAAAGGATCAAATTCGATGCAGCAGAACCAGAGACATCATCTTTTTTATTCCGCTCATTATTCTTCCTTGTCAAAACCTGGTGCCTACATTACCCACAATGCAACTTGACCACCAACAGTTTGATTGGAGATTCAGGTGTGTTATGCTAGTAGTGGCTAATGTAGCCTCGAGCCGCTAGCCTCGAGCAGAGAAGAGGAGCAGGCTACAGAGGTCTGGTGACCTCGCTTCTTTGTAACTCTGCACCCCCAGATTTTTTTCATTTTCAAACTTTTAGTCTTCAGCCCCAGCCAGCGCTGACTCAAGTGACATACCTTAAGGCAATTTATCAGACTTTGCACAGCTCCCTCTGGACCCACAGAAGACTTTATACAACTATTTTCACATATGCAGTCGTACTCCCCAAGACCTGTAAACAGACCTTGATGTGTCAAATCGGTGGTGTTCCCCTTTAATAAGCGTACCTTATTGTATATTGGTACGTTTTGATTTCATAGTACCTAAATTTGATACTTGTTGTATAAACATCTGTCTGTAACTGAAGCTCTGATTGAGAAGGGAAAAATCTAACATGATTTCTTTTTTCAAAAATGCATCCTGTAGGCGGCCTGTGGATGAACACGTTGTAGTAAAAGAGGGTGAACAGTATTCCAGTGTGTTCAATGACACCAGGATCATTGGAGAGGAGGTCAACATCAGCTACACGGTAACATCTGCTAACAGAGATCATATCTAGTGATTCGTTAATATAAACGTAGATTATACAGCTGCATGCAGATATGGTATGATTGGTAATCCGGGTATTTTACAGTATATTTATATAATGCCTCTTCTTTATTTCACTCTGCCTCTCCATCTCACATCTGTTCAGGTAGAGAAGTCAGGTGATATGGTGACTCCGCCCCTTGACCTTAAAGTGACGTATCCTCATCAGTCTCCTCATCAGAACAACCTACTGTATCTGACACATGTCACCACCAGCCCACAGGTATGCACACACACACCTGCGGACATGCAAGTGTATCAGAACGGACAGACCCACCTTCATATCTTCCTTTCCTTTCTCTCCAGGTGAAATGTGATGCAGCACGTTGGATCAACCCTCAAAATATTAACCCAGAAGTTTTAAAGCCCAACCCAAAGAAAGAAACACTCAGTGTCTTCCTACTGGTGAGTGATGAGCCTCTTTGTGGCTTTGTGACTGCTGACCTGTGGGATGTTTCATAAAGATTACTAGTGAAAAACAGGCCAGGAAATCCTGCTTCACAAAGGAGGTTTAAATAAGTAGGACCTAAGTTACAATGGAAACTGATCCCTCCAGACTA
Organism: Macquaria australasica; assembly: GCA_005408345.1. Lineage (NCBI taxonomy): Eukaryota > Metazoa > Chordata > Actinopteri > Centrarchiformes > Percichthyidae > Macquaria > Macquaria australasica. Next base: position 251,482 of record SEMN01000404.1, read on the forward strand.
ACCTGGTCCTAGTCAGGTTTGTTTTCAGGTTCAACCAGTGTTGCAATCAATCTGCCACACTGAAACACTGTGAACATGAGTCAGTTTCCTGTACATCTGTACAATTTATCACATTATCACATAAGCAGCACTTATTGCATAATTAAAATCTGAGCTCATATGTTGTTCAGTCTTAGGTATCTGCACAGTATTCCAGTCAACTTGTGTACTTTTAAATGGACCTTAATTAAATTTAAGCTAATAAGCAACTTCGGCCTATAGATGTAGCCTCATAATAAGCAACATTTTCACAATTCGTTTCTTTAAATGTCACTTGAATAAAATTAAAGGAATGGGAATTCATCTATTGAAATACAAAAGGGACAGACAGCCATTCTGAAGGTATTTAAACAGTACTTCCACCATATGAAGGCTGTTATGTACAAACCAAGTGACATAATTCACCTAATAGAGTTGATAGATACTTCAGTTTCTAGAAAATATGAATTATCTCATGGCATAAAATAAATCACCTGGCTGGGGTCCTATTTGATGTTTCAAAGTTGATTAAAGGTATGTTGCGTCTTACACATCTACATTAGATTCTTATACAAAGTAAGTTCACATTGCTCACTCGGGATTTGACCCCACAGTTGATGCGATCAGTGATTGATGTCTCGGGTCTGTGTTTCAAAGCAAATAAACTTGGATACACAAAATAAATAAAAAATAAACCAGACTTGACTTTTACTCTTACCTCATTTCGCTCAGAGTTGGCGTTATGAAACAGATTAATCCCGGAGATTGTTGGGCTCATTCAAGACTTTTCAGAATAAACCCTGAATTTCTGAGCCACCTTTTTGAAACACCTCTGTGTGTGTGTGTGTGTGTGTGTGTGTGTGTGTGTGTGTGTGTGTGTGTGTGTGTGTGTGTGTGTTTGTGTGTGTGTGTGCTCCCATCTTACCGTGTGTGTTTGATTTTCCCTACAGAGCTGTGAAAACCTCATCTGTGCATCATTTAGCTGCTCCATCCCTGAGGCTACGATCAGTCAGGTCAACGTCACATTCAGAGTGTGGAAACCTACGTTCATCAAGGTAGGTTTAAGGTGACACAAGTGAAGAACTGGGAGGCAAAGCGATGGATGGATGGATGGATGGATAGGCAGGAAAGCAAACATTTAAAGGGGCTTTATCTTACAGGGCGAGTTTTCCAGTCTGTACATGTTGGTGAACGCCACACTGGGGATCAAAAACACAGACCTGTTTGAACTGAGCAGCAGTGACAGGACCAGAAGTGTAAGTCATGAAGTTTTGGTATTGTACTCTTGTATTGTCTTGTTTCGTCATTAAATGCTTGTGTGTGTTTGCATGCATGTGTGCATTTACGTTATGTACGTGTGTGCTAATCAGGTGAAGATCCAGGTTTCAAAGGAGACCTTAGGAGGAATTCCTATATGGATCATCATCATCAGCATCCTGATAGGACTGCTGATCTTAGCACTTGTCATCTTCGCTCTCTGGAAGGTAATATTTCCTGAGTCAGACTGCAGAGTATTTCAAATCTTCAAATACCTTGTGACAACTTGTCATTGCAGAGCCAATAGAATATGAAATATGTCATAACTTTAAAGGAATAGTTCAACATTTTGGCAAGATAATTTGCTTTCCTGCCGACAGTTAGATGAGAAGATCGATACCACTTTCATGTCTGTATGTTAAACATGAACCTACAACCAGGGGGAGGTTAGCTTAGCTTAGCATAAAGACTGGAAACAGAGGAAAACAACTAGCCTGACTAAACGAAAACAAAAAGTGTAAAAAATACAATTTGTGGTTTTATGGAGGGGTTATGTGCTGAACTCACGGTGATGCCAAGACTCCTGTCACTGCTCCCGGCCAAATAGTCCTGCACATAACAACATTTCTTTAGTAATTCTGAATATGTTTTTGTAGTGATTTTAATATGGACTCTTAGGAGACTGGGGTTGAGCTAAAAGAGATCCAAATAAACATAAAAATAAATCCATGACTCCCCATAAAACAAAAAGGTATCGTTTCTACACTTTTGTCTTTGTATGGGTTAAACAATGGAGATATAAAGTGTTAATTACTGAGCTTTAGAGGTGCTGGTAGGTGGATTTTGTTACCTTTAGACAAGCTATTTCTCCCTGTTTCCAGTCTTGATGCTAAGCTAAGTTAACCAGCTGCTGGCTTTAGCATCATATTTCACAGACAGACATGAGAATGGTACCAATCTTCTTATCTACAGTAACTCTCAACAAGACAGGGAATAAGCATATGTCCCAAAATGTCGAACTATTCCTTTACTATAGACAGTGAACATTCACATCCGTACAGATGAGCTGTTTTAGTAGGTAGTTTTGTAACTGGGCTTTCTGCTCCTCCAGATGGGCTTCTTCAAGAGAAAAACCAGGGACTACTCAAAGGAGGAAATTATGGACTGAGGTATCCAGACATCCAGCAGCAAGCATCCCTGTGACTGACTGCTTCCAGAGCCAACAGGTCGCACAAAGTGACAGGCAGACTTTTAAACAGACAGTCGGACAGACGGAGGAGACGCCATAAGACCCACAGACACCTCGGTGCTACGACACACTGACGACCTGGAGAACACAGTGACCATTCACCATGCAGGCCTGGGTCAAATAATGTTTGCAAATACTTCCCAACCCTTGTGCTTTGATGAGCACAACACTGGGGCTATTCAGATGGTCTCATACACAGAGAGTGCTTTCTTTTAATTGTATAAAGTCGTTGGCACTAACTGTGTACCTTATTTGAAGTATTTGCAAATACAATTTTTTTCTAGACCAGCTTTTTTTCTTGCAGATATAAAAAATGCATCAAGTCAGGTCAAGCAGTTCAAGAAGAGGAAGCCAAGGGAGGAGGAAGAAACCATCACTTACCAGGCATCTGTTGGCAAAGTAGCATGTATCTGTATTACATACAGCAGTTTTACAAAACCTTCAGAGCTACAGCAGCTGCACTCCAGCTTTAGAGGAAAAAAGTACTCAGGTTTTTCCAGTAAGAAAATCCAATGTTGCCTAAGCCACCTCACATAGTTTCTATGTCATTACAGCCACAATGTCCAAAGGTCTATTTGCTTCTGAGACATCCAATATGTGAACTTTATATGTGTTGGAACAGTCTGTCTGATTGCGTAAACTCTTGTTTTAAAGCTTGTGTGCTTGATTAGTTTAATGAAACACTGTACCTTGTCATTTTATAGCATTTTGTTTGGTATTTTTGCTGAATTTTAACAATATAACATGGCACATTTTTAATTTAAAAAATTTGGCAAAAGACACTGACCTGAACACAAGATTTATTTTAAGCAAAGGTGCAGTCTGTTTGCTTTTAGTTTTTTATACTTTGTTAACCAATTCAAAAACAAAACCGTCTTCTCCTATGTTAAATGTTTGTAATTAGTGCCACCATGGTTACTGAGGGATACAGAAAGATCCAAATCCAAAACTTTGATTGTACTGTAAATATAAGTAAATGCTCAAAAATGTAAAGCTTAAAATGTACATAATTGTTTGCTATAATTCATGTAATTTAAGAAATAGATGTTATCCATAATTCTTTTTTTTTTTTTTTTTTGTGATCAGTGGTCAGAGAACATGATTTTGCTCAGGTGCTTCAAGTGTCATGAATGAATGAAAATATTAACATTTACCATATAAGAAAATTATCTGGCCTATATCACAATTTCAAAGCTGATGCAAATATGTAAATATTGTTATATTTTGATGAGAAAATGAAAGTATAATTATTCTGTACTGAAAATATACATGAAGATGAGGGTTTGTATCCACTACTTTGGTTTTATTTGATTGAAAGTGACGTTTCAAGCCTGGTGAGTGTTTTGAATGCCGAGGCTTTAACACGACTGAGATGAGATACGACTAGCATATTTTGATTTCAACTTTTTTTATTTGCAAAATGGAAGGTAAAAATTTCTTCCAATGTAGAAATACGTGTGTCGCCATTCACCAGCAGTTGCCCTATAGTAAATGGGATTAATTGGTCGGTGGTTTGTGGTGTAGACAAGCTACAACATGTACACAAAAGCTAATTTAGCACACTGTAGGCTCAGTGTCACCCCATATGCGGTACACAGTACCTTACAAAGTTATTCTTTCAGGTTTTCTGTCTTGTTTTTGTTTCCAAACGTTGCACAGCTACACAATATGTTGAAAAAAAGAGATTATATTGTATACCGGGGAGACTGGGTTTCTGCCTCTTTCTCAACTTTTTCCCTCACTGTCATACAATGAAGCTGAGGGAAGACGGCAAGAAGAAGAGGCAGTTTTTGAATATTTAAATACTCCTCAGCTCTCACTCTCCACTGTTGACATGAAGCACATGTAATAAATTGTATGTACAGAATGTGTAACTGTTAGTCATTTTAAGATTGTATGGCTACGTCAGGCTTATGCACGAGGGTGGAGTCACGAGTCCCTCTTTGTCCACTTGAGGTTGTCTGGGATTATTTTATCAGATGGTACTCTCTCTTAACTCCTGAGAAAGAGCGAGGCACAAAGTGAGAGTTGTGAGCTCCACCCCAGCCTTCTACACTGCTGTGAAGTCTTCATTGTAATGCACTGGTTTGTCAGACTGTATGCGTCCTCATCAGCACAGAAATTAACTGAATCTTATGTACAAAAATAAAGACTTTTTACGAAAGAAGTACTTGATTGTCGATTATTCTGCTTTTGTTTAGACAGTAAAACAGATTTATAATATTTTTTTAACAAACTGTAAAAGGAGCTGCTTTTAGTTCTGCCAATTAAATGCAAATCGCTACCGCCTGTGTATCTACGATCAGTCAACAGTGAAACGATTAGTGTATTAATTGATTAGTCGATCAACAGAAAATTAATTAACAGTTTTGATAATCAGTGGTGGAATGTAACTGTACTTTTACAAGTACAAAATTGAGGTACGCCTACTTGTACTTGAGTATTTCCATTTTGTGCTACTCTTTACTTCTACTCTGCTATATTTCAGAGGGAAATATTGTACTATTTACTCCACTACATTTATTTGATACTTTTAGTTACTAGTCACTTTACAGATTTAAATTATTAATACAAAATATAAATCAACTAATACATTATAAAGTATTATTATAGGTTAAGCTACCCAGCAGTATATAAAGTAATTAAAATTAGCTCCACCTTTACCAGCTGCAACATTAGTGATGTACACATTAATACATCACTAAGTATAATCCAGAGATTTAATATACTGAATATGATTCTGAAATAAGCCATTCTGTATTATCAGTACTTTAAATATATGTTGATGCTAATACTTTTTTATTTTTACTTAAGTAAGATTTTGAATGCAGGACTTTTACTTGTAGCAGAATATTTCTACACTTTAGTATTGCTACTTTTACTTAAGTAAAAGTACTGTCGATAATTGATTAATCATTTAAGTCATTCATCAAGAACACTTTACTTTATTTCGTCTGTGTGGTGAGTATTTTGCCCTCCATAAATGGTTCTGTTGGTGATGAACAGAGTGTAGGTTTGTTGTTACAGACAGTTTATCCATTTCTCCTGTTCTTGGTGAGTCATAAAAATGAACTGTTTACATGTGCCCTTGAAGCCACACATTATAAAACTAAAGGAAGACTTTGTTGTTGTTGTCGTGGCTGCGTCACAGGAGTAAGAATGAGACTTTTGGTACTACTTTCACTTAAATAAAGGATCCAAAAGCTTCATCCACCACTGGATGAGGACGAGTTTTTCTCATTGAAGGCATCCCACTGCTTGGGGTGAGATTCCTGCGAGGCAAAGATAAGGGCAGTAAAGCCCCAGGTCCCCGACGTGGTTTCGTGTGGGAGTGCGCCGCCTGGTGTTCGCCCGCAACATTTCGCGATAAGTGACACTGTGGGAGGGGAAGCAGACCGAACTGTAAGCTGCTTGCGGATCCATCTTGCTCGAAAAAGAGGCGAGGGTGAAGGCTTTTTTTTTTTTCCCTCCCCCAGTTTAGTATCTAAAAGACTGTATCTTTCCCCGTTAACCGCGCTGGGGAGCCCGAGGAGGGGCTGTGTCGCTGTTTGTAGGATGTCCCGACATGAGGGTGAGTTGATAAACGGGTCCACGGCGCCTTGGTTGGTGGCTACATTGCCGGAGCGGCTAGCTCCTAAGCTAGCTTTGCTAAGTGCTTATTCGAGTCAAGGGGGCTGTTTCCAGGCATGTCCCGACACACACACGCTTGCTACCAGCAGCTCCGGTGTACATAACATCTCTCGCGTCTCTCTAATTTGAGGCAAACGGTTGTAACTTCTCTCAACCTGTTCGCAATGATACGGCAACATTGCGGAGCTTAGCAGTTAGCCGTTGCTAGGTACTGCGTTACCTTGCGTTAGCTGGGCCAGCGGGCTAATGTACGCTAACATAAGGAGTCGTTGGTGTAGCTGCGACTTAATGTTGCTCGTACTGGCGCCCACAACCCCATTAACTTGCCCTAATATAGCTATTATCGTCTTCTGCTTACATCTCGGGCAACGTGTTAATTTAAGAGCCCGTAGCTGTAATGCAAGTGCCACACTGTCCCGCCTGGTCACGCAACCAAATGTTGTTAGCGAATGCACTGTCATCAAGAAGAAGACAGAAAGTGTGAGGCCTCAGACCATAAACCGATCACTAAGTTGGCTAGCTGGCGGGGTTAAGTTACGGCATGTTTAACCACAAACCAGATGGGAGTGTAAATGTGGCTCTCTTCAGTCACAGTATAACGTTAGTTGCAGCAGGACAGAAAGCAGGTTATCCTGTTTAATCACCTCAGAAGTTGCTACGGTGTTCTATAATGGAAACATGAGCACAATACAGTTACATAGCCCCAGTAGGATCAAGGGGAGTGATTTTAATTAACTTGCTTTACCTTGTTTAAAGTAGGACAACAAAGGCACTTGTTAAATTGTTAAAAGTGGACAGGTTAGTCTCTGACACGAGGACACTCGGTGATCTTCCAGCCAGTCAAGATTCCTTGTGTAAGTGGTTGTATGTTCTGTTCACATGATGAAGGCACACAGTTTTTTTTTTTTATACTACTCATGTGGTACTAATACCTGCCAGCCTCTGTAAAGCCTGCTGTGGTGCGACCAGCCTTTAATCAACAGGTAGAGCTGATAACTGCATATTGCCAGTTGATTTGTTTGTTCAGGCCTGGGTTTGGTTAGTTAATGTTACCTTTTGTGGAGATTTTCTCTTTATGCTTTGAAGCTTTTTGTTGCAGGACGTCAGATCAGTCTCAACAGAGGAAATTCCCTTAATACTTCCCTACCTACTATGTTACCAACGTTTGCCAAACAAGGCGTTTTTTTCCCTTCAAAGGAAATGTCAGGGAGGCAGAAGTTGTGTATAATGATTACTATGATGTGTCATAGAAAATAACTGGTTGTGTCGGCAGAGTAGTAAGCCAGTGCTTGAGTAGTTCACTGTAATCATGTATTAAAGAGTGGACAAGCAGAGAGAAAATTTGTTATGATGACTTATAGTAACAGTATTAAGCTGTTTGGAGAATATAGAAATGGCTGACATTATCTTTCTCTTGACCAATTTAGTTCATGTAGATCTATGCAGTATGCTACCTGAAAATGTGATAGAAATGAGTAACAAAAGCTGCAATAAAAACAGCTTTCAGATGCTTCCTATGTTTGTGTCATTCCTCTTTGTGACCTTGCTTGTGAAGTTCACTGGGATGCCAGAGTTCTTCATTGCTGGCACTTGTGGGTTGGTGCCACTCCAAAACACATGCCCATGTAAGTGAGACTGGCCTACAGATAGAGATTGCTTTCCCACAGTCAGTTTTGCAGACACAGTTATAAGGAATTTGTAACTTTATTGTCAGGGCCACACGTTTGACTCTACATTCTTCTTTTCTCTGTTGCAGGTGTGAGCTGTGATGCATGTTTAAAAGGGAACTTTAGAGGAAGACGGTTCAAGTGTTTAATTTGCTACGACTACGACCTGTGTGCATCGTGCTACGAGAGCGGAGCCACAACAACGAGACACACCACAGAGCACCCCATGCAGTGTATATTAACAAGGGTAGACTATGGTAAGGACCTGTCTGAAAGCCCAGACAGAAACATGTGTGGCTTACTGATCATACACAAATTCATCATGCCTGTGTTATGCCATAATTATTATTTTATTACTTCACTTTAGCCTACTGTGGGATTACAAATCATCCATCATGTTTTTAGTCATTATTAATGTCATTTATTGAGCGTAATTTTGTACTGAGACTCTTATATTTGTGTTTAATAATTTAAAATATTGATTGGCAATAAAGGTTGCTCTGTTTACTGTGTTCTTGCAGACCTGTATTATGGAGGAGACACTTTTTCAGTAGAGCAACCCCAGTCATTCACATGTCCTTACTGTGGCAAGATGGGCTTCACAGAGACGTCCCTACAGGAGCATGTCACCTCAGAACATGCAGAGACTTCCACAGAGGTGGTGAGTATACTGCACGCATTAAGGGATAAATTCACAGATTTTAAACTGTAATTTGTGTGTCTTCATCATCATTAATGTCTCAATAATGTCCACAATACTTTCAAACGTTGCTATAGGCAGCTCCAGCAGCCTTTACTTCTGTCATCCACTGACCTACTGTATATTGAAGCCATTAGATGGATTTTTTTTTAAACTCTCATCTGGCGGCTTCACTACAGTTCAGTCTGGTATTGCTGTTCAGCGCTGCACTTCAGTCAGCTAAGATGACTTCCCAGGATGTACTTGTTGTCAGAGCAGGATTTTTATGAGCATTGTCCACTGCTGAGCAAACTGACCACAGCAAGGCAGAGAGAGGGTCAGTGTGCTGCTGACACCTGCCTGGCTGTCTGGCAGGTAGTGTGTCGGACAACGACAGCTCCATTAGCAGTGATGGAAAAAAAAAGAGACCCTTGTAGCCCACAGGTAGAGCCAAGTAGTAGTATTTGTGCTCCAGTAGAGCAGAGAGAGTGTAGTTGTTACTCCATACTTTTCTTATTTTCAACAAAGTCCATGAAAAGACCAAACTCAACGCGTTCTTCTATCTCTCAATACATTACAACTTCCCCACCCTGTCTGTGCACTCAGCCCCAAGGCCATAGGGATGCAAATCTTTAAAAAAAAATGCTCATTAATATATAGTTTCACTCTTTAGAACAGCTAAGTAATTTCCTAAAACAGCTAAGCACTGTAGTTTCTATCAATAGTTACTCGAACAGGAGTAAATGGTGCATTTTTTTGGGGCTATTTTCAGCTGTGGATTAATGCACATTTGGTGCACTAATGAGTATTTACAGCAGCAGGATGGTGTATGTGAGATTGACTCAAGATAAAGTACAGTGGCCGTGTTCATCGCAATGAAGGAACATGTCACCCAGTGCAACAATGTGGCTCATTCATGTGTTTTTACTAGTTTTTAGACAACAATGGACCTCTATGGCAGGAAGAGGAATAAGATATATCAGGGATTGGTAACACAGGGAATACTTGTTAGTAGGTCAGTTGATTGTTAGTTTTCATGGGATTCACTGACAATAAGGGGAATTACGAATAATGCCATCCTTGTCTTTTAGATGTTTTTTCATAGATGTACAAAAAAAAAAACTGAAACAAGACAGCAGTTAAAGAGGAAGTTGCTGTGTTTGTATATGGCTGTTAATATAAAGGATGTCATTTTTTTTTATTGGAGATTATTATCACTCCTAACCATAGTTAAATGATACTACTACTAGACAAAAGAGACAAGGGGCTGTGCGTTTTCAAGGCATTCATCTCCTCATTGTCCCATGTGCAATCCTTTTAATAATTTATAAATCTGCTCATATTGGTACATTAAGCTTTTACTCACACTCATTTAGTCTTAAGAGATAAGAGGCAACTGAGCCAGCGTCAGTTGGGGCTGATGGACTACAAGTTTGAAACTGGAAAAAAAAAATCTGGGGGTGTGGAGTTAGAAAGAAGTGACCTTATCAGACCTCTGTAGCCTGCTCCTCAACTCTGCTTGAGGCTAGCAGCTCGAGGCTAGCAGCTCGAGGCTAGCAGCTCGAGGCTACATTTGCCGCTACGGGTATAGCACACACGAATCTCTGACTGAACTGTCTGTGGTTGAGTTGCATTGTGGGTAATGTGGGAAGAAGAAATTGTGGATTTTGATCCTTTTTTTACTGTTACAGGAGTGCAATGCTGAATTGGTGGAGTACTCTTTTAACTAAGTCATTGGGTATTGTGTAAACAGCCCTGTAGTCTAAACTTTTATTAACTATGTACAATAGCTGCTCTCAGACGTGCCACTCCTCACGATGCTGCACACTAACAACATTTGAACAGGGTAAAACTTGACTCTTAAAAAGTGACAATATTGCTTAGTACTTCCAAACTGGTTCATTGTAGGGTGGTGGACGTGACAAAATTTTGTTCAGGGAAAGAAAATTCATCTCAAACAGAAACATTTCACTCTCTCATTTCAGATCTGTCCAATATGTGCTGCCTTGCCAGGAGGGGACCCCAACCACGTCACAGACGACTTTACAGCTCACCTCACACTTGAACACAGAGCACCAAGAGATTTAATATCCTTTCTGCGTCTCCACACACTAGTGTTTACATAAAGATGTGTTTCCATATGTTGTTTAAATGTCCATAAAATACTGATACCATACATTGTGTCACATTACTGCATTTAACCTTAACAGTACCCGTTTACGATGAGTCCAGCAGTGTTCGACATGTACGCAGGATGTTCCACCCTGGACGAGGACTGGGTGGTCCCAGAGCACGGCGGACAAATATGCACTTTACTAGTGGCTCCACAGGGGGACTTTCATCCTCCTCATCACAGAGCTCCACCTACACCCCCAGTAACAGAGAAGCAATGGACCCAATCGCAGGTGAGAATCAGGGGTGTATGCAAATTATACTCCTATATACCATCAAAACCCCTGCATTGTATGGCTGATAACCATCCATTTCCAATCTACAGGTGAAGGTTTTCACTTAGTCTTTGGGTGAATTTGTGTCTAAAATTGTTCAAATATTTTCTTTGAGTAGGTAACTTGTATGTATTTCAAGCATGCCAACATTTTTTGTCAAATCTTTGGGCATACAGAAAGCGCCTTTAAATAATTCTAATCATAAAACTCGCAGGTAATGATAATGATTACAACAAAATCACTATGGTGTAGAGTGCATGATGTTTGCATGGTGTTGTCTGTCAGATTGAGTAGGCTCATAAATGTGAACAGTGTAAGTCAAGAACGGTACAATTCATTCAAAAGGCCCCCTATGATCCAAAAAGGCTATTACTTTCTCAGTTAACAAACAAGTTTAACCATCTGGGGCATTTTACAAAATTGGAAACACAAATGTGTCTCAGTGTTTCAAATGTTTCCACTTTTGTGTGCGTTTTACAAATTGTAACATTTTTGGATTTGAAGCCTTTTGCTTTTGTCCTCAGGGGCCACTGTAATATTTAAGTGTGTACATAAGCAGAGCTCAAACTGCAGATACTAGCTTAAACTGCCTTTTGCATGGAATTTAGTTTCTGTATGTGTATCTATATTTAACAGAGTAGTTTGGACTGATTGTCCTCTCATAATACGTCATACAAAGCAGGTGGACATTTCCTGCTATACAGAGTTTTTGTCTTTACCCAAAAGTCACTGGGTCAAGACAGTTTTCTAAAGTCTGTTGAAATCACATGAATTTTTGGCACTTTTTTCTCAGTGTACACACAGGCTAAAAGCAGTGACTGTCACATTTTATGATCTCTAATCTTTTCTTTCCTCATCTTTTAGAAAACTAAAATCAGAAATCAACCCAACCCATAATGGCTGATCAAAGTCCTAGCAGGTTTTTGTTAAATTATGTTGGTCACTTGCTTGCTTACTTTAAGCCAAATGAATATACACGACCACATCTTATGGAATTCCTGTATTCTTTCTTGTCTCTGTCCTTCATATCCTCTTACAGGTATCTACAGTGTTGTCTTTTGAAATCATGACTTATTTAGAAACAGCCAACAGCGACGCCTGTTTTTGTCTCCTGCAGAGTTGTTGTCTCAGCTGTCAGGTGTGCGGCGTGCGGCAGGGGGGCAAATCAACTCATCAGGGCCTTCAGCCTCGCAGCTCCAGCAGCTCCAGATGCAACTGCAGTTGGAGCGGCAGCAGGCGCAGGCAGCACGGCAGCAAGTGGAGACGGGCCGCCACGCGACACGACGCAGCAACAACCCAGGCAACTCTGGCGCCACCATCCCTCCACCCAACACAGGAACCGCCAACACTGCCACTGTGGGTGAAGGCAATCCGTCATCCTCGTCCCACAGCTCCCAGTTCCTATTAGCACGGTGAGTGTGGCCAGTTGGCCGGTTTTATAGTTTGTTGCAACAGTCAGTGAACGCAACTGATGATGGAAAATTAATGTTTTTTTGCAAATCTATGACCAATGCATTGTTTATATAAGCTAATGTGCTGCAATGTTTTTTTTGACAGTTAATTCTGCCTCCACCAAGTTTAATAGTGACAAATGTTCATATGGTAATACAGTTTTAATGAGTATGATAATGATGACTTCTCTTCATGCTGTTGGTTATAAATTGTTTGGTTATTAACTGATAAAAAACTAACCATTAATAAATGACACACAGATCATGTCTGCTAACAATGATCTTAGAGACAGGAAACTGCACATCTTGTTACAGTTATGTTTGTATGTTACTCTGTTAAAGGATAAGGTTGGTGATATTATATATTTTTGTTATTGTCACCAAATACCACTCAAAGACCAAAACCAACGACACGTTAGTTCAGCTCTCAGTACTTTCCGACTTCCCTACTCTCGGCCCCAAGCCCAAAACAGACCATGAATATATACTTTTTTTTATGACAGGCTAAAACAGCTGGGCACTGTAGTTTGTAGCAAATGTTACTCAAACAGATAAAATATAGCATTTATTGAGGACTATTTTCATCTGTGAATTTAGTCCACTAGTGAGTGTTTACTGCAGCAGGAAGGTGTTTGCAGTATTGACTCAAAATAAACTGCAGTGGCCGTGTTCATCGTAATGAAGGAACATGTCACCCAGTGTAACATTGATGTGTTTTTAAACAACAATGGAGGTCTGTGTCATAGAGGAATAAGCTATATCAGGCTTTGAATACACATACAATACTTGTCAGTAGGATCAATTCATTATTGGTTTTGTTGACAATAAGAAAAAGAATATCACAAGCCTTATCCTTTAAGATTAACTTGTTAACACACATTTTCAGACATTGAAGCTGATTTTAAAATAAAATGTAATGAAGTTTTTCTGTGGTAAAGCAGTTAGAATGTCCAAGTTACAGAAGGCTAAAAAGCTGAAGCCAATATGAGAACTTGGAAGACATTCATAGTTCTTGTAACAATATAATTAGCTGTTCCTCTGTCTACATTTCAATCTTCAAACCTTCAGGGAAATCAACTATCAAAATAATACATCCTCCTGACTCTGAAGTCACAACTTAACTCAGGAAATTGACCAGCTTATGTTCTGTCTGTTGCTCCCTTTGTGTTTAGAATAGAAAACATTTTAACTGGAGAAGTGTATCATCTGAATTAATTTAAATTTAATGTTGACTATTTCCCCCAGGTTGAATGACCCTAAGATGTCCGAAGCAGAGCGGCAGTTTCTAGAAGGAGAGCGCGCAGACCGCAGCCTGTTTGTGCAGGAGCTGCTTTTGTCTACGCTGATGCACGAAGAGAGCTCTTCTTCTGACGAGGAAGAGCGCCGAGACTTCGCCGACTTCGGAGCCATGGGCTGCGTGGATATCATGCCTTTAGATGTGGCGTTGGAGAACCTCCAGCTTAGAGAGCGCAGCTCTACGGGGAAGGAGCCTCCGCCGCCTCCTCTTTGATGTCCGAGCATCAAGCAGACTGTGTCCTCTCTGCTGCAACTGTCAGTGATGGACAGCAAACAGCAGCAGTCCTCCCTGGCCTCCCCCTCCTTTCTCCCTCCTCTATTTTCTGAGTTTGTTTTTGGTGATTGTAATTTCAGGCCTGTCACCATTTTTGTTACATTGTAAAGAAAAATAAATGAGAGCAAGTGGGATAAATGTGCGAGTGCGCAATAGCAACTGAGTGAGCGAGCGAGAGAAGAGAAATATATAAATATATATAAAATATATATGAAGTTGATAATCAATCCACATAACTTTTCTTTTCTTTATCAGGTAAATGTTACAGGCAGCTGTGGCAGACCTTTGCTTCCTGTGACATGCAAACGGCTCTCCGTATAAATACTCCACATTCAAAAGTCAAGAGGGCATAGGGTCCTCTGATGAAGCTGCTGTGTGTGTTTATGACTATTAATAAATAAAAAGTGCTTGGATGGGTTACCATAACTACTGCATGCAGTTATTTGCAGCGTGCATGACGTTTAATGACCTTGTCATTAAAACTTTTTTTTAATATCCCAAAGTTTTCAACTGTTTTTAAAGGGTTATTTCAAACCTGGTTAAGTATTGAGAATTGAGTAATTGACAAGACTGACATGTGGAAATTTAAGACTAACAATATATTTTGTTAGGTTTTCTTTGAGTAGATGTATAATGAAGAGAAAACGATTGGATTCAGCAGTAGCTTATGAAGAAAATGCTGCAATGTGAGTGTCTCCGAGCTCCAGATTGCCTTTTCTCTGCGACGACTGTCTGAACATGTCGATTGCTGTGCTGACAGCAGCAGAGCTATGACTACATGCATCAGATGAATACTAGGAACAGATGAAAAGAGCGCTTTTTCCTAGATGTTAATGTTTAGTGATAACTGCTCTTTAGGCACAGTATACTTTATAATTTATAGATAAGTACAGACGCCCAACTACAGTATGTCCATTGCTCTTTCACACTATTTTCTGGCGCAGTTTTAGACCACATGCTTCAGACGGCTTGTATGAATTTCTTTGCTGGGTAACAGGAGCTTGAGACTTTCCACACTGCAGTTTTAGTTTTGTTTTTTAAGAGAAGGCATTCTTATTTTTTTCTGCTAAGGTTAGCACTTAATATTTATTCATGTTTTGTTTTCTGATTCTTCTGAGCCTTGATATGAATCATGCCACCTTCATGCCTATACTTTTACCCTCTATGTAAAATACAATGAGATGTATATTGACTTTGTGCGTTAACTTTCATAATGGTTCTAAGACATGGGCAGACATTTTTTTTTAAAAATGTAAATTTAGAATACAATAAATATAAACTGCGCACAGCTTTTGATGAAACCAAGAGGCCATCACACTTTTGCACCTTGTGTTGTTGTGATTCCGCAGATGTTTGTGTCTAGCCGGCATGATTTCATAAACTTAAAATCTTTATTAAACGTTAAAACGTTACTTTAACCACCCTATTTAGCATTTATAAGTATATAACCATTGGATAAATAGTTTATAACACTATATGTAGTTGTAAGCAGATAAATGTTTATTAATGTATTTGTCTACACCTATAAGTCCTCCATAAGTGGAGGCTGGTGTATAAACAACTAATGAATGACAATGTAGTAAAGCAAAAGTAAAAAGAACACTTAAAATGTCCTTATAACTACATCATAGTGAGTTATAAACCATTTATTCAATGTTTATATGCTTATAAATGATAAATTGGGGTGTTAAAGTAAAGTGTTAACAATAAACTTTGTCTTGAATGCTCGGAAAGACAAGATCAGTACATATAAAACATATAAAAATATAGTATGAACGCAGACACTAAGTCAGTGCACACCCCTCAGTCAGCATGATCAAACCAGAGAAGCAACAACATTTATGTACTCAACTGAGCAGTATTCAGTCGCCATATTACATTTTGTTTGGTGTCGATGAATGAGAGAAAAAAGGGGGGTTCTTGTATTTATTCTTCCTGCAGCAGACACACTGAAGCTTCCCTCAGAGGGCAGACGGTGACCCCCCTCATGAAACACATGAGAGAGATCTGTTAATGAAGACACCCTTGATGGATTGGCCCAGCAACTGTCTCACCAGTCTGAGTCGAGTTTGGAGCTCCTCACCGCTAACACTGCAGTACACCAAGGTAGGTTACGCAACATGTAGCTTAAGTATTTTTCACTCTGTACACTGATGTTTGTGTGTGTCAACAGTGATGATATAATACCATAGAAATACATACATACCCTAACCCACCATAACACAATATACTTTACTAAGAACAGTTAAGTAGCTGTTGCCACTGGTTTGTCCTTGTGTGTGTTTGTGTGCGTGTGAGGCCCTTTAGGGCAGCTGTCCTTGTCACTCCTCAGCAGTTATTGTTAGAAACAAATGGTGCCCACGGGATGCCTTTCATGACACATGTTGGTTCTTTTTAAAGTAGCCCACCACCAAAAGCAATGGGGAAACACAGATTAAATGTCAATCACACCTTAACAGACAATCTCCCAGTATGTGGTGTTCAGATGGTCCAAAGCCCGGAGAGGACAAGTATGAGGAAGCTGGCTGAATGGGATGGTCTTAGGAAATATATTTTAAACGTAACAAATCAGGTGTCTGGATTTATGCTTAGACAAATCCTGCAAAATTTAGCACTGCATGGAAAGTCATAAAGTGTTATTCGAAAAAAATAGAAATCTGACAGATTGAATGTCCAGATTGTCCCCCAAAGGGTCACAACCAGTGGTGGAAAGTAACTAAGTACATTCTCTGAATTGCTGTACTTACATTAAGTACAAACTTAGGTAGTGTTTTCCTTTTCATGCTACCTTCTACTCCACAACAACTCGGCTGCAAATATACTTTTTATTTTATTCCACTACAAATATTTCAGCTTAAGTTACTTTACAAATTAAGATTTTTGCATACAAAACATGAAGAGCTTATGATGTTCTGTTATTTAAATTAAATTATTTTAATAATAGTAATTTAATTTTAATAAGACTGACGTTAAGTTTAATAGTTGGGGAAAAAAATAGACTGTGAAGGCGTCACTTTGGGTAATTGTAACAGCATTTCTCAATATTTTCTGAAATGTTCAAGTCAAACAATCAATTGATTAATGGAGGAAAATAATCAGCAGATTAAGCCATAATTAAAATAATCATTAGTTGCAGCCTTATATAAAATAGTACAAAATAAGGTCCACCTCAACCAACTACAACAGTAAAATACTTCTTTTACATTAATGCATGAGTAATAATAATAATCTAATGATATAATAGTGTATATTAGTACAGTCACAGGGGCCATTTTTCTGCATTGAGTACTTTTAATACTTTCAGTACATTTTCCTGATTATACTTACATACCTTTGCTTAAGTAACATTTTCAATGCAGGACTTTTACTTGTGGTATTAGTACTTTTACTTAAGTAAAGGATCTGAATACTTCCTCCACCACTGGTCACAACTTATGAGAGAAATCATGAGATTGGGGCCATGAGAAGGAAGAAAAAAAGTAAGTTCTGCAACACAAATTTGCATTTATTTTCTTCCTCTAATCTTTGCTTTTTTGTGAAATGTCAGATACTTTCACTTCTTTGGGCTGCATACAGTTATTGAAATGAAACCATCTGAGAAGTTCAGAGGGGAAATCTCTCTTTGGTGGAACAGCAAATAACTCAGAGACATCTGAAACAGGACAAAGGGCTCCAACTAGACGCTCCTTTTCTGTAAGAGATCACAAGGCAAAAAACCAAGGCTGGAAACCCCCGGTTTAATCTTTAACAATGCAGCGTATTTTATAAACTTAATGTTTTTTAATGTTAAATCTTAATCTGTAACTAAAGCCGTCAGATAAATGTAGTGGAGTAGATGTATGTAGAGTAGTAGAGTAGAGTAGAGTATGAAGTTGAATAAAATGGAAATACTCGTGAAAAGAATCGTGAGGGCACAACGTGTATTGTAAGACATACCACCTTTATTAAATGCACAGTATCACAAGGAACATTTCCATTAATTGTGGATAAGCTACTCACATGATGCACAAAGCATTGAATTGATTGATAGATCTGGCTGATTAAAGCAGGATTAAATCTGCCAGGAGAGCACACACCCACGCACACTCACTTTTGCATACGGATGTATGTGCAAATGCACACACACCGTCTCGGAGACATTAGTCACACACACAAACACATCCACTCTCTCTTTGTATTCACACAGTAAGTTAAATTTGTTATCTGCACAGAAATGAAAACTGTAATCTTTTTTTCTTTTACCATATATTTACA
Source organism: Macquaria australasica (assembly GCA_005408345.1). Lineage (NCBI taxonomy): Eukaryota > Metazoa > Chordata > Actinopteri > Centrarchiformes > Percichthyidae > Macquaria > Macquaria australasica. The sequence continues at coordinate 269,704 of SEMN01000404.1, forward strand.
AAAAAATCCCCCTCCCCTCAAGATAGATTACATTCAAAAAAGGTCCCTATCCCTCTAGATTACATTCAAAATAATATACTATTCATGATGCAAAGTCACAGTTATTCATCTGAAAGAGGATCAAAATAGGCTACAGTCAGTCAGAGGTTGAGCGGTGGGGTTTTGGCCAGGAGGCGAACTTTGACCTCGCCATCGGCCACACGTCTGCTGGGACAGAGATCCTGATGTTCAATCAGATCCAGAGTCTATGGTCCTCCTACAGACAGACAGCATCCCAAACAGCCTCTGCGTAAGCTCCCCATCACAGTGGAGAGGAAAGAGGAGATCATTTTTCTTTTCTTTTTTTTTTCTTCAGAGAAAAAAACAACAACACATTGTTCAAATAAAGTCCTCTGCAGATCAAAAGCTGCCAAAAAAAAAAAAAAAAAAAAGGATTGTATTCTCACTGGTATTATGAACGAGCACAAAGAAATTATACAATGTAGCACAAATAAAATCGTATTTACATATAGTATGTATTGCCAGTGGCCCATAACACATTGTCTTCAATAGATGTCACACAGTTTTGACGTGATACCTGCTTAAAACAGATTATACTATTAAACATAGCCTACTATTGATATAGACAAATATCAGAACTGTACAGAATGGACAGCGATTTTTGTACAGCAGACACGTGACTATTATACAGAACTGACAAACGCTGTAAAAAAACATAGAGGGACATTGTCATTTTCATCAGGGACGATGTGTCAGAGTTCAGACTTGCTTCAGTCATGGCCAGCATAGCAAGGGTGACATTTTTTGTTGTTGTTGTTGTTAAGTGCAGTTGAGGTCGAGGGTGGTCAGTGCTGAGCACAGCCGCTCAGGTTGTGCATTTGGGGCTACAAAGTGCACTTAACATAACTTATTGTCTCAGCAAAGAGCCTTACTGCTTTATGCCTCTATATGGAAATACATGACGGTTATTATGAAGGAGTAATCGCTGCTGTGTTTTTTTGCAAAGATTAATACAGATGTTTGTACCAGACGCTCGGACCACCACACTTGCTTTAATATTTTAGCCTTTTGTTTGTTTTTTTTAATCTCAGGAAAACAGAACTAGTGAAGATAATTTGGAAAATGGACTACAAGAATGTCTTTTAAAAAAACAAACATTTTCAAGCATTAAGGTCCTCAGCCTGTACAAATGTGCTTTACAGATGCCCCCGAAGTGAGGAGCTGTATCAGTCACCACCCGGCTGACTGGGGCCGCTCAGAGAGATGAAGCACCCCTGGGACACTTTAAGGGCAATCAGATTCTTAATTAATCCTTTTACCGCAGTCTCTTAGCCTACTGTGTACTGTCTACTGTGTCTCTTGTACACTCTTGTAATGCAAATAAACAACAAATAAACAAGTAGCAACCTGAATACGTACAAAACCAAAGTGCTGAAAACAAAGAAATCATCCATGAATTTAACCAACATCACTGCATCAAAAATACCCCGTCAGTCCCTCTTAGAAATGAGGCAAATAAAATGAAGATGACTCTCCATAAGTTCATCTTCTCTTTAAACTCGTCAACACCCACAACATTTGAAAACCTGCCTCTGAAGATGCATACAAAACCACATCACTTACAGATATGGGCCACCGAACAACAACGATTTGCTAAATGGCATTGCTGGTGAATGAAGAAATAAAAGTAAAACAAACTGTGCTCATCTATTGTCTTTGTCTTTTTTTTTTTCTTTTTCTTTTTTGGGGGATAGGCACAGCTCAATACCGCCACCGAGTCCTCATTCTCTGTGCTTTAGATACATCAAATGAAATGAAATGATTAGAGCACTCCATCAAACGGTTAAAACACTTTGTAAATGTAGATGACCTTGTGTGATTAGTGTAAAACATCAACAGATATTTACATAAGATATGACAAATGATTTTGACATTTTTTAAAGAAAAAAAACGGTGTAAAATACTGTATGCCCTTGTGTTATACAACCTCAACATTGATTTCACATTGGGAAGTCCTTCAGCAGGGTATATATAAACAGACACAGGCATCTATATGGGTTTCACACTGTTTTTTAAACGTACGTGTATATTATTATACACGTACGTTTAAAATTCAAACAAGCAAAAGTTTCTGTAGACGACCCAAAAACACAGATTTAAATCAAAAGCTTGGTATGAAAACAGAGTCAACATTTATAAATTCTACAAATATTAAAATAGTCTGACATATAAAAGAAAAAAGCTTCTGCTGTAACTTAATGAGTAGTTTTTTTTTAATCTTCCTGCAGAATATGTTACTCTGTGTGACATTGTTGAAAGAAGATAAAGCTCTATCTACAAAGTTGTGTCCATACATTGTCCATTATGGAGACACATTATTTTCCCTTTGTTCGTTCCCAGCAAATATGGAATACAGGAGAGTGATTACTGAATGTGATGAATGTAGATAGGATAACCCAGTAATCAATGTTTCTGATTATCGGGTTTTATTTATTTTTATGCCTTTAACATATAGGAGTGTTGATGGTTTGGATAAAGATACATAATCCTGTATGCATTTTGGTTTCCATTTGTGAAACATGCCTCAGTGACGTCTGCGAATGGATAAGAAACGAAAAAGCAAAACAAAATCACTTAAAATTTAAGGCTTTTCTCGATGTAATGAGGACACGGACGATAGCATTTACAGTAACATTTACAGCCAGGTACTGTACACAGACGCAGGCGCTCACACAGTCGCACGGCCTTCGTTTCCTCCTTCTCCTCTCCGTCTCATCGTGTGCAGACAAACACACAAGCACTCGTCCACATACCCAGCTCACACACACATGCACGCAAAGTACATACATACATACAAGAACGCCGGAGCCTCAGCCCAGTATGTCCAGGTACACGGGTGAGGCCTTGGCGAGGCTCTGGAGCATGCTGTGGATCTCCTTGATGTTCAGCCTCATGTAGGGCTCCCTCTGCCAGCAGCCCAGCATCAGGTCGTACACCTCTTTAGGACAGGTGCGGGGCCGCTGCAGCACGCGGCCTTGGGTGATGCACTCGATCACCTGCAGGATACAGGGCGACAGTACACGGTCTGCTGTTTAGCTGTGGTGTTCAGATGAAAGCAATGCAGCAAATTCCCCACAGATGTTTTTTAATGAAATGAAACATTAGATGGGCTGAGAGATATCAACTGAAAATAAAGATTTAAGTATGATAATCATGACGTTTTTTACATTTATGCAGAAGTAATTGTTGGATCATTCAAATGGTTGCTTTTACACCAACTTAGAATGCATCATTTTGGATGAGATGGGACCATCTCTTTTATCTTGTTTATTCTTTTATTCGTGCAAAAGAACATTTCTGTCAAAAATAAAAAATAAAAAGAAGGGGGGGGGGGGTGGGGGGGTGCCCTGGTGGTTTTGGTGTTATGGTGCTGGCCATGAACCACAAGTCCCTGATTCATGTCAGGCCAGGGACCTTTGTTGCATTTAATTCTCCATCTCTCAGTTTTGTTGTTTATTTACAGAAGAGCACCAAGATAAAATTAAGGGAAAAAAAAAAATATTCAAAAACATTTGGGTCTGAAAAAAAGAAATACCTTGTTAAATAAAAGTCTTTAATTTGTTTTGAATTTTCTTGCTAAAAACTTATCAATTGCCCTTCCATGTCTATTATAAAAATGACAACAAAATTCAAACATTTACTGAAATATTAAATAATATATTAGCAATTAAGTATTGTACTTCCATAAAGTTGGGAAACTCAGAAGATTAAAAACAGAATTGTCAAAATCGAAGCACCAGTGGTTGAGATAGCTCAAAAAACACTGGATAAATTTCCCATAATGCAACCAATAGCATCTCTTATGCTGCATTCATCAGCCCAAGTTATGACTATTATTATATATACTGACGTTTATGTGTAAAAAGAGTTCATCCAAGATACTGTAAATGGATAACCACGTTCTCTGCCAAATTACTTTCAATAATTAAGGTAAATATTACTTCTAATACTTCAACTATTGAAAAAATAGATACATGTTATGTTAGATAGGAAGAGAAAAAAAGTTCCAGTAACATTTACAGTCAAACCTTTTCATGCGACCGGCTCAAAGATCACTTTTCAAACCAAATAGAATAATTACCTGTCCTGGTTCTGTTAAACTTTGAATTTTTAGTTAAAGGGTTTGATTGGACTTGATGTTAGTTGCAAAGCTGTGTCACATACCCCTGGTTTTTAATGTATTTCCCAAGTTTCTAATTCCAGACTTTTGCTATAGCAAGAGGAGAAATGTCTCTGTGTTTAAGTGTAGGTCATGAACTGCAGACCTCGTGTGACTCTGACCTCATTGTTGGAGAGCTGGTACCAGGGCTGCTTGCCGTAGGTGAAGATCTCCCACAGCACCACGCCGAGGCTCCACACATCACTCTCTGTGGTGAACCGCCGGTACATGATGCTCTCCGGGGGCATCCAGCGGATTGGCAGCATCGTATGACCGCCCACCTGCAGAGAGAGAGAGAGAGAGAGAACAGTGTCCATCAGAAACCAACACCACAAGGCCGGCTGAAGAGTAAATAGCTGCTGGTTAAACTGATTGTACTTTACGCTTGTGGTGGGGCGCTATGGATGGCAATGTCGGTTGGTCTTTCCACCACTTTGGTCCATACAAAAATATCTCTAAAACTGCTGAATGTATTGCAATGAAATTTGGTACAGATGTTCATTTTTTCCAGAGAATAAATCCTAATGACTTTGGTGATCCCCTAACTTTTCCTCTGCTGCTACCATGAGGTTCACATTTGTGGTTGTGAGTGAAATATCTCCAAAACTATTTAATGGATTGATGTGAAATTTGCTGTAAATATGCAAGGTCCATAGAGGATGAATTGTAATAACTTTGGTGATTTTAAATTGTCCAACACTTTGGTTTATTACCAAATATCTGAAAAACTAATGACATTCCCATCAGCCTCAGTTGTACTTTGTGTTTATTGCTAATTAGCAAATGTTAGCATGCTAGCACCCTAAACCATGATGTTGAACATTATACGTGAGGGTTAGGTAGAGGGTTAGGGTTGGGGTTAGGGTTGGGGCATGTTGCTAAACAGAGCAATACGTTTGTGATATCATGTTTAAACATGATATCACAAACGTATTTATAAAAATAAGTCAATAGCACAACTGAAATGACACTCAATTGCCAGTTTATTAGGTACACATAGCTAAAACTAATACTGTCTAATGCGACAGTCCTGCAATATGTCTATGTAACTGTACTGCATTATACAGAGAGGTGTTTTTGTTATTTAGCCTACTTATTTATTTAAATTGGGTGGATAAAATAACCGAAACACCAGTTAGTATAACACAGTTCAAAAGCACCAAAAACTACTTCCTCCAAAATGACCATACAATTGAATCAGCACCTCTCTAAAACATTATAACCTTCGTGAAGGGAGGATTTATTGCAGGACTATTGTATTAGACTGCATTAGTTTCAGCTAGGTGTACCTAATAAACTGGGAACTGAGTGTATTTTTCAGAGTGAGCAATTAAGTTTAGTCATTCTGGCATTCCCGAAACACGCCTGTAATTTCTTAATAACCTTTTATCCAGCCAGTGTCTTCCTGTCTTCTTCCACCAGCTATTTCCTGTCTACTAAATGCATTTCCCTCTCTTCCTGTCACCACTTTAGCCAAATCACCTTTACTGTGCTTCCATCCTTTCACGTTCACCACCTCTCCTACATAATATCTGAGCCAGCGTCAGGGTTTATACCAAATACGGCGTCCTAGGAGGCTCAAACAAACGAACTGACAACTTTGTGCCGTAGCAGCATAATAGTAGTCCAATCTGTTAATTGTTGCCTTTCCAAAAGCATACGTGATACTTGTCAACAATGGTGTACAAATTCTATATAATTCAAGTTTTATTCATGACTAAACTGAATGTTAAGCCATGTCATCCTCTAAACGTGAGTTTTACTGGTTTATCTAATGTATCACATTATTGTATCACATGATTCCCTTTGATTTGCAGCATTATTGCAGACGAGGCAGCCTCATTGTTAGCTGTTTTCATGCTTTTTCTTTCTTTTTGATAAAAACGTTTGATATCAGGAGTTGGTGACAGGCCCTCTTTATGGTGATCTTATCTGATGCAGGCAAATGTATTTTGGAGATGATGTTTTATATGCGTGTGTGTTTAGATTTCTGACTCCAGCAGAGGGCACTGTGGGATTCAAGCTGGGATCTGATGAGGAAATAAAATACATCCATGTGTTCCTCAACATGACAAATTTGTATTCTTTTTTATCTGCCTGTATTGTAGTGTAATCTTCTCACGACCATCAGTGGGTCGTAAAATATACTATAACTCCTCTATGGTTTAATATGATGCCGTTCATGTAGAGTGAAGGGAAGTATTAACTCCTTGCCCAGGGAAAACGAAAAACTGCCGATGCATTTTTGCACTGTTGGCCCTTATTACCATGGAAACAGTAATTTTATGCAGATTATAGAATTTGCATTTAAATGGTATTAAAAATAGATAAAATACCTCTGGTTAAAATTGTCATTTCTGTAGCTACACAGTTATTTCAGGCCAAAACTGGAATAAAATTCTAATTACATTTTTGAGACTGTGTGGCTACATTTCCATATTTCTGTGTGTATATCAGAGGGTTGTAAGTGTGTGTGTGTGTGTGTGTGTGTGTGTGTGTGTGTGTGTGTGTGTGTGTGTGTGCGTGCATCTGTGTGTGACTGGGGGCCAAGGCGAGGTGAGAAAAGGGAAAATAATCAAAAATACTCTGGACTCACTCTGTAGTAGTCTGTGCTGTAAACGTCTCTGGACATGCCAAAGTCTCCTATCTTGACCAGCAGGTTTTCTCCTACCAGGCAGTTCCTGGTTGCCAAGTCTCTGTGGACGAAGTGCTGGGAGGCCAGGTAGACCATGCCAGCAGCAATCTGTTGGGCAATGTGCAGCATCTGGGACTGGGTGAGCTCCACCAGGATGCTGTGTTGACCGTCTGCCATTAGCACTGCATCAGGACCGTGGGACCTGCACCGAGAAACGCTTCATCAGAATTCAATCATTCGAACCACTAAATTGATTATAATGCATGTAACTACAGCAAAGGTTACAACAACCACATGTACCCTTTCACTACGGGTGGGCGATATGAAATCAATTTTCTATCATTATATTGTGATATAGTACATTTCAGGGAAATCCCATTAAGAAATGCTTGGAAATAGATTATCTGATTCACATGATTGATTGATTCAGTATCATCATATCATATAAGACTAAAGAAACCACCAAATATTCACATTTACACCACTGAATTTTTGGCAATTTTGCTTTAAAAAAATGACTTTTATCAATTAATCAATTATCAAAATTGTTGCAGATTAATTTTCTGTCAGTCGACTAATCAATTAATCGACTAATCATTTTAGCTGTACATTAGGTATAGCCCTAAAATGATTTAGAGATTACATAACCACATGAGAATGTCTGTTCCTGGCAAATCCAATGAATTGAATAACTGAAAATAAGATTTATGCAAAACTCCTGTGAATCCATCCAGCATCTCCATAAAGCAGACCTACTCACTGACTTACAACACTGCTTCAATGGCCTATATTAAATAGATAGCTACCTCAGTAGAAACAGTATTCTTTTTTCTTAACAGTGGACAAATGTCTATTATCTCACAGAATATTTCATAATATCGCCCAGCCCTACCTTCTATGCACAGTGGAGACTTAAAGGAATATTTGGACATTTTGGGAAACACGCTTATTTGCTTTCTTGCTGAGATTTAGATGAGAAGATTGATACCACTGTCAGTTCTGTAAGCTAAATATGAAGTTGGTGCCAGGAGACAGTTAGCTTAGCTTAGCATAAAGACTGCAAACAGGGGGGAAACAGCTAGCCTGGCTCTGTCCAAAGCTAACAAAATCTGCCTAGCAGCACCTCTAAAGCTAACACGTTAAATCTTGTTCTGTGGTTTTGTGGTAAATTGTGTGCTGAACTACAGTATTTCTTGGCCTAGAGCAATGACTTCCTGGAGTTTCCGCTGGTTGCCTGGCAATTTCATGATGACGACAGGACTCGAGGCAAGTCATGGCTCCCAGACAAGAAATACTTTGGCACATAGTCCCTGTAAAACCACAGCTTGTTGTTTTTACACTTCACTACTCATCTAGTATATGTCCCAAAATGTCAAACAATTCCTTTAACACATGTCAGTATTCTTAGAAGTGAAGTCAAAATGATCCTACCTGAGGAACTTGTTTAGGTCACCATGTTTCATGTATTCAAACACCATGATGAGCGGGTCGCTCTCTACACACACCCCGTAGAAAGTGACGATGTGTTCATGTTGCAGGTTGGTGAGAAGCTCGGCCTCTCGGTAGAAGTCCGCTCGGCCGCTCTCGTTGGCCTCTTTCAGAGTCTGACAAAAGGCAAAGACACAAAGACAAGGGAACCACGGTGAGAGGCATTGTCCACAAGAATGTACATCTAGTCAATAGAATTCACTAACTGAATAACAAGTGCATCGATTATGTGAGCGAACGGCTTCCTGATCTGTACCTTGACTGCCACATGGAGCTTCTCCTGGTCTGGTGTCAGGTTGTAGCACTCAGCGAGAAACACCTTCCCGAAGGCTCCCTCTCCCAGCTCCCGCTTCAGTACTATGTTGTGTCTCTTGATGTGCTGGACAACTTAAATGCAGAAAAAGTCAAATCACTGTCAAGGTCACGAGTACAGTCTTGATTATTCAGTGGGAATTGTGATGTATGTAAATGTATATAAATGGTCTTCACTGGGATTTTTAGTCAGGAATATAGCAGTTATAGTTGTGCAGGTCAAATAAGATTAGGGCTGCAATTAAAGAATATTTTCATTATCAAATTATTTGATTTGGCAATTGATAAATGTGTCTATAAAATATCAGAAAATAGGGACAGTCACAATCTCCTACAGCACAAGGTTACGTCTTCAGATTGCACAATTTGTCTGATGAACAGTCTAAAACTGAAATATATTCAATTTACAATAAAATAAAATGGACAAAAGCAGCAAATCTACACATTTGAAAGGCCATTTTTATTTTTTATTTTTAAGCCAATTGAATTGACAAATCGATTCAGCTCTAGTTAAAATTTCGCAAAAAGTATAATGAACCACATGCACGTGTGTCTGAGAAAGAACAACATTCAGGTTGATTCTGCTGAGTTGAGCCTTTTGTAAACAAGCTTGTGTTTCTGAACATCATCTGCAGACTAACTGTCCAGTCGCCCGCAGAGCAGGAGTCACTATCACAATGCAGCAGGATGCTGACAATAAATATGGCGTCCAGCAGTGACCCCTGCATGGATTTATCAGAAAAGGTCCGGGTTACCAGTCATTTGTCGAGCGAGGCGGTAACTCACACGTGTCAGATTTCAGCATGCTGCCGGAGTTACGGAAGTACTGTGGGTTCTCAATGACAGGAATCTTTGTCATCCCAATGATCACTGCGTCTGGACCCATCTCCGAGGACGACGGGGTGTTGTTGCCATTGGAGACATGATGAAGAGGGCTGGCAGAGTCATCGTCATTACTGATGACTGAGGAGGAGCCTAGGGAGCCACGGAGGAGGAGGAGGTGGAGAGGATAGAGAAGCAGGAGGAGAGTGGAGAGGCGAAGGCGAGTGGAGAAGAAAGGAAACGAGAATTGTGATCAGAGAGGAGGAGGAGGTGGAGGAAGAGGAGGGTTGGAGGGAGAAAACAGATAGAAGGAGTAGTAAATACAAGTTGTACATAATGACAAAAAGATATGTCATCCTAAATCAACATGAGAGCATGCCCTCAGACCAAAGTACAACTAACAAATTCCTCTAGTCATTTTCACACTCATACAGTTACTCACACATTGAGTCAACAGTAGGCCCAACACTTACCTATTTAACACTTATAAGTAGTATATAATCACTTCATTAATGGTTTATAACACACTATAATGTAGTTGAAAGCAGATATAAGGACATTTCAAGTGTTCATTAATGTATTTGTGTAATATTACCGCTCTTATGAATCATCCATAGCTGTGTGTAAACAGTTGATGAATGCCTGATAAGATAACATAACAGTTTTAATTATATATAATGTGTCTTCATGAATTTTGACCACATTTATAAGCACTTGTGAATGGTTTGTACAGTACATATGTATAAACAGTTAATAAATGTTTTAAAACACACTGTAAAAATGTGTTTAAAAATGTTAGTGTTATCAAGTTTTCATTAACTGTTTAAACATTAGTTATCCTTGTATCAAACTATAACATGCTACATTATAGTGTGTTATAAACCATTTATTAACTGTTGATTAAATGTGAAGGTCAAATAAAGTGTTACTGAGTCAACTCTTGTGATTTTAGATTAAAGGAATAGTTCGACATTTTGGGAAATTTCTTATTCGCTTTCATGCCAAGAGTCAGATGAGAAGATTGATACCTCTCATGTGTCTACGCTAAATATGAAGCTACATCAGACGGCTAGCTTAGCTTAGCACAAAGACTGGAAACAGTTGGATTTTGTCTGACAGAGCCAAGCTAGCCTTTTCCCCCCGTTTCCAGTCTTTGTGCTAAGCTAAACTAACCGGCTGCTGGCTGTAATTCATATTTAACAGACAGATATCAATCTAACTCTGGCCAAGAAATCGAATAAGTGTATTTCCCAAACTGTTGGAACTATTTCTTTAGGAAAATTAGTTCACCTTTAATACCAAACTTGGAGTTCCTTCCATATTTCAGAATGATCACCATCAGAACGCAGCCAGTCAAGGCAACTCCTGCGATTCCCACAACAACATACACCTGGGAAGACAAAAAAAAAAAGATTGTTTGAAACATAACTGTCTACAAAAACATTTGGCATCCTTTAGATCAGTGGTTTCGTAATCTGGGCTCGGGATCCCATAAGGGGTCGCAAATTAAACCATGAGAAGTCCTGAGATTATTTACAGGACAGGAGAGCAGAAAAAAAAAACATATTTATGTTACATAAAATTATGTTTCTTTTTCCACACTTTCCTCTAATCTTTTCTTATTTTTCTTGAGAACTACAAGATCATTTTGGGCACTGTTAACAAGAAAAACCCCCCCACCTATTTTTGGTTAAACTGGGACAGATGGTAGATGTAACAAGTAAACCTTAGTTTTATAAGGTCACAAGCCAAAAGTCTTTAAATGGTGAGGACTGATGAGGATCACTTACTGCAACACTGTCATCCAGAGGAGGGGGTGGCGAGTCTGAAAAAAATCAAAATGCTTGTCAGACAATTTGAAAATAATAACAATTATTAAGTGCAATCAATTGATTTTGTAATGCTGACTGATGAGTGCCATGTTGTGTAACCCTGAGCCAGCGGTGGAATGTAACTAAGTACATTTACTCAAGTACTGTAGGCTACTTAAGTACAATTTTGACATACTTGTACTTTACTTGTGTATTTCCATTTTATGCTACTTTATACTCCACCTCAAATTTGGAAGCCAATATTGTACATTTATTTGACAACATTAGTTACTAGTTACTTTGCAGATTCAGATTATTAATACAAAATATAAATCAACAAATAAATGATGGTGTGTTATTGTGGAATAAGCTACCTGGCAGTATATAAAGTAGTTAGAATTAGCCCCACCTTTACCAGCTGCAACATTAGTGATGCTTATATTTCATTAATGCATCACTAATAATAATCCGGTGATATAATCAATTTTATCCTGAAATGGGCCATTCTGCATAATAAGTACTTTTACTTGTTTACTTGTATTTTTACACTGTTGTATTGCTACTTTTACTGAAGTAAAAGCTCTGAGTACTTCTTCCACCACTGCCCCAAGCCCTCTAAGAGTTCAAACACCTACCAGTAGTGTCTGGGCAGGAGCAAGATGCAGGTACAGGCCACAGGAGGAGAAACAGATGGACATCATGGAAGAATTAATTTGAACTATGTTTACAGTTATTATCAAGCTAATAAGTATAACCATTGTTGGTTTTATAAAGCTGAATCATTACTTACAGTAGTAGAAGGGATCTTCTGCTAAAAAGACAAAAAATACCTATATGTTAGAAGTCATAAACAGAAAGTAGCATCAGAAATAAGCTGACTAAATGAACCCGTGTAAAAAGAGCGAATTGACACCTGTGTGGTCAATGTCAGGCGGGTCGATGAACTGCGCAGACACCTTCTTCTCGTCCCGGCCGTACTTGTTCTTTGCCACCAGCCTGTACATGCCATTGTGGATGTGCGTGGGGTTGACCAGCTGCAGGCAGCCGTGGTACTCGCTCTCGGTGGACAGGTGGATCATGGTGCGGATGTAGTCCTGCTCATGGAGAGGCACGTTCTCGTGGTACCACTGCAGCTCAGGCTTGGGGTTCCCTGTCACGCTGAAGGGGATGCACCAGTGGTGGTCCCGCTCCGGCCCCAGCAGCTGCTGGATGGTGGGGGCAACTGACACGGAGGCAACAGTAGAGGAAGAGTAATAACGGGATGACAGGAAAATCAACACCAGGAGAAAAAAGCCAGTAGGAAAAGCAACATTTATGGGCTTAGAAAGGAGTTGCAGTTGGGGGAAGAGAAGAGAGACTGATCACACAACATCTGAACACTGACATCAGGAAAACATGGAAGAGGAGAATGAGGAGAAATGTGGCACTAAACAAGCAAAGGAGTATGGTAAGGCATGAGGAGCTTCACAGGAGGAAGAGTTATGGACAGGAGACATCGTCAGAGTCAATAAGATTTGCCAAGAGACAGTAATGATAACAAACTGAGGAGCCTTGTGCTTGCACTGGAAATAACAAGGACTAGAAGAAGGCATTTAAAAGATCATGAGAGGAAATAATGCATGCTATAGTTGGTTAACATTTTACAGTCAATGATAACAGAAAAGTAAGGGTCCTTACAGAGAATATTGAGCTGAAGGGTGGCCTCGGTCTGACCGACCATGTTCTCAGCGCTGCATATGATCACCCTGCCATTATCATCAGGAGACAGGTCTGACAAGGTGAGGATGCTCTCCATATCTGAAGGTTCAATCTGTAAACACAGCATTGCATTTGCATTATATGTCCTATGCATGTAGACTTGGTGTGAGGCTGATCTTTAGTCAGTGATGGGATATAACTAACTACATTTACTTCAGTACAAATTTAAGCTGTTTGTACTTTACTTGAGTATCTATTCTATGCAACTTTACTTCCACTCTCCATTTTTACTCCACACCATGTATTTGATAACTTTAGTTACAAGTTACTTTGCCGATTCATATAAAATAATACTCAACAAATAAATTCTGATGTATGGAAATCCACAAGCTACCCAGCAGTATATCAGGTAATTCAAATGAACCCCACCTTACAGCTGCTACATTAAAGTGATGTACATATTAATGCTTCAATAATTATAATCCAGTAATATAATATACATTATTCTGAAATGGGCCATATTGCATAATTAGTATTTTTACTTTTGGTACTTTAAGTATATTTTGACGCTAATACTTTTGTACTTTTACTATAAGTAAAATTTTAAATGCAGGACTTTTACTTGTAACAGTGTATTTCTACACTGTGGTATATTTTACTGAAGTAAAATATCTCAGTACTTCTTCCACCACTGAGGGAACATGTCACCCAGTGAAACAAGGCTCACTCATGTCTTTTTAATAGTTGCAGCTCTATGAGAAGAGGAATAAGACATTTTATACACAGACATTTTAGTAGAATCTATTTCGGTATTCGGTTTTGGTGTTTTCATCGAATTTGTTGATGGTAAGAAAAATATAGAATATCACCAAACGTATCCTTTAAGCCTAACTCGAGTCCAAGTCGCAAGTCTACATGACCTTCATCCCAGTGTAGTTCGCAGAGGTAACTTTAAAGTACAGCTCATAAGTAATATTTTTAACCATAGGCCTCCCATTTCCCAAGATTTCTTATGTTTTCCGCTCCACTCAAAGAGTAAAAATCAGGAGTCCAAAGTGGTGAACCTGTCCCAAAGGTTTCAACAATAAAGCTGTGTTGTAGACCGGCTCACCTCGTGGTGGGTAGAGAGCAAATCAAGGTTCCACAGGATCTCAGGAGGAGGGGAGCCTGAGGCGCTGCACACAGCTCTGACATTACTCCCCTGCATCTCAGTCACGGTTCTTGGGGTGACCTCTACTTTGGGAACCACTGTGAGAAATGATCAAACAGTAAAAGTAAACATCTTACCGGAACTTTACATGGATTTGTTTAGAGATTTCTTTCTGCCTTTGTTTCGATCTCTCTTGTCTGTCTCCACGAAACAATCATCTCTCTAAACGTTCAATATCAGATACCCAACAATGTTTAAGATGGTGTCACATTACCACAGTCAGGTGGACTGAGTGTGTCAAAGTCCATTGCCACTCCTCTGTCGTCTAAGCATTTCAGCTCTTGACCGTCAGTTTCTTCTTGGAGCCTCAGTTTGATCCAAAAGTTCTCACAAACGCAATCCAGAGGGTTTCCAGACAGGAGGAGCCTAGAAAATAAAAACACAGCGCATGAGAAACTCGTTGTCTGTGGTTGTACTGACAATTTTACGTACATATGACACTTACGGGTATGTTGTGTTAAAGTTCTGAAATGTTCTCCATGACAGTGTCGAGAGGTTATTGTCTCTGAGATTTCTAAAAGGAAAAAAAAAAACAATCAAAGTCCAAACAAGGCTGCTCATGTGTACATCAATTAAATAACTTAATAGTCTTTAAAATGCTTCTTACACATATTGAAGTCTTGTATTGTTGAAAAATGCATCTGGTGATATAGATGTCAGTCTTGTCTTCATCACTGTTCTGTTGGAAGTTAAAATGCAGAGTCATCAGGTAATCTACAACGTGTGTGTGTCAGCAAAATATATTGTGATTCAATGTAAAACACTGAAAACATACTGTATGAAACTTACAGGTTTCTGAGGTTTATGTAGGGCTTCAGACTGTTGTCATTGATTTCAAACAGTCTGATTTGATTAGAAATGTATCTGTGGAAAAAAAAATATAAAAGAAAAACCTGTTATGACACAGGTTCTTAGTGAAATCATGCATTCATTTAATGTAAAGTTTGAAGCCAAGCTAGTCGCACTGTTGGTCAGCTAAACAACTTGATCTGAAACTAGTATGTTTGTGTGTCAGTTATGTTCTACAATGTCACAATGGCAGCATGAAACAAGAGAACCAGTTGTGTTTGTGTGTTTTATGAAACTCAATACCATGACAGTGTATTATTATTTTTTTTTTCATTTTTGTGGACATAGTCAGCTAAATTTGATATAAACTGCCCACGCAGCTGTCAGGTTCCTTCACTCAGGGAATTTGGTCTGCAGCACATTTGACTGTCAATGTAACGTGAACCAGTACAGCAGCATGTATTTACACACTGGCAGTATGTTGAGTGA
The DNA here is from genome assembly GCA_005408345.1 of Macquaria australasica. Classification (NCBI taxonomy): domain Eukaryota; kingdom Metazoa; phylum Chordata; class Actinopteri; order Centrarchiformes; family Percichthyidae; genus Macquaria; species Macquaria australasica. The sequence goes on from SEMN01000404.1 coordinate 285,177, forward strand.
CATATTAGTTGTATTTATTACTGGACATACAAACATAATATAGGTTTTTAATAAGAAAAATCAAAATATATAACCGCTTTTTATGGCCTAATGATGCTACAACTGCCACTAAAGGTGCATTATAAACTAATAAGTATCTGCTTTCTTGGCAAGAGATAATCAATAATTAGTACACTTTGATTTATTAAAAAAAAAAAAAAAAAAATCTAAACTTTGAATCTAAACTACTTAATGAACTACATTTTCCAGGGCATGATAGTGCAAAGCAGAAATTTTATGAAATATTTTAAGGTGAAATTCTTTTTTTTTTTACTATATTAATTGGAGGTATATCATTGAAGAGTTTGAGAAATAAATGAAAAAGAACATTTTTGTGATCACAAAATCAATGATCAAATGATCACTGCTGAAGTAAACAAACCTTTCACAGCATCAGCAAAGATGAACAGCTTAGATTTAGTTGTGTCATAGAGTTACCCTGCATGTGTTTAAAAACCTGTTAATCCATTTGAGAATGACTGCAGGTTGTTTTAACTTTTGGTGTTGGGGAGAGACTGTTTACTTGTACTAATTTAATTGTACTTTTAACACAAAGCTGTAATATATTACAAGTTAAATGTATCTTCAACAGTCTACCAGGGTCAGTGCTGCTTCTGGAGTTTTGTCTTTATCCCCGAGTATTACAAACCGGGCACATTTTTAAACTCATGGTTAGATTTTTAGAAGTTGCACCTGAGAAGCCCAATAGTCTTCACTGAAGTTTTCTTTTTATTGGAATATTATGCTTAAAAGCAAGGTGATAACTGCTGCTTTATTGGTCAAAACAAATTTTACTCACAAAAAAACATGTCCCTTCAGACAAATTGAGGAACATTTACAAGGCATTTGCAAAATAAGGAAAAGAGGAATCATGTTTTGATCCAACTAGAAGACGCCTATAGTAAACTACATTGATGATGGGTATGTCTGTGACACCTAGTTCCAGTCTGTCTGCCTCAGAAAACTCACCCAGTCTCCCCTCCATTCCCCAGTGGGTGCCATGCAGTTGTGTACTTGTGCTGGGTTGTAGCAGGTACACTCCTACACGCTGACGCAGATAAGGCTACATAACTATCGCCGGCTGTATACAACAGATGTGGTCTCGTGTAATCTGGCAACAATGTGGTCATTTCGAAATATTGAGGGTTTATCACACCGCCGCCCAAAATCCGAATTAACACTTCAGAGGCTGCGTCGGGCCTAAACATTTACTCCACCACTACCTCTGGAGCTGTTTGGTAAAGGAAACACCGACTAATCCAAATAAGCCTGACGCGCACTCTCACCACCATTACGCATACACACACACACACACACACACACACAGTCGTCGTTAGTGGCACGCGCAACCCCCACCTCCGCCACACATACACGCACACACGCGCGCACACATATTCTAGGCTACACGATCTGACAAACCCAATGGTTATAGGAATAAAATCACACATTTTGTGTTTGACATTAAGCGCAGAAGACAGATCTCTGTTAATTTTAAATCCACACGGGGGAAATAATACCAGGCCTGCCGCTATTAATATTGCTGTTGATGTTATGATTACCTTTATTATTATTATTATTATTATTATAATCCTAGCCCTTGGGTATTATTGCGACCTACGATCGAAGGTAGTTCTTTACGCATTGCATCCTAATAAGTTCATACGCTGTCTGCACGATCATTTTCATACACTTACATCTCGGTGATGTTTTCCATGTCATCTAACGTGAGGACAGGGAAATCCTCGATCCCTGGTACAGAATCAATACAAACAATCCTTGAGATGCTGCAAGTGCAGGATGCGGGGCAAGCATCGCTAAATCTCCACAGCCCCATCAAAACCAAAAACAATCCAAGACGAGCCATGCCATATTCCCCCGCGCTGGAGTCCATCGCAGGTCCAATGATATCCCACGAATCCAACCAAACAGGATCTGGTCAAACTGAATTATTGTTAAGATTTCCTCCCTCGCCGCTTTTATCTGGCCAAGTTAATCCTTTCGACTCTGCAGAAAAAAACAGACTACGCCGTCGGTGAGGAATGCGCAGAGCCCACGGTTTTAATATCAAGATGCCATGGACTGGCCTTCCCGTCTCCGCAGAGCTGGTATCACACTACTGCATATCGATGTCGTGAAGCAAGGTGTCAAGTGGTCCGTCCTGGTGCTGCTGCTGCTGCTGCTGTCTCACTCCTCTATCTCGGGCACAGACTGTTCGCCTCTGCCTTGTAAAACAAATATGAGGTGTTCCAGATGTTTAGAGATCAATAGGTAGGGCCCCCCCGAGCGATTTCTCATATGTGTGGTGATGGGGAGGAAAATAAGAGAGACTGCACAGTGGAGTAAGGATGCGTGGTGATGCTGCGTGTGTAGGGAGGAAGGCTACCTGCATGCGTCTATCGATTAGCGCCGAGGACGAGCGCATCTCCTCCAGCCATCACCGGGATTGGGTTTATAGGGGAGATGGTTGCGATGATACCCGGGAGATGTATTTCTGACAAGTTGTAATCATAGGGAATTTGATTGAGAAATGACTATTTTGATCAAACCCTAAAACATCAGATGCTGCAGTCTCATTAGGCTGCACATGTGGCCAAGCTGTGGGTCAAATGCCCTGTTTGTGGTGGGCACAACAACAGCATGGATGTAAACTCTTGTGTTGTAGTTACTCTGAAGCCATGCATTGGATGAAAGCAGCGCTTTCCCCCACACCAACACTGTTGTACGGTTGGCCATTAGGCCTATAGTGTGACGTACGGTTGACGCACAAGACGGGGTGCATCTATGAAAAATAATTACCTATACTATGTCTGCAAGCTTCAAATGGGTCTCACTCCAATCACTGATCAGTGTACGATATGGGAGCAAGAATGGGGAAAAACAAAAACAAGCTTTAAAATTCTTCCTGACAGAGAGAGTTTTGTCAGAAATATTTTTCTTTCTATTAATTTTGACACACATGACAGAAGATTACATCTAAATTACAACCCACTGTAATCATTTGTAAAGGTTTAATTTGTAACACTGAGGAGGATAGACTATATATCTTTATTTTAAGTTTGAGAAAACCCTAACCTATTAATTAGATTTTTATTTGTCAACAATATTTAGGGGCTGAGGTGCAAGTATTGCACTTATCTTGGTGTATATATTAATAACACATACATTTTTTTTTACCTTTAATGCCCCAAACTGAGCAAATTAAATGTCATATAAATCCATTATTTTTCAGTCCTCAGAGACTTACTGTGCAGAGCTCAACATCAAGGTGATAATGTGTTTCAAAATGATGAAATAAATCCTGTTTACCAGTGGATTCCTAGATTTCACTCATAATGAGGAGGCATACTCAGCTAGGACACATGATCTATGACACCGCCTGGATGGTTAGTGTCGCTATGGTGACTTGCTTTTTACAAATAGCGCTGACAATGTCAAGTGTCGCTATGGTTGCAGATGAAAATATGTACGCAGGCTTTTTTTTTTATGAGAAACATCAAGAACTGAATTATATCTGTCTCCATGGTAACCTCAGAGTATAGGAGAGGAAAGAGAGCTCTTTATTTTGCAATAGATCCTTGCCTATATCTGAAGGAGCATGACAACACTACAAGAAAAGGGATGTTTAAAATAGATCAAGTATGGACATAATTTGGGCTCCTGATTTGCACTAAATGGGCAGTGAGGTGGTGGCTCCAGCTGCTGATGTCGGAATAATAAGTTTCATCTTGTGGCCTTTTCATTTTAGCACTGCAGAAAAACTAAAGTGAAATCTAGTTGCACTGGGAAAAGTAGATTTGGGCATCTGTGTGTTTGCTATTTCTTTGGAAGATAAGGAAATTACTTGTGAATTCAAAGCATATTCTTTTATTATAACAGATTTAATAATTTATCTTTTTAAATGCTCTATTGCTTGAAGCCTAGATGACGTTCTTAGCTGGAAAAAATCCCTACTTTGAGCTTTTGAGTTTTGAACCTTGCCTTGCATCAGCAGAAAGAGGTAAGATCAGCTGCAGAGGAGATACATGTTTAACAGCTCTGAGACCTTTGGCATGTCAGACCAAGAGATCCTCCTCCTCTTGTACATTTAGTTTGGTGCCACTTCTGCATCATCCGACTCTGCAACTCCTCCACCTCTGCTCCTACCTCCTCCTGAACCAGCTGGTGGCAGACTTGTCTTGAACCTTGCATGCAGTGATGCAGCTGTGACTCAGCCCACTGATCTACATCCTGTACTATCCACTGTCCCTCAGTCTATGGATTACCAACACTGTGCACACTGTTACCCTCCCATGTCTTATCTGAGGGAATACAAACAATAGTGTTTCAGACATAACTTATTTTTTTATTTCAGACCAAACTGCAAAATCCTGTGTTTCTAAAACTAGGATTCACAAGTTATGTTTGATCTAGACAAAGACAAGATTGAACTTTTATCAACCTCTTGCGTGACTATCGTGAGCCTGGTGGTAGGACAGGTTGAACTTGATGATTAGATGGTTAGGATTAATGACTTCCAAATAATTTGCTTCAGTTGTTCATTGTTGCTGTTCTGGAGTTTCAACTTCAACACATAGCCGTTAAAAGTCTTTCATTATCCAGAGTTTCATGTTTAGTTACTGATAACAAGGTTGTCTTGACTTGGCAGATCACTGTCTCCCATGTGCACCATAAGGATGAGTAAAAAAAATCCATTTCAACTTACTTTTGCTGAAGTGCATGTTCTTTTTTGTTAAGAATCCACTCCTCCATTACCTTCTTTAGTTCCTTCTCTGTGAAGATAAAATAAGTGTCTTTATCAGACCTGATTTTATACAACTATACTGTATACATATATACACTGCAGGCAAGACAGGTAAATATAATTTCATATTGTTTCATAATTTTATGTCATCTTTTTGTTTCTATTAGAACAAAGTATTCAACATTAGCAGCATAAATGAGAGGTACTCCGTCAGCTGTCCTTTGACAAATCTTCCAACTTTTGTTCTCAGTGCATTCATACATGATCTTTCATGGGAATCTTGCCCCTTTAGAAATTCCTCAAGGGCTTCTAGACATGTGGCGAAGTGCAGCAGTGGTTTGTGCAGCCAGCCATGGGTTGGACTTGAAATGTCACAAGTACCAGAAGGTTATTCTGAGGTCAGCTGAGCACTGGTCCAATGGACGGACCCCGTTGTTCTGATGAATAAGTCACTGTTGGGGAGGGTGTTCTGGTGATCTTTACAAATGCATTTCTGGTGTGTGATAGGGAGACATCATGGCACCTAGAGGTGGAAGTATCAAGTTTCTCCATCACTGCAATCCACTCCTGAGCACCAAAGATGTGCTGTGGACCTCTTGCCTCACACTGCTGGGTATAAACATGAGTATGGGTCAGGAAGAAACAGCTAAATACTGTAGTTGCATTGACTGTGGGGCTACAACTAATGGTTATTTTCATTATCAATTAATCAGATCATTATTTTCTCAGTTTTTAGTTTAAGAAATGTCAAAAAATAGAGAAATAATGCCTATAAAAATCCTTCTGAGCACAAGGTGACAACAGTCCAAAACCAAAAGATATTCAGTTCACAGCGATGGAAAACAGAGAAAAGCAGAAAATCCCTGCAGCTGCAACCAGAAAATTGTTTATTTACTTACTTAAACAATGATTCGTTCATCAAAATAGTTCAATTAGAATAGATACATTATCAACTAATCAATTAATTGACTGATCCTTTCAGCTTTAATTGGGTGTTTTTTGTCAAAAAAACCCAAACAAAAATCAAGCTAATTTATACATACTGATATCTTAAAGGTTCAGGTTCAGCTTTATTGCCATTAAACAATACAGGATTGCATCATTAAATGCAATTGTAGCACCCTCCATGCTACACACACACAGAAAATGTATGAACAGATATTCAAATAACTAAATAAGAATATAATATAAACAATAAAATAGCACAAACTATATAAAAGTAGCACTAAATCATATTTTCAAGGAATATATACACAGTCACGTATATACACACACCATTATACTGAATATTCACACACATAATATACATATACATATGCAATATGCATACTTAATTTAGTCATCTTTCCAGTTTGAATAGACTTCATAATGTACTCAGAATCAGGTTATACTTACAGTAATATGCACTATTGAACTGGGTGTTGTGGAATTCCAAGGAACCTTATAAATACATATATAAATAACCTGACAGTCATCACCCAGGACCACAAAACCAACTCTGACAGCTTGTTATAAGTAGAGTGGAGTGTCTGCCGGAGGGGGGCGTGGTTGTAGGCAACCTGAGAGGAAGAGCTGCCTGCGAGCCCTAATCCGGGACAATGATCCCAGGACGAGTCAGGGAGAGTTTGATAAATTGCTCTGCGTGGCCATGCGGGTACACAGGGCCCTTTTGGTTAATTCAATGTGTCTTAGCCCCGCCCGCCCATGCTGACTTGACAGCCGTAACGAACCACCGGGTGAGTGTCTTCTCTCCACGCTGCAAACGTGCAAACGTTTCTGGGCGAGGGAACCGGGGGCGACCGCAGTGAACGTGGTTTTGCTGCAGGTTTGTTTTTCCCTGGCCGTTAACGCGTCGTTAGTCCGGTATGTAACGTTGCGCCACCTAGCCCCGTTTTACATAATTGGATGTCACCGCCGACGGTACAAACAGAGCTAGACTGACCCGCTGCGCTGCTCGCGTTGTGCGGTGTCGCTGGTAGACACGCCTCGCAAAACACACGGACAGCGACTGGCTAGCGTAGCAGAACTGTTAGCTTAGCAAAGTCACGTCAACTTAGCCAGACCGCGAAGAAGCTGTTTGCAGGCAGGCAGGCAGGCAGAGCAGGTGACAAACCACCCTTTCCTTTTTAAGTGTAAGGAATTGCGCAGTTTCCTATATGTGCAGTTTCCTCGGGTTGCTGTTTTGGATTTAGCTGGAGATAAAAGGGGGCTCGATAAAAACAGTGCGTAAGTAGCTTTCTCCACAAATGGCTAATTTGTTCCGGATGGCACTAATGCACCTGTGAATTTTCTGGAGTAGCTTTCATATATGGGGGTAGCCGTGGCTGCTCTTGAAAAGCCCACGGCAGTTAAAATAGGTGCTGCTAATTGCTAAACTGTGTAGGCGTTGACCAGCATCTCCCTGTAACTTAGCAAGGCCTCAGCACAGGAGGGATGCTTGCAGAAGTCCAACCTGCTTTTTGCAGTATTTAACCACCAACAGTGGGCAGTGCATGTAGGTGGACTGCATGCGTACAGTATACTATATTTATAGTGATCAGTCCCAGATTCTGACTAAACTACCCAGACAACATCCATGCTGATGCTTCATTAGCCCCACTTGTCAGCTATTAGAATTAGAGCTGAAGTTATTAATTAAGTAGTCGATCAGCAGAAAAAATAATCTGCAACTACTTTGATAATCAGTTAATTGTTTCAAGTCATTTATAACATTCTCTGTTTCCAACTCAGTTTCTAAGGATTTGTTGCATTTTATGTGGTAGTAAACTGAATATCTTTGGGTTTCAGTCTGTTAGACAAAACAAGACATTTGAAGATGTCACATTTGTGTGATGGACATTTTTCACTATTTTCTGACATATTATAGGCCAAACAACTAATTGACTACTCAAGAAAAGGATCAGCAGATTAGCTGATAATAGATTTAATCATAAGTGCTGCCCTAATCAGAGTATTTGATTAGTTGTGTCTTCGCAGGTACCCTATGTAGCCAGGCTGATTGTATAAACACCACCACCATCTCTTTTAGCAGATCCAGGGAGAGGAGCCTGTTTGCATTCCAGTGCAGGTGCAAGACAATGGAGGTGAAAATCGAAGAGCAGGACGAAGACAACACATTCGGCAACACTGAAGCTAACGGTAACATAATACACATCTTCATTTTGACGGGGGGAAAAAAATCAGCCTTTCATGACAATAATGTAAACCGCATAAATGAACTCATGCAATTAGAAAATTAACTGAGCCTGTGTAGTGTTATATCCATCTTGAAATTCAGCGTGTAGATATACCGGCTAATTAGTTCACTCAAGGGAGGGGAAAAAAGAAAAAACTCAACATTTCTGGCTGGCACTACATAGCATGTGGACATGTCAGATGGTTGAGGGATTCTCCTGTCCAGGATACTGCTGTTCTGTGGGCCCTGAGCAGATCTGCCCGTGTTTTAATCCAGGAAGAGTACATGGTGGTGCTGGACATAATCCAGGATACAGTTGGCTGCTGAATGAATCCCGTTCTTGGGTGGAACATACTGTAGACCTAGCACTCCATGTATTTATATTTTTGTCACTTTGATTAACCTTTCAGTAGCTGTGGTTAGTAATGATAGTTTGGTTCCCTTTGGCATTTTTTCTTCTAAATATTATGGCGGCATAGTCCTAGATTTTAACCACCATTTTTAGCATTTTTATGGGATTATATAAAATAATAGCGAGATTTAGTTTTTAGAATAGCGAGATAATCCTGATGAAACATCAGAAAATATTTTTTATGCTGCCATACTGAGGTACCAATGTTGAAAATGGTCAAATTCTACAGAGTGGTGTTAAAGTTATTATCCACGGCGTCTGTTGTAACCGATAGATACCTCGTGCAGAATGGCTCTGATTTGACCTGGATTGTCTTCCCTCTCAGGTAAACGCCCAGCTGAGGACATGGACGAGGAGCAGGCCTTCAAACGTTCTCGCAATGCAGATGAGATGGTGGAGCTGCGTGTGCTGCTTCAGAGCAAAGTAAAGACTCGTTCACACAGTGGGCCACGTTAGTTGCTGGGCCACACTGCTGTTTTTATTTCTCCTACTGATCAAAGCGATTTTTTTTTTCTAAGGAAAACCTTCTTTTTCTTCACAGAATGCCGGTGCTGTTATTGGAAAGGGTGGCAAGAACATAAAAGCCCTACGCACAGACGTGAGTAAATGGATAAAATGCTGCTAACATTTCTGCAGCTGAGGAGAACTCACTTTAAACTTTAAGGGACCCAAACCTAAATTCCAATTCATTTAAAACCCCCATTCATTGGATCAGTAGATTTTAATCAATTGACATCAAGAATTGACATGCACTGTTAGTCAAAGATCACTTCTCTATAACGATGAAACCAAGTTGGCTCATGTGGACAGATGAGGAAGGCCTTGTTAGACAGATCTGTTGGATTTTGTTTCCAGTCTTATGAGTTTCAACCTGAGTCCAGTTCCCCCCACAGTGTTGAAGCTATGTTTGACCTTCAAGTGACAACAGGTGCCTGAAAGGCTGAGTCGATATAGTGTTTTTTTCTTTTCTTTTCAGGGACGTAAATCTCTGTAGTGCTCCAGACTTGTTTTTATATACTTATCTTTTTCCAGGTCTCACTTCCTGTTCTTTTTCACTCACCACAGTTTCAAGTCTCTTATTTCACTTTTGGGTCACAGTATAGCGTGTATTCAATTAAAAATGTATTCCTTCTCCCCCTCTTCCCTTCTCCTTTACTTTTTTGCTTTTATTTTTGGCCACCTTCCTCCGTTGCCCATGTACTGGATCAACATGCCCCTCCTGCGTTGCCCACCTTGACGTTGGCCCAACCTCCGCCCGCCCCTGAACGCCCGCCCGCCCGCCCACCTGACACTCCCGGTTGGCCCCGCCCATAAACCGTGCCCCTCCTTAAACGGGCACCTAACTTGACATCTTGTGATTGAATGCCCCCGCCCAATGCCAACCTCCTCCACCACAACCACCACCACAACCACCACCACCACCAACTCGGCCCATGCAGTACAATGCCAGTGTATCAGTCCCAGACAGCAGTGGCCCAGAGCGGTATGTCCCACCAGTTATTGCCTCACTGCCTGATTAGAACAGTGAAACACATGTCTTTTGATAACCTGCCTTCTGTTTCATTTTAACATTTTTATATACATGACAGTACCCCCCCTCCCCCAAACACCCCCCTCCTCCACTTGTAAGAGACGTGTATTGTTCCCTTTGATTTTTCTGTCCATTTTAAGCATCTCCATTGAGTTGGACTTTTTGTCATTACAGTTTATTGTCCATGCAGAGAATCACTGACAGCCCACTACCAAGTAGTTGGTATTTAATGGTTAGCAACACAGCTGTTGGATGTTGTTTTTCCTTGCTGTGATGTTTTAATTTTACCATGAAACTTGTGGAAAGCAGATATCTTTTTCTCGCTCTGTCCTCTGTGGCCCACCTGGCCCCCTTACCTCCGACCTCCCCCCCCCCCTCCACCCCCCCTCCCCTTCTGTTTTCAGCATCACTGTCCATGATTTCTGAGAGAGCACTGGCTCTTGTCTGGAGGCTCCGTCCCCCACTCTGTCGCTCATGAATGTCGTCTCTTTATTTCATTGTGCTGCATCCCTTCTGTTAAATTCCTCACAGGCCACATCAGATCAGAGCCGCCTGCCAAACCTTTCATAACCCCACCCCCTGCTCCTGTCCTGTGCCACAAAGTAGTTGGTAACCACTCACATTTCCTTCCCCACCCTCAACCCCTCTGCTCTGTTACTCTTTTCTACTGCCCACTACTCGTCTCCTACTCACCTCAGCCCCAAGCCCTCTCCTCCCCACCTCTCCCCTCTTCCCCAACCCCTGGTCACAATGAGAAGGTGTGCTGGTGGCGCAATTGTCATGGCAAGCTATTATTTCAGTTTGTTACGTTCCTTTTCCCCAACTTGCTGGTGGTGGGATGGTAATAGAAGATCTCTCTCTCTTTCTCTCTCACACCCCCTCCCCCAACTCTGTGTGGCCAGTCTCAGGTTAATTTGAGCCGTTGTGAAGCTGCCCATCCGCCCAAGGCTTGTCTTACTTTGAAAATAATATTAGATTGAGTGCATGTCAGTGGCTTATTTAATCAGACTAGTGTTGGGGAAAAGTTATAATTGTGCGTAGTATGAAGCAGTCTTAATTTTTCCTTTTTATAGCTTAAAACCTTTTGTAAGTTTGTCCGTAACTGTTTGCTGGACTGCTTCTCACGTATTTTTTTATCAGGTTTTGCTTTGTGTTCCACTTTTTCTCCCCCTTGTAATGCCTTGCTTCCTTTTGGCCAAAATGGTTCCTGACAGGATCCTGAGTGTGAACGCCAGCATCGACACTATTGGAGAGATTCTGCTGAAAATCATACCAACTCTAGAGGAGGTAAGCCACCATGTTAATCACCTTGTTAACTATGTGATCATGAACACAGGGCAGTCCAGGATGATTGATGACATTGCCTTTTGAAATGTGTTGCCTGTTGGAATTAATATAATAGAAAGTTCACTTTATAGTGGAGTTCTGCACGAGCCTTAAGGGTACCACATGAAGCATGCGCATGAGGACATGCAAGCACACGTGCGACGCAATTCACATCCTCCCTTTGGTTTTGCGCTATTCCACTCATTGACAGTGGCAGTAACACGCCAACAAAGGCAGCGAAGAAGAAGATTGTTAGCTTGTAAACATGGATGTAAGCAATGCAAGATTCAAAATATTTATTTAAAAAAATCAGCTTTACAAATGTTTTATGAGGAAGGTACAGCATTCAACGCATTTGTTAGACCTCAAAGTTTTGTTTGTTTACAAGAAAACATGTTTCACGTTTAAAGGCGTCTATAAGTCCTGATCTGGCTGAACCTTACTGTTATGGCCAAATTTTACACCTGAATCTGACCAGATACCTAAAGCTATATATGTGCTTTATTTCACTTATTACTGATCTTTAGTGCGCCAGGCTAATGCAACAAATTGGCTACACTCAGTCTTGCTCTGACAAAATGACCAATCCTGAGCTTTACACAACAATAGTGCTGGTTGGCCATAAGTCACCCTTATGATTTAACTGCAGTGGTCTTTTTAAACCGCTCAGGTCAACCTGAGAGCCCCAGACCTGTTATTTGACCCTGCAGAACAATCACTGCATTGACTCCCATGCGATGGCAACCATTACTAATACTGATTGATTTAGCAGTTGGCACACATTGCTTCTGATGTGTCCAAACACCAAAGTGAAAGATTACATGTCTATTGCTCCAGGTTTTGTGTGCCTCATAACACATGCATCTTACTTCGTTGACCTTGGATATATTTTCCAAATGGCGTCTCTGCCATAACTACTACCTTTTGTGAAGCTCACAGCAATTAGCCTTTGTCTGTACTGTCACAAAAATGATGATTCTGTTATTTTTGAGGTTGTTTTTTGGTGATTTTCTAACTACTCAGTCGAATCTTGCCTTCTTTAATGGCCTCAACCTTTGCCACCACTGTTCTTCTAAACCAGTACAGTTTTCTTGTTTTTGGCAAATGCTGTCATGATTTATTGAGAGTTTCTCTTGTCACATAATAATCTTTGAGTCTGATTCAAAGCAATTGGAGTGCCAATTATTTGCCATCTTTGTAAGAACTGCTTTGAAAACGTGTCTTCTAACACTGGCACATGCTGCTTATTGTACTACTATTTAATATTAGAGGTGTGCAAATTAACTCATCTGAAACGATACTCCTGAAATGAAACAAGATTCAAGCAGCTTGTATCAGGCAGAAGTGTGGTGCTCATCCCAAAATATGTTTATTGATAGCTGATCTTTATATATGGTGCAGTGTGTTCTCCTCTAAACATGTTTGTTTTCATTTTCCTTAATAATGAAAACTGCACAGGTTAACTATCTGTTCATATGACACCACTGTGTGTGGTTTGGTTCATAAATTACATTATTTCAGAAATGTAAAACAAAAAATGCAATTGTGCTACAGAACAAAAACAAAATGTTTTAAGAGAACATAACATAAGCTTGCAATGAATTTCCAAATTGCCTCTGTGATCCTGACAACCTATCTCTTGTACAGACATTCACATTTCTAGCTTAAAGCCCACTACGTTATATTTGCATACAGTAGGATGGCGACCGTTTCTCATCGGCAACACAGAGAAATGCTTTGTTAATCGACAATGGGAAGAGTTTCCGGACCTACTGACATTACTGATCTTGCTTTGTGTTTCTGTAGTACCAGCATTACAGTGGGATTGATTTTGACAGTGAGCTTCGCCTGCTTATCCATCAGAGCTTGGCAGGGGGCATCATCGGGGTAAAAGGTGCCAAGATAAAGGAGCTGAGAGAGGTAGGACAGAGTCCAGATTAGCAGGAGCCTCGCTATGATGCTCTTCACCAATAACTGGCCTGAAGATTAATTGAATCATAATTGTTACTTGTATTTTGTGTAGCAATAATGATATTACATACATGTATGAAAAGAGTACTATTTTTCTGCCATCATTGGCTAGTTCAATGAATGTAAAGTGAATTTGATTGTCTGGATACAAGTCTAATATTTTCATGTGTCTGTGTACTAGAACACGCAGACCACCATCAAGTTGTTCCAGGAGTGTTGTCCACACTCCACTGACAGAGTCGTCTTGGTGGGAGGAAAGCCAGAACGTGTCATTGAATGTATAAAAGTTATCCTGGAGCTGGTGTCAGAGGTGAGTTTACATCTCTGAGATCTGCTGAAAGCCTCAACATACTTTATACAGCCATGTGTTTCATCTCATGCAGATGTGCGGATAGCTGTAAGATTAGAGGCTGAAGTCCATATTTTTAACTTCATATATCGTTACTGGAAAGTCAGTCTATTGTCTTTCACTTTGCAGGCGCCAATCAAAGGTCGTGCCCAGCCTTATGACCCTAATTTCTACGATGAAACATACGACTATGGCGGTTTCACTATGTTATTTGAGGAGAGAGGCAGACGACCCATTGGTGGCTTCCCCATTCGTGTGCGTGGGGGCTTTGAGCGCATGCCCCCCGTTCGTGGCAACAGACCCATGCCTCCCGCCAGGAGGGAATACGACGACATGAGCCCCCGTCGGGGTCCTCCACCACCGCTGAGCAGAGGTGGACGAGGGGGCAGCCGAGCACGTAACTTGCCTCTTCCCCCGCCACCGCCGCCAAGAGGAGGGTGAGGAGGGGCCCACTTACTGTGGGTGCTTTTTATACCTAATCTGTTCATTAAAACAAACTCAGGTGCCTTAGTGGTTTGGTTCTGTCTGATGTGGACCAAATAACCAGACCGAGACTGTCTGAAGAGGAGTGTCTCAGGCTGCTTCCAAAGCAGAATAGTAGATGTGTGATTTTAGCATAAATAAAATAAGCTTAACTTCTAATAAGCACATGGTAACTGTCCTCCCATAATATTAAGGTACAAAATGCATTTTCTTTCTCTTGTTGTTTGTCATTTATGTGATATACAAAGTCCAGTTGCAGTCTCGACTCGAATGCTTATAATCAGTTATTTTTTGGTGAGCTCTTTGTGACACCAGATAAGGAAAATATTCTCAAAAGGTGCATGCATGATTTGCTTTCGGTCACCGCAGTTTGATTTCCATCAAATCAAGGAGTTACTCTTCAGTCCATATGACTTCATGCTTACAGCTCTTGGTTGGTTTGTAAAAATTCAGTGTGAAGATGAACCGGACCAGAACCAAATGAACCAAACTACAGGTGTGAAAGCACCCTTAGATGCCCAATTGTTTAGATAGAGTTAGACATTTATATTTTATTTTTCCAACACACTTTTACTTGTCTGTCATTGTTGGCAGGGGAGACAGGTTCTCACACAGCAGCTATCATGGCAGCATGGACGACAGACCAAGGTGAGTACGGAGTATGATTGTCAACGATTTCATTTCTCTCAAAAGCAGAGCGACAGATATCAGTGAAAGTTGTTCAGTAGCAGAATGTCAACCCACCAGCCCTGATTCAGAGTCTGATCACAGGTAATCTGTAGAGTCTGCATGTCTTTTCACACTCACAGCTTTCTAAATACCAATCTAACAGCACTGACCTGCTTGATACTGTAGTGTTAAGTGTCCTCTAGAGTAGAGAAACTATATTAATGCATACCTTTTTGTCTGTAGTGACAGAAGAGGCCGAGGAGGAGACCGTTACGACAGCATGGTGAGTGCCGTCTGGGTGTACAGGTGCTGCTGTAATGCTAGGCTGTATGTTTGTAGCTTCCTCGTTGTGTGTAGTAGGTGTTTGTGAATTATTTTTTCAGATGAGGTGATTTGGAATTCCTTTTTCTGAGTGTAGTACAAGCACGGAGGCATGGACACCGTGCTGCTTTTTCACTGTGTATGCACACTGATGTAGGCCTGTTGTTGCCTGGCAACAGTTGTCTCCTGGTTACCACAGAGCAGCTGAGTACGTAGTCCAGAGATTCACCAGGCTAGCAAATGAACTTGAGCTGAAACCAAAGTAATTCCTGAACAGGTTCCCTTCAGGTCTTAGCTGCAGGCAAATTATTTCAACAGAAGGCAAAATAATACAGTTGGTCAAATAAATACCAATCGTGCTCATGGTCAAATAACTTAAAAACCTTAGCAGAATGTTTGTTTGTGTTTTTATTTATTTAGAGTATGCCCTATCTCAAATTTGAGACTGCTCTATTGAATAGTCAATAGCTTTATGGGGTTAAGGCAAATTATTACTGTGCATTTAAATGTCCTAAATATGAACTATAAATTCATTATCATGAACCATGTCTAAAAAAAGTAATATCCCAGATTGTTTCTCAATTATTTTTGCTTTAAATAAGGTCAATCACTAAATAAATTTTAATGTTTTGACCCAGTTTCAAGCTCTTTTCAAGTCCTAATGTCTGAGTTGCCACCTGTGACTACTAAATATTTCTTTATCAACCAACCAACCTTTCTTTGCATCGTACATTATTTTATGTTTCTTTTCTTATGTCATCTGCAACCCAACCCCATGCTGTTTTATCAAGAATAAAACCTTCTTCCCACTCCAGACTAACCAGAAGTCTGAGAGCTGTGTAAACTCTATAGTCTTGTCATATTTAGCAGTGGCCACATTATTGGATACACGTGGGTGGGATCCCCCCTTTTGCCCCCAGAACAGGCTGAATTCTTCATGGCATGGGCTTTGTGTGCTTTATCCTGCTGGAAGTAGCCATAAAAAGAACCAGCTATTTAAAAAAAAATGTTTTCCTGCGAGTGTCACTAGTGTGAAAATTGCAGAAGCTTTTTCTGTCCTTACCTGGCTATGGCACACACCAACATCTGTAATTCTAAACTGCTGCAGCTGTTGCCAATCTTGCTCTTCCCAATAGATCAAGCATGTTGGACTCGAACTGCAGGTCTAACTGCTTGTAAGCCATCGTCACATTATCACCATTACATTATTACTCGACAGGTTGTATCCTTTCATTGCTGTGGTCAGTTTTTTGTTTTTTTCAAATGAATAATTCCAGAAAGGTATTAACAAAACACTCATCATCTCAGGATGGTCCCAGAGTTACTTTCAGATTGTTTCAGTGGCCCGCAGGCCTCAGATTTTATACCATTAATGTACTTTTCAGATAAAGTGGAATGGGATATTTGAAGCATGAATGTCTCTGAAAAATGTGCAGGGACTGCTTAATGTTGTGGAATCAGCACAGATGCAGATCCTTGTGGAACATTTCCAGCACCTTGCTGAATCCGTGCCTCAGATAATTCAGACTGTTCTGGATACAAAAGTGATCCTACCCACCCAGTACTGGCCACGTTGTCCATAATATAATGTAGAATGGAAAGAGAGTGTTTGGTTTATTATTGTGCAGAAAACTTTAAAAGGTTCTGATGGCGTATTGTCAATATTGTGTCATTAAAACAATTTATGTTTTGTATTTTTCTCTCCAAATGATCTTGAAATGCAGAGTGGAGGCGGATATGGTGAGTGTTGATGTTTATGTAAAACCAGCACAGATTTACAGTGAATTCATCAATGGAAAATTGTCTTTTTTTTTTTTTTTTTTTAACTTTGGTCTTATTTTTTATAGTTTTGTCTAAACAGTTGGTATTGGATTGCATTAGACTGTACAGATGTACTTAACAAAGTTGAGTGTATAATCAAAACCACTTTTTTTTAAAAAGTGAATACCAAAAATGTGTAACAGCTGATCCTTCCTTCCTAGTTCAATTTTGGTTTACACTATACTTTAGCATAATTGTGCGCTCACATAAAGTAGTTTTACTACATAATGGATGATTATAACAGACATTTCATTGCATGTTACCCTTAAGTTCTCAGTTAATTTAAAAAAAAAAAAATTTAATAAATGAAACAATGAATGAATGAATTTAAAAGTTCATTCAAGAATTAACTGTAATGCTCAGTTCTTTAAAACCTGTCTGGTGGCCTGATCACTCATTTTGCTGGCCCTATTTAAACTCTGTTGTAAAGCTGTCCTGTGGTGACAGATTTTGACATGTTTCCACATCCTTCGAAGTACATCAATGAATAACCATTCCCTATCATAATTTTCCTTTAACGTATTTGTAGCACATAGAGGGAGTTCTTATTTGTCTTGGACATTTGCTGTATTTCTTGTTCACTATCACACTATCTCTTGTCTTTGTCCCTCTGGTGTATTTTCATTTTTCACTTTCTTCTTTCCTTTTCAATGTTTTCAAAGACAACAATTCTTCCTGGGAGCACTTTCAGTCTGGTGAGTGGTGATGGATTATTGTCCTAGTGTCTTGTTTCCTAACCTGAAGGGATTGTTCCTTCTTGTTGCATGCTCTAGTTAAAGACACATTCACCTTACACCAAATGTTGTTTCTCACCTCCTGCTGCAGGTGGTAGAGGCTCATACAGTGATATTGGAGGCCCAGTCATCACAACACAAGTCACCATCCCAAAAGATGTAAGTAAGACATCTATTCACTCTGAAAAAAACATGACTCTTGCAGCAAAGAATGGCAGAAAAGACATTTTACCCCTAAATCCATTTTCAATTGGCCTGTGTGGTTGTTTTGCAGCTGGCTGGCTCCATCATCGGTAAGGGCGGCCAGAGGATCAAGCAGATCCGCCATGAGTCCGGGGCATCCATCAAGATTGATGAACCACTAGAGGGCTCTGAGGACCGCATCATCACCATCACAGGAACACAGGACCAGATCCAGAACGCCCAGTACCTGCTGCAGAACAGGCATGTGCTCCTGTGATTCCCAGAAAAACTCTAAATCATCTCACTGGAGCAGTGTGGTGTCCTCTGATGGCCTGTGTGCTCATCCACTCCTGGATGGAAGTGAATATGTTTTAAGTTGCTGTGTTAAATAGTAAACTTCGACTTAACTTTATTGTCCTCAAGGGTAAATTTGTGTTGCAGCCAGGTGAATCAGACTTGATAATAAAATACATAAAACATATAATTAGTTTGTTGATCATAGTTGCTGTTGTGTTAATTGTACTATACACCATATACTATGTTTACTAGTACTCCTACTTCCTTAGTTTTTGGACCAGAGGTTGACCAAGATCAGTAACAAATTGAATGCCAAAATGGTGCAAATTTTGTCTAGAGAGGAAAAGATTATCATAGATTAATTGATCAACAGAAGATTTATCGGCAACTATTTTGATAATTGATTACTCATTTTAATCTTTTAAGAAAAAAAGGCAGCTGGTTTCAGCTTCTCAAATGTGAGTATCTACTGCTTTTAGCTGGTCTCACTTAAACTGTCTTTGGGTTTGGGGCCGTTGGTCTGAGAAAACAAACACTGAAGACGTCACCTTTGGCTCTGGGAAATTATATGGAGCATTTTTCACTATTTTGTGACATTTTATAGACAAAACAATCGAGAGTAACTGGCACAGGGGCGTAAATATAGGCAGTGCAAGCAGTGTGGTTGCATTGGGGCCCCTGGGGTGGGGTGAAATAGTCAGTAGCAATCTATAACAAATGGATATGCTTATTTTAATTCAAATTCAATTGCCTAAGTAACTCATTGGACTGTTTGGATGTGCAAACCTGACATTTGACTGAAATCAGTGTTTTACTGCTTTAGATAAATGTTAAAATTCTGCACATTATGCCAGAATGTAAGGGTGTTTTTCTTACACCAGTATTTCATCTTGAAGAGCTTTTCAGTTCCCAGCCCCCCCTCACCAAATTGCTAAGCTGGTCTCAGCAGTCACATTGCTTCTTGCAGACATAATTTATTTGCAGCCTTGACCTTGGCATACTTTTTATTACTTACAATTGTGCTCCACATGAAAAATGTCTTACAGTTTAGCAGCATCCAGCATTAACAGCTCCTGACCCATGTCATGGTCCCGTTCCAATAAATATTCTTAACGTTATCATGAAATGTCCTTACCTTTTTTTTAATTTTTTTTTTTATCTGTCTCTTATTTCAGTGTGAGGCAGTACTCCGGTCGGTTCTTCTAGGAAGAAGGAAGTGAAGAAGAAGATTTGAAGCCATGCTGCCATACTGTTTGCTCCTTCTATTCAGAGCCTACATTCCTCTGCTTTGGGTAGATGTGCCCCCCTCCCCTCACTATCACACACTACACCATCTATCTAGAAATCACAATTTTTATTTTGAGGAGTTTTTAAAAAAAATCTTAAGCTGTCAAACAGCAAAAAAGGAGTCAACAACATGTTTCTGTGCTGGTGTAATTATTTTTTAGGAGATTCTTGTGCCGTCATCTGTGTGATAACTTTTGGTGTTGTGAGCCGCCCATGGCCCTTATCTCCCTCATTTCAGTACAGCATGCAGAATGTAATCTTTTTGTAAGGAACATTATGTGATTTTTTTTTTTGTCTTTTTTTTTTTTCTTCCCCTCAAATGTTTAAGCACACTCTTCAAATGAAGCTGCATGGTCTTGGAATGGTTTAAGAACCATTTAACTTTACTTTACATTTTTACACAACATCCAACATCCTTTTCCACTGTCAAATTAAGTGCTTTTTTTTGTTTTTGTAAGATGGGCTTTAATGGAGTAGTTTGACATTTTGGGAAACATGCTTATTCGCGTTAACTCTCTGCCAGAAATTTAATGAACGTATTTTCCAAAATGTCATACTTCTGCTTTAAGTTGGGATAAATGTGCCAGTGTGATATAGCAAAAAGACAATTTTAAGAATGTTTGTTTTTCGTTGAAAGACAATGACCTGTATAAAGTGTGTGTGTATGTGTGTGTGTGTATATATATTTACATAGAGTAATTTCATGAGTGGTTAGATAGGCCCAGAATACTTTCTACTTTCTTGGAAGGAGATGGCGCCATAAGACACTTTTGGTAACCTTTGTTTTCTCTCTTTCTATCGTTATTTGGTTTATTTTCTGCCACTCACTATGATGGACTTGCTGTAATGCAACCTTAATATATGATCTGCTAGAGCCATTTATACTTGCATAAGTGTTTTTAATTTGGACAGTTTGGAAGGATTTTTAAAGTGTTTTGTTTCTTTTTTGAAAGGCTCTCTTTAAGATGCTGTTTGATGTGAGGAGCGTACAGCTTTGTGAGTCCATGAGTGGTGTTTTCTGTTCGGTCATATCTGTATCTCAGTGTCTGATATCTGTAGTACCTGCAGGTGTTGAGTAAATAAAGTCTGTGTTACAGTTCAGAAAGTGTGTGTTCTGCTTTATTTCAACAGCGAAACAAGAACTATCTTTTTCAAGTATTGGTTGTAATCGGTTTCCAGAGAAGGTGAAGTGTGTCAGCCTGTTGCTCTAACTGCCACATGCATCCGTAGTTGAGTAGTTAACACCGGAAATCTGTTCCTATAATGTAATAGTGAAGCCCACACGATTTCCCGTCAGACCACATCCCTCTGTCACATGGTCCGGTGTTGGTTTTTACCCAGGACAGAGGAGAGGGAGACGGGACAAACACAACTGGACGCGGCGGAAGATAACACCGAGCTTCACCTAATAGCCAAGGCATTAAACGTGTCGTGAGTCCTTTTCTTTGCCCTGGAGAATGACTTTACACAATTTGTGTGTTGTTTTTGTTGCGCTATGAAGTAAAACTCCGCCATATTCAGCCCACCACGCCCGGAGCACAGCTAACAGGAGTAACAGACTCGCTACTTCAGTCTTAAGTTGTTGCACAAAGTATATTTCCTCTTTGCAGGAGAAGAACAAGGTAATACAATCAGCATTGACAATAACGACTCTACTTCCTTAAATTTGCATTTGTTAAACCTGATTTCCAGCTCTGGAGATTACTGTTTTGGCGTACGCAGTGGGGATTGTGGAGGGGTTAATCAAGATAAATTGACTTCCTGTTATAACCAGCATATTGTGTGTGTGTGTGTGTGTGCCTTGGAAGGTGAAGCGTTGTCCAGGAGTAATGACTCTGAGCTCCGTGGGGGCTTGCTGCCTCAGCCCAGAGACCAAAGAGGCTCGCAGGATCAACGATGAGATTGAGAGGCAGCTCCGCCGGGACAAGAGGGACTCCCGACGGGAATACAAGCTCCTTTTGCTCGGTAAGGGGGGAAAAATACAGTATATAAAGTTCTTTAAAGATTAGATCCACACTGACAACAATAAAATGCTGCTTACACATTAATGCATCAGTAATCATTAAATAATATACTGTATATATGATAAATATAACACTACTTTTGATATTTGAGTACATTTTGCTTTTACTTGTGTACTTTTACTTAAGTAAGATTTTGAATGCAGGAGTTTTACTTGTAATTGAGTACTTGAGTACTATATTTTTTTGTATTTATACTGTGGATTTGATACTTTTAAGTGTGACATGAGAATCTATCTATATATCTATCTAAAAGCTCCTTAGATAGATAGCTAAAGCGCCTCACAAAAAAAATAAATAGAAGTACAAATCCTTTACTTAATTAGCCTTGAAAGTACTTGAGTGCTTAATGATGCTTTTGTGGTTTAATCTGAACAGTTAATGTGCACTGCAAAAATGATGCAGCTGTGTCTGGTCACAGTACGGCCCACCACAGAAAGCTCTACAGCAATACAGCGATACTGCAGTGTCTCAAAATATAACCATGTTAACCTGTCCTGTAAAAAGGATTCAGATCGTTTACTTTAATGTGACACACCACGATGCAAAAATAGTCCATTACAAGTAAAAGTCTGGTAGTAAAAGAACAGGTACTCATGCAGAAAATGTTCCATGTGAGAATTTTTAAAAATGTTATTGGATTATTATTATTTCTGATGCAATAATGTGTGAGTTGCATTTTACTGTTGCAGCTGGTTGAGCTCGAGCTAGTATTGAGTGTTTTATATAGTGTTTGATAGTTTCATCCATAACAATGCATCACATTCTATTAACAGATCACATATTTAGTAACTACAGCTGTCAGATAAATGTAGCAGAGTAATAGTACAATATTTTTTTCTCTGCAAAGTAACGTCCTACAAGTATAAAGTAGAAGAAAATAGAGATATTCAAGTAAAGTACAAGCACCTCAAAACTGTACTCAAGTACAGTAAATGTGCGTCCGCCACTGATTATAACTAACTTTTGAGTAGACACACACTTGTCCCAGCTGGTTGGATAAGTATATGATAGCTGTGGCCACATTTTATTTGTGTTACTTGACATAGGATGCATCAGCAAGGCTTCGAGCAAGTTTAAGGTATAAGGCAGTCACGTTGGTTATGGTTAGCCTGCCTTCAAAAATGATTGACTCATGCTGAATGTATAACCACACTGTTAGGTTCAAAAGTCAGATGTGCAGCTTCAGTGCTCTCCAAACTTTGAAAACTGTACAGCATATTAGATTTAAATCAATCAGAATAATCATATTAAGTGTAAACCCTTAAATATATTCGTCTGCTATTTTTTTAAATACATTAGTTTCACTTCACGCTGTCTGAAAAGCTCTCTAACGGTTGCCAATAGATGCTTTCATTTCAACTTGGTCAGCTACAGGGGAAATGCTGCAACTTCTAGTTCGTTTTTTTTTTCAAAAGTAGAGACAGTCACTGGTGAGGTGACAAAATACTGTTAGTAAAACTTGACTCAAAGAATAAACACAAGACCCAAAAGGGCCTAAAGAATGAGATGAAGCCCAGACTATGGTGATTAAAGTAAGTTGAAGATTACATAAGAGTGAGATGTGAATGTACTTCAGATACAATACAGATAAAACTTGTTGCTTTTGTTAATAAAGACAGCAGGCAGAGTTAAGGGATAAGGCTGGTGATATTCTATATTTTTCATATTGTCAACAAAACAAAAAGCCTGATGTAGTTTATTTCTCTGTGCCAGAGTCCTCCACTGTTGTCTATGGTACAGAGTCTACAGCCACGCTAGCGGCTCTGTGAGGCTGTACTTTGGCACAGTGGTGCTTTGAGCTAAATGCTAACATGTCTAGCAGGTATAATGTTTACCATGGTCACCAACCATCCTAGTTTAGCATGTTAGCATGCTGACATTTGCTAATTAGCACTAAACACAAAGTATAGCTGAAGCTGATGGGATGTCATTAGTTTAGCAGATATTTGGTCATAAACAAAAGTATTGAACAAACTGAAATTTTGACAGATGATGGCGCTAGATGAAAAATGAAGGGATTAATAACGTTATTACACGTCATCCTGTGGTTTGGAAAGTGAAGATCTGATAGACAGAAGAAACCACAAATGTCAGCCTCTTGGTGGCACTAGAGGAAAAGTCAGGGGATCATCAAAGCCTGTAGGATTCATCCTCTGGGCACCATGAATGTCTGTACAAAATTTCATTGCAATCCATCCAATAGTTGTTGAGATATTTCAGTGTTGGCCAAAGTGGTGAACTCATAGAATGACACGCCACTAGCATAGCTAATCAGTGAGCCACAGCATAGCGCTTGATGACATGTTCTTTCATTACCGTGAACATGGGCACTGCGGTTTAGTTTAGAGTCAATCCCACATACAGCGTACTGCTGCCATAAATACTAATGCTGCAAATCCAAATTAATCCGCGGCTGAAAATACACAATGTACTCCAGTAATGTTTGCTCAAAACTACAGTGCCCAGCTATTTTAAGAAAGTACTGAGCCTTTTTTTGAAAATGAAGCTATAAATTTGTGAGCCGTTTTTAAATAATTACGGGACTGAGTGCCACAGACAGGGTAGGGTAATCGTTAAGTATTGAGAGACGCCGGACTGACGCATGGTTGGTTTTGGTCTTTTAATGGGATTTGTTGACAATAGAAAAAATATAGAACAATGCCAGCCTTATCCTTTAAGTCAATATGTGTGTGTACAATAATGTTACGTATCTGTTGGTGGCTAGGAACTGGTGAAAGTGGGAAGAGCACTTTCATCAAGCAGATGAGGATCATACACGGCCGCGGATACTCTGACGAGGACAAAAGAGGCTTCACCAGGCTGGTCTTCCAGAACGTCTTCACAGCCATGCAGGCCATGATCCAGGCCATGAACACATTGCAGATCCCCTACAAGTATGAACACAACAAGGTACACCAGACTAGTGCTTCTTTCTCCTTTCTTTGCTGCTTCACACAGATAGATTGAACAAGAGGTTTTACCACATACTGCCCCACAGAAGCATGTGCAAGGTTTACTGTCTCAGACACTGACAGAGCTGTGCAGTGTGTTTTCAGGGTGAAGTACTTCTGGTAATTTGCAATGGTGTTTGGTTTTGCAATCCTGCTGCCAGAGGGTTTTGTTTATGTGCGGAAAGTATGCGTGATGTTACACTGCAGGCATGTAAAGACAGGTACTCCTGAGCCAAATACAAGTAAGAGGCTAAAGAGAAAGGGAGACAGAGAATTCCCCATTAATCATACAGGAATCTATCCCTGTCATACCAGTGGCGGGAGTTTATTAATCACGCAAATTTGCTGGCGCACGCAAATATGCTACATTAGTTAAAGTTGAGAAGAGTCCACTTCCTGTGTTCTGTGAGAATGGGAGGGGGGGTCATGTGGCCATCATGGACATTTGGCAGCATTAACCAAGTCTGAGTCAGCATGTGGGTTACAATTTTTGCTTTCTCTGACTCTGACTGAAGGCGATGTTCTGTGGAAGCTCACAGGATATCACTGTTTGTGTTGTTTGTTATTAGTACTGAAGTGCAGAGTCAGAGAGGTCAAGAAGCCAAGTGACCACTCACTGCACCCCTCCCCCAGACAGAGATTGTCCAAGTGGTGTGCATGGGGCCGTAGTAACAGAGATACTCATCATTCAGAGAGGTTGGAGGGTCGTGTCTTTGTGTTTAGCCTTTACAAAACCAAAAACACAAGAGCAAAAGTGTAAGAAATGGATTAAACAGTGTGTTTATCTGCTTTAACGAAAGCTGAAATTGTTAGCATGCCTGGCTAACTAGCTTACTACCTACAGTGAGGTGTTACTTCCATTGTCTTTAGCTAACTACATTTTGTGGGTCTACAGGTAACTTCAAAAAAAGCCCCATTGCTGGTGATGATGCTGGCTTTTTTTTTTTTTTGCCTGGTACCTGTTAGCTTTAGCCTCAGTCTTTTTGCATGATATCATGTGTTTGGCCATCAGGTATATATAAGGACCCCTTTTACAGGGTTCGCATTTCAAACCAAGTCAGCTGGAAACGGTACAAAAATCAGCTGGAGACTTTTCAACTGCCTCATGGAGCTAAAGTTAGTTTAATTAGGTAGTTAGCTACAGCTGATGAAATCTGCTAGTGACAGTTCACTCAAAGGCTAGAAATGAGGAGCCTGTTTTTGTCTACCTCTGTCTGAAAACAGGGACCCATTATTTCGAATATTTCTAAGAATTTTGAGTGGTAAATCTGCCACTGTTATTGTAAACTGCATATATGTGCTGTGCAAGAACAGAAAGCTTGAAAGGCTTAGCAACAGTAGCTAAGGGGGGCAGGGCTTAGTGAATGGCCAACTGGATTCATTGAATTTTTGTGCGGAGTTGGAAGTAGGAGTGAGCTTTTAGTAAATTGCTAAGATTTTCCTGATTGATCTCAGGAGGTTAGAGAATGCAGAGAAAAGAGATTTTAAAAAAAAGAGTTAAAAAAAAAACTGAGGCTGGCACAGCAGTTTCCAAGGATCCCTTTAAATTTGTCCCATCATTTCTCCAAAGAGAAGAGTGGGAGCATGAAAGTGGTGAAGCAGCAGCCATGAAATCAATTTTAAAAGGTGCATGGAAAAGGGAAAGGCATTTGAGGGTATAGCTTTCCCCCAGAAATGTAAAAAAAAAAAAAAAAAAAAGTAACTAAAAATAAACTTCTCAGGTTGTTTTGAACACACATAGAGTTTCTGGTAGCCATTTCAGTCAGCCAAACAACACAGGAACATTATTTCTTACTGCTATATTATGTGTAGAGATGTGACTCACCAAACAGCTGTTCAGATAGTATTGGTTTCTTTGGCGTAAACTGGTTAAACCCATTTACAGTGAAGATGTATTTCACAACTCTGGAATTTACCATAATATGGCAGCTCCTAGAAATTTGTATCATGCCAGGGTCACAATCTCCCCTTTATCACTGTACTAGTGGAAGAAACAATCAGAACATCAAACAAAGCTGCCCATCAACAAAATGATAATTGCAGTGTGTCTGAAAAAGCACCTTGTACAGTAAGGCTGTTTATTGATGCATGAATAAACAGACAGAGTAATAGCTCACCCATAAATGACCATAAAAGCACTCCAAACAGCTTGTGCAGATTTTTCCAAGTGTTTTCTGGCTGAACGGTTGCACTGTGGGTCCACAAGTGATGTGCAGTCCGGGAAATATTTATTATTAATCAGACACAAATTAGGGCAGTAAGGGTAAGACACAGAGATTAGACATTCCTAGAAAACACAGAACATCACTGTACAAACTCAGTAAACAAGGCGACCGGGAACATGTAGTCATGAATACATATGAAAGAAAACAAACTAGATACACTGAAATAACAGTTGAAGCAAACATTGAGAACAGAAAGTAAAAAGTACTCTCTGTGGTAGGCGTGTGAAATACATTGTTGCTACATCTACTGTCAGTTTACTGTGTGGAAGCTTGTGGTCGGGGATTACAGCAGGAGTCAAAGGAAGCTTAAATCAATAGTCGCTTGTGGCTCATCCTGAGGACAAGAGAGTAGTTTGGGTCCTAATCGTAAAATCTCTTCAATAAGGCTGCAAGTAATGATCATTTCCACGATTCTGTAATCTGCCAATAATTGTCTTGATTAATCATGTGGTCTATAAAAGATCACAAAACTGAAAACTACCCATCACAATTTTGTAGATCCCATTGTGATCTCTTGTTCTGTCTGATCACCCGTCCAAAACCTATAGGAAATTCAATTTACTGTAATGTTAAGAAAAGGAAAAGCTGCAAATTCTCACATTTGAGAAGCAGGGAACCATCAAACGTTTGGCATTTTTGCTTGAAAAATGACTGATTGAGTAATTGATTTTTCATTTAATCTTTAATTGAATCATCTATATTTGGAGATGCATGCTTGGTAAACCCAGTTACATCACCATGTCCCATCTCTCTTAACATTGACACTGAATTTTGTTTTTCATAACGCTACAATAACACAAACATTGACATCATGTTTATCTTAAATCCCACTGTATATTTGTTTCTGAAAGTGTTGGGCTGTGTCATTTATTTTAGTGCGTCGTTCTGTGTGTGTTCAGGCAAACGCCAGTGTTGTCAGTGGGGTTGATGTGGAGAAGGTCACAACATTAACAAGCCCTTATGTGGATGCCATCAAGAGCCTGTGGAGTGACCCAGGGATTCAGGAATGTTACAATCGGAAGAGGGAATACCAGCTCTCAGACTCAACCAAATAGTGAGTGTAAACAGAAATGAATAACTCCTCAGACATTGCCAAATAGTTTCCACTGTTTCATCTGCCAGTTGTCTGTTTAATGCACTCAGGAGGTTCAGGTCCAGTGGTTATTCCATTTAAGGTTGTTGACAAAAGGCTTAAAAGCAGAGAAACACAATTTAAATTCTCACTACATAATTAATTATAGTGAAGTGGCTGAAACAGAAACATCCATGACTTGAATATTTTACAATAAATGTCTCCTTTGTCTAACTGGTTTTGTTTTCATATTCTTAACTCTGGGATTGTCCTCCTGTATTAATAGCTATCTGAATGACTTGGACCGAATTGCTGATACTGCTTATCTGCCAACCCAGCAGGATGTCCTGAGGGTCAGGGTGCCCACAACAGGTATTCTAGAGTACCCCTTTGACCTGGAGAATGTGGTGTTCAGGTGAGTGTTTTATGTTGTCGTTATATTTTGTGTTGTAGTGGTTTCATTGCAACTGAGGCCATAAACAGTGAAAGGACTTGGGAGTAGGGGTGGCTAGATAAAACCTAATATCACATCCTCTGTGGTTTTGTATCATGATGTTGATGTACTATATATCATGATATTTTTCTGGAAATTTAATTCAATCTGTTAAGTGTTTATAGATGAAATAACAAGATGGGGGTGTCTGTTTTTGGCTAATCCACTGAACTAAATACCCGACAAATCGAGGCACTTCATCAAATTGATGCAAAAAAACCCCATTTAACCCAAATTGTCTTGCTCATTTATGGTGCAACGTTGCCCACAATGGCCTAATACACCTAGAGATATTATAGGGATAGACACCTCGGTACAAACGATATAGTAAAAACTCTACCAGTTGTATGTATTGTCATATCACCCAACCTTACTTGAGAGTTACTTTAGCAGCTTAGTATACTGTAACACCTGCACCTGTATATAAATGGAAATGTCAGTTCACCACTTTGGTCCAGATGGAAATATCTTTTAGATTGATTGCCATGAAATTTAGTACAGACATTCATGGTTCCCAGACGATGGATCTTACTGATTTTGGTGATCCCCTGACTTTTTCTCCAGCGCCGCCATGAGGTTGACAATTGTGTTGGGTTTTTTTGTTTTTTGTTTTTTTGGTGAAATGTCTCAACATCTATTTGATGGATTGTCATGCAATTTGGTAAACACATTCATGTCCCCCTCAGGATGAATTGTAAAAACTCTGGTAACTAAATATCTGCAAAACTAATGGCATTCCCATCAGCCTGGACTGTACTTTGTGTTTAGTGCTAACCTGCTAAGGTGGTGAATACGGTAAACATTGTACCCACCAGCACATTAGCATGTTGATGTTAGCATTTAGCTCAAAGCACCGCTGTGCTTAAGTACAGCCTCACAGAGTCGCTAGCGTGGCTGTAGACTCTTAGTCTTGTTTCTTCCTGTGTCCTCTGAGAGGACTAAACAGCACTGTTGTGGAAGCAGAGACACGCGTTGGAAGCCATTATGTCTTGTTAGTCTTATTAGTCTTGTTTGAGCATAGCTGACCTCATTTAGCAATTAATTGTCAGAGGGTCCATGGTCTTATTTTGCCCATTAATACTGTAGTTTCACAAGTTTCATTAGCTATGTCAAAGCAGTCTGGTTTTGGAGGTTGGTTTTGTTTAAATTAACTGCTTTAAATGTCTCCTTGTGAAACCAGCTGATTATGCAGGGAAGTTAAAGTTTGTATTTATCCTTGATGCCATAAAGGCAAATGCTGACAGTTTTATGGTTGTCATGGCAATGCAGTTAAAGCATTAAAGCCTCTCTACACTTACCAAACATAGTTTTTGGGGTGATGACAATAATACAGATAAAACTGGGCAATAAGTTCATATAATGTTATTTGGTTGTAAATACGTGATAGACACTCAAATGCTACAGTACAGTTAACTGGTGAAACCTTGTGAACTTATTATACTGTTCTGACTATAGGACAATCCCTCTACCTGTTAAGTCATCATGTCTACATTACTAATGATCAATTCTCAAAAATGTCTCATTATATTATTGATATTAAGGGAAATAATAATTTAATTAATCGCCATAGCTCAGCCCTAAATACAAAGAATAAAACTGGGTGTAAATTGGTAATGTCATGTTTTTTTTGGTTTGTTTTTTTTAATGATTCCTTGAACTTGTGGCTGTAGGATGGTGGATGTGGGTGGCCAGCGTTCAGAGAGGAGGAAGTGGATTCACTGTTTTGAGAAAGTCACTTCCATCATGTTCCTGGTGGCGCTCAGCGAGTACGATCAGGTCCTTGTTGAGTCCGCCAATGAGGTAAGATGCGGGCTGCTGCCTACAAAATAATCTGTAACAATTACAAGCTAATCCTATATATCTTGTAAGTCTGTACATAGGGAAAGAAAGGAGCTCACTTTGGGATAATCAAAAAAAACCTCTCGGAAAGAAACAAAGGGATATTGTTTCTTTTGTTTAAGGCCAAACTTGTTAGGTGGAGATGATGACCTAGATTTCTAGAGTCCAGCACTAGTCTGGTTTTTCTCTCTTTTTTTCTCTCCATTTTTATTTCTCTCTCTCTTTCTGGTCACAAGTATAAACCTCATCTTGACCCTCCTTTGTGGCAGTGTGCGTACTTCATCTGCAGGGGGAGCTCTTTAGTCACTCTGTTTAGCAAAGGGCACCTCTCAGCAAGGCTCATTCTCTTGATGAGATTACAGCCAATTGAATTTGCTCACACAAACAATCTTAGTTCTTCTAAGTTCTTCTGTCTAACACTACATTTATATTTAGTCTCATGCTTAAGATGTTTGTGCCATGTGTTTTTCAAAGAATCGCATGGAGGAAAGCATGGCCTTGTTCCGGACAATCATAACCTACAAGTGGTTCAAAAAGTCCTCAGTCATCTTGTTCCTCAACAAGATAGATTTACTGGAGGAGAAAATCATGTACTCGCATTTGGTGGACTACTTCCCTGAATATGATGGTAAGAGAAAACTGATCAAAAATGCAGCTGAGCATGATGGCATATATGTTTTAAATACAATATTATAGTAGCTTAATTATGCATCTCTATCTGTTGTTGGTTTAGTTAGATTTGCTGTCTTTAAAGTGACACTACATATTTTATTAAAAGAAGAAATAAAACAGTCAAAGCTGAATTCATAAGCAATAAAACACACCCTTGCTTAATTCAATACACTCAGTGGTTTTGCTGCTACAGTCCACAGTGGCCTGGTATGACCAGTATCTTATAGTGGCTAATGTTAGCCAACTTTAAATAATACTGTGTGACTGACTTACTGAGTCAGCTCACTGACTTTATAACTCTTCTCTACTTGTGTTATTGTTACACTGTTGTTGGCATATCACAGATAAACATTTCAATGGTTTTCTCAGAAAAGTAAACAAAGAGGTAAACACACTGAAACATGTTTGTTGCTCTCAGTCAGGCCACCTAATGATGATGTCTTTAAATGGCCAGGTTTGGACAATTATGCAATAATAGTAAATGCTAAAACGTAGTGTAACAGTAGTACAAGTCGAGAAGAGTCCCCAAAATGACTGTAATGTCTGTTGTAGAGCAGTACATATCTATAAAGTTAAATTGAGCATGTGTTTTATTGCTTTTGAATACAACTTTTCATTTCTAAGAGGAAGCATTACTTCTTTCAAAAGTTACATAGTCTCACTTAAATGTTCTGCAACCATTTTATTTTACAGTGCTAGCCTGTCTTGTGTTCTTGAGCTTTTATGTAACTACTGAAAATACTACAGTGACTTTCGGATGCTGTTTTTGCCCTCTGTCTCTTTCTACCAGGTCCCCAGCAGGATGTCAGAGCAGGAAAGGAATTCATCTTAAATATGTTTGTCAGCCTCAATCCAAACGAGAAAAAAATCATCTACTCCCACTTCACCTGTGCCACAGACACAGACAACATTCGATTTGTCTTCCGCGCGGTGAAGGACCACATCTTGCAGATCAACCTGGAAGTCTACAACTTGGTTTAAAATTGGGGTGTTGCTGCTGTAATTCAATCGGCTTTGTACAGCTGGCAGTCCAGGAGAGCTCTGCAGTGATTCAGTTTGCCTCACACTGCTGCTGAACACTATAATCCAAAACAGGACATTGAGAAGCTACAGAGCTTGTCGGTAAATGACTGTACTACTGATGTATTTCAAATTTCCCTGTTAGGCTCTTTGAAAATGGATGTCTCCAGCTATAATGAAGTGTGTCCTGACAATTAAAGTGCTGCCTTAGTGAGGAGTCTATTATAGCATGCACTTTGAAATGTATGGAGCTCTTTGTAAATGTTTTCAAGCAGTAACAGTATAAATGCACATGGATGGATTGAGAGGGGGAAAGAGTATTTCATTGGCCTCAAAAGCCTCTGAGGGCTTGTTACGTACTAGGTCTCTCCTTCAGGGAATCTGTGGAAGTGAATGTAGACGAACTGCAATGCAGCATCTCGCATCACTAACCCAAGCTGGTCATAGTTTATTTTTTTAAGTTAAAAACTATTTGAAATACTCTAACTTAGTTTGTGTCTTGACTTAACAAGTCATAATTAACACTAATGACACATTTACTTTATTACAGATGTTGATTTGCACACTGTACATTTTGTAACATTAGTATTTGTGCTGATATTCTGTATGTGTGTACTTTACTTAGTTGGGTATGATCATTTCCACAACTTTACTTCAAGTTTCACTATACTTTTGTGTGTCTGATGGCATTGTTCAGTGTTAAACCACTTTTTGGGCACAGCATTAATTTTTGTTTTTTTAAATGTAATTTAACACATTTCAAAGGGAATCTTACTGTCACCCTGCTAGATTCTGCTACATTAGCATTCCTTTGTTTTAAGTCTTTACTTTGTCAAAGCTGTAGAATCAAGTGTTCAGTTCAGGGACTATTTGATAGGGTTTTTAAGTAGTGCTCTTGCCTAAAAATCATTTGCTAAAATGGCTTCAGAACATGCTTTTTTATCTGAATGCATATTGTAAATATAACATGGTACAGTAAGTTTTTTTTCCACTTTGTTTACGTCAAGGTCAGTGTTGAAAGGCTAACTGCAGAAGAGAGAACTGTTATGTTTAATAATCTCTGAGGCATTAAACTAGTGCATTCTTGATCTTAATTCATATGCTGTTCAAGGGTATCAAACGCATGAATAAAAAGCTAATGAGAGCGTATCCACGGCACTAATGTTTACACGACCCTTCTCTTCTTGTTAAAAATAATTGCAGCCTAATTTGAACAGTTTAATTTATGGTTAGATTTCACTGTGACTGCAATGTCTTAATGCAGTCTTAGTGTTTTTAGTGTGATAAATAAACAGACAATTTGCTGTTCATTTGCTGCTCCGGTTTTCATTCTTTGTCTGTGTTTACAAATCAGCTCTGGCACACTGTTGGTTTAGCATTCAAGTGTTTGTCTTCTTGGATGCTCCATCGGCTCATCTGGAGCAGTGTTGGTCCTGAAATCCTCCTCTGTGATACATCCATCTGGCTGGAGCCTGCAGCAGCACTTCTGTTGGAAGTCCATATATTTAGTGTTGTACACAGGGATATATAGCGTGGCAAAGGACCTTTATTTTTGGAGGAGGACAGACACTGAAAGTAATGTGGCAGCAGAACATGGCACTAGTGATGTGCAGGGATGGATGCAGGGATGAGGAAGCTGCTGGACACAAGCTCTTTGCTGGTCCTTTTCACATATAATCAATCCAGACTCGAATCTTCCCCCGAAAATCCATATAGAACACATAATCCATTATACACTAGGGCTGCAACTAACAATTACTTTCATTACTGATTAATCTGTCAATTATTTTCTTGACTAATTGATTTATCATTTTGTCTGTATAACTTAGAAAAGTGTCACAATGTCCCATCAAATCTTCACATTTGACGCATTTTTTTTAACACATTTGTGTCTTCTTTGGGTAAACATACAGTAGTTATAATACAGCATATGTAAAGCACTCATGGCACCCTACTGTGCCATCATGGTGGCATGTGTCTGCATTCCAGTGCAACCCATACAGTTGAGTGTACACACTGTACATTGTGCTGAGGCTTTAAGTTAACAATTATTTTCATTTATTTTATCAGATTTTACACATGAAGTTCAGTTTACCCATTACAAGGAACGCTACACAGCCTATGAAAACAGTTGTATAATGGTGATGTCATCAGGGTTATCTCAGATTGGGCTCAAGACTTAAAACATTTAACAGAAACCCTGTGTTACCACCATCTGGTCTTTATGTACAGTCCATGATCTGGAAGGGCAGAGTTTGAAAGATATGGTGTAAATGAAACACTCTAGTGAGTTACATGATGGGAAATGTAGGATTAATTGTTTTTGGATCTTTAACTATACTACTAAGGCTAAAAGTCAGGATATCTTGGCCTCTGCTGCTTCGATTGTGAGCTCCCCAACGTTATGGATGCCTTCAGCTATTATAAGACCTGCAATGGTGTGTCAGTAGGTTTTTGGTGAAGATTAAATACAAATAAACAGAGATGTCCATTCCCTCCTACACTACCTCATTGTGGGGAAAGAGAGGCCCATGGGCGTATGGACCTGTAAGTAGATACACATGAGCTATCTACATAAACACACATTGCCTTTTTCACTCAGAGCCAGCCCTTCCACCCGCCTCCTCTGCACAGCAGGAATGTGAAATGCACCTGAACTGGATCCTGCACGAGGAAGAAGAATGACTGCTGAAAGTCGCCAATCCACCTGTTCCAGGACAGAAGTTTCCCTGGCAGATCGGAGAAAAATCATTATCCATTCATTTCACAAATCCCTGTCAGCTGTGAGCCAGTTTAACTAAAAACAGCTCGCAAACGTGCCCGACAATGAAGGAGTGCTGCCTGTCTGCCGAGGAAATGGAGAGACTCAGGATACACAGAGAAATAGAGAAGCAACTTCGTCGTGATAAAACAGCCTCTCACCGGGAGTTGAAGCTGCTGCTTTTAGGTGAGTGCTTCTTTAGTTTAGTAATTAACTACCACATGCTCACCTTCTGAGACTCACAAATAGACATTCAATAGATTCCATTCAAATTTGGATATTACTATTTCAATCTAGCCCACAAAGTGACTCTATATGTTTTATGGTTGCAGCAGGTGAATTGAACCGAAATTCTCCTGTTAAAGGGGTCTCTGTGATTTGTTGAGATGCAGAAATAAAATAGCTTAAGCTTCTTATAATAGATTTTAGAAGCTGTCTTTTTTAAGAGTTAAAAAATGATTTTATATATTGGCCAATATTTGGTTTTATCCAATAGTAATTTTTTGTTGTTGTTTTGTTTTTTACAATACCTTAAATGTTGTTTTTTAAAGAATTGTGACCACATTATGTAATGAATGGGACATTTTACTATGATGCTTTGAGCTGAATGCTAACATGCTGATGTTTAACAGGTATAATGCGATATAGTTTAGCGTGTTAGCATACTAACATATTCTTATAGAGAGCCAAAATGATGCATTTCGTTAGCTAGCCTCTGTAACAGTTTCTCATTTTAGCATTTCTGTCATCGGCCTTTCTGGTTTTCTGTCGGTTTCTGGCGGTACACGAATGTCTGTACCAAATGTCATGGCAATTCATTCAGTAGTTGTTGAGACATTTCACCTAAACCAAAAATGTCATCCTCTGGGGACCATGATGCAGTGGTGGACCGACCAACCGATAGTCATCCCATGAGCAGGAGTGTCTGTGCAGAGATAGACAGTGGACTGACTGTGAAAGAAAGTAGTTTTCAATGAAAACATGTTATCATTTAGATTTGCAGGTTGTGAGCAACTCATTATTTTTGGAAAGATAGTGAGTTGAGTGTTTTTTTTGTTTTTGCCCCACTGAAGACAAGTGCCATTGAGCTCCAATTCATTAGGCTAAGCTGACAAACCAAACCAAACAAAGTATCTGGATCGATAGATAACAAGGCTCTGGTATGTGTTGATGCCTGCACTGTTCCTAGTAGTAGTTACAGGTTACTGCGTTCTTCAAATAGTTGGTGAAGCCCTGATGAGCCAGCACTTGATAAACTTCATAGTTAGTTATTGTCAGTCAAATGCAGACCGCACGTTCTAACAAGGGAATACCACAGGCGAGTACAAACGCTGCCCTGTCGGATCTTTGCAAAGAGTTGAACTGCTCACAGACCAGTAATCCTGATGCTGCGCTCATTGTTGCTGGAGACTTCAATGCATGCACACCCCACTGTGCATGTGGATCCTTGACTTCCTGACGGGCAGACCCCAGGTGGTGAGGGTGGGGGCGGACACGCCTCTTCCACCCTCATCCTTAACTCCGGAGCACCCCAGGGCTACGTTTTGAGACCCCTGCTGTATTCCCTGTACACACACACACACGACTGTGTAGCCACTTTTGACCATCATCAAGTTTGCTGACGACACAGCTGTGGTGGGCCTGTTCAATTCAATTCAATTCAGTTTTATTTATATAGCGCCATATCATAACAAATTTATCTCAGGGCACTTTTTCATATAGAGCTTGTCTAGACCGACTCTTTATATTTACATAGACCCAACAATTCCCATCATGAGCAAGCACTAGGCGACAGTGGCAAGGAAAAACTCCCTTTTAACAGGTAGAAACCTCGAGCAGAACCAGGCTCTGGGTGGGCAGTCATCTGCCTCGACCGGTTGGGTTGAGGGGAGCAGGAGGATAACAATGTTCACAGATAACAATGAAAAGGCCTACCTGAAGGAAGTAGGGGACCTGACCCGCCAGTATCAGGACAACAATCTACTCCTGAACATCACCAAGACTAAGGAGCTGATAGTGGACTTTGGGAAAGAAGCAAGGAAGGAACTACGCCCCCTTTAAAATCAACAGGTCATTGGTCGAGAAGACGGACTGCTGCGGTCTGGAAGAAGGTACAGGAAGAGGTTCTCCCCTCAGGCCACCTAAATGAGGCCTAAGACTAACCCCACCATCAACCCCACCCTGCCATGCACACATTTGAGAAACTGGCAGGATCACATTTTACTGCCATTGTACCTGATGATTACATGTGACAAATAAACTTGATTGATTGATAGTTCTTTTATTCCTCATTCAATCCAACTAGACCGGTGTATGTTTTCATGAGACTAGAGCTGTGTATTGAGGCTTTATGTGCTGTTGCTTGGTTAGGGTGTTTTTGCTCACAAGTCTCTAATAATAATGCTTCATTGTAAAAGCCATGCTATGTCAATGCAACACATTCAGGCTGTTTTCTTATTGTTTTGTTGTTTTTGACTGAATTTCCAACGTGCATATGCCAAATAAATGACAGGTGAGTTAAAAGTGCAGAGAGCAGAACATAAGAAGAGAATAAATGTGTCATACTGTGCAGAGCGACAGTTTTGACAACCATGATGATAAGTAAACACCAGTCGATTGAATTATGTTAGATGTGTTTTTTTTTCACGGAACTATTTAAAACAGCCCACTTATAAAAGCTTGACTGTTGGTTATGTTGGAAACAATACACAACACATGAACTTTATACTTCAACTTGAGTTGGCCTGTTTGGAGATTGGAATATCCTCCTGTAAAGGTCAGTCTAATGAGTAACATTAGGCATAGGCATTTTAGGTGCTTAGCTGACACTCATATCAAGCGTAGGCTAATTTACAACCAGAGGGCAGGAAGCAGTTAACTGTTTCACTCAAGGGCACACTGCTGTTGATAGGCATGTTGACTTGCACGGATCAATTACACAAACCTTCACATAGCCAAGTATGTAACACATTTGTAACTTGCATTTGGAGAAATAATACATCTTTTTATTAATGTGTATTGTTTAAATACTGTAGTCTTTTCTTCTTTTTATGTTTTCTCTTTTATTTTGGTCCACTGTGTTTTTATCATTTGACTGGTTTGTTCTTTATCTGTTTTTTTTGCTGTTTATGTAAGTGCAAATACATAGAAATTAAATGAAAAACAAGTATATGAGTGTGTATACTGTTATACCCGTATGTACCTGTAACATTAGCAGTGAGGTGTTTCATAGAAATAAAAGGTTGAAACCAAGTATATGCACCCACTCACATCTATAGATTGGGAAGAAAAACTAAAGATATTCTTGCATTCTTAAGGATGCAGCCTTTTTTGTTGTTCTTTTGACTGACTGATGCTCAGATGACTTTTTTATTTTTTGTATTTTATTTTATTTTTTTAGTGCATGTCCCATTTCTGGCATTGCTTTGATCTAATTCCATTTCTCATCCTTGGGTCTCATCTCATTTGCCTAGGGACTGGTGAAAGTGGGAAGAGCACTTTCATCAAACAGATGAGGATCATCCATGGCAGTGGATACAGTGAAGACGACAGGAAAGGTTTCACTCGGCTGGTGTTTCAGAATATCATCACAGCCATCCAGGCACTGATCCACGCCATGAAGACTCTACAGATTGACTACATCGATGACCAGAACATTGTGAGAAACTGTACACGTTTTTAAACAGACAATATAGTTGACTTGTGTAGCATTTGATAAAGGTTAACAAGACTTAACAAGAGTATCTAGCCATGCTAGCAGCTCTGTGAGGCTGAATTTAGGCACCGTGGTGCTATGAGCTAAATGCTAACATGCTCACCTGACAACATCCTGATGTTTAGCAGGTAATGTTTACCATGGTCATCATCTTAGTTTAGCATGTTAGCATGCCAACATTTGCTAATTAGCACTAAATATAACACACAGCTGAGCCAAAGTATTGGATGAATTAACATTATGACCTGATTGTGGTGCTATAGGAAAGGTTAAGTGATCACAAAAGTTGTAACAATTTACCCTAAGAGGGACATGAATGTCTGTACCAAATGTCATGGCAATCCATCCAATAGTTGTTAGGACATTTCACTCAAAACTACAAATGTCAACCTCGTGGTAGCGCTAGAAGAAAAGCCATAGGATCACCAAAGTCATTAGAATTCATGGGCTGGGTACCATGAATGTCTGTACAGAATTGCATGGCAACTACTATAATATCAACAACTATTGGAGGGATCCAATAGTTGTTGAGATATTTCAGTCTTGACAGACCGACCAACTGACTGACATTGACATCCATAGAGCCACGCCGCTAACGTGACTAAAAATTTGCTTCTGTAAGCTAAACCATTTTTACTCATCAATTTTTGTTGGTGTCCACAAAATCCACCTAGTTCTAGATGGAGTTCTGTTGCAGTTCTCATCCTCCTAATAGTCTATTAATAGGTCAGTCAAAGATTGAAAGTTTGTGTTTAGAAAAATCCCCTGTGGATGTCTTGTGTGTGTCAGCACCACACACAGAAGCTGAGCCAAGTGGAGGCAGACCAGGTGTCCACTTTGGAGGCTTGGCAGGCAGACGCCATTAAGCGAGTGTGGAATGAC
Source organism: Macquaria australasica (assembly GCA_005408345.1). Lineage (NCBI taxonomy): Eukaryota > Metazoa > Chordata > Actinopteri > Centrarchiformes > Percichthyidae > Macquaria > Macquaria australasica. Next base: position 324,170 of record SEMN01000404.1, read on the forward strand.
CATGGTGTTCAAAGGTGCTACGACCGCAGGAGGGAATTCCAGTTATCTGACTCTGCCAAATAGTAAGACTTTAATATATTTCATATAATTTACATAAGCCCAAGGCTCTTCCAGAGAACCAAAGCTTTTGCAGTGCTTTATTTTGCATTCATCAACACAAAGAGTGTGGATTACTTCTCTTAAATACAATATAACAAGCAATATGCTGTATAACAAGTGCAAATGTCTGTATGACGTTCCCTTTTATCCGATCAGGTTTGTGGTCAGGATATTAAACTGGATGCATTGTTGTTAACTTTTCAGTTACCTGAGCGACTTGGACAGAATCACAGCCCAGGTTTACATCCCCACCCTGCAGGACATCTTGAGGGTCAGGGTCCCCACCACGGGCATCATAGAGTACCCCTTCGACCTTTCAAAAGTTATCTTCAGGTAGGGTATTGTGCTTTTATTACTTGCCACAGCAAACATATAAGGACATTTTAAACATGTACTAATATTTGACAAGATTTTCAGATTTGGTTTTTGCACCCAGCAGTGACCTCAAATCCTCAAATTTCCTTCTAAGTCTCTGATGATGTTTTAAAACTAAACTGAGGAAAATTTTAAAAATAGATAAACGTGTTAATTAGTGAGCTTTAGAGGTGCTGGTAGGAGCCACACACACTATTCCCCACTGTTTCTAGTATTTATGCTAACCTAATGCTAAGCTAGGCTCTAGCTTCATATTTAGCATCTTCTCATCTAACTCTCGGCAAGAAAGCATATAAGTATATTTTTTAATTACCAATCTATTCCTTTAACAATCTCTGAACTTTTATATTTTACTTGAACTCATGGTCATGTGTCTCCAGGATGGTGGATGTGGGTGGTCAGCGTTCAGAGAGGAAGAAATGGATCCACTGTTTCGAAAATGTCACTTCCATCATATTCCTGGCGGCCCTCAGCGAGTACGATCAAGTCCTTTACGAGAGTGAGAATGATGTAAGGTCAAAAGACGTTCAGTCTTCTTCAAAATTATGATTTGATTCTTGATTTCTTGTGCCATGGATAGAACTGTCTCTTTATTTACTCTCCAGCTTTAAAAACAACTATTATTTCTATACAATTAGTCTTTTGTCTGAGGGTATTCTCACCTCCTTCTTCAGAATCGACTGAGAGAGAGCCTTGCCTTGTTCAAGACCATCCTCTCATACCCTTGGTTCCAAGAGTCCTCCACCATCCTCTTCCTGAACAAAACAGACTTGCTAGAGGAGAAAATCACACAGTCTAACTTGGCAACCTACTTTCCGAACTATACTGGTAAAGCATGTGATCTCTTTTTGCTCTGCTGGTGTCAAAACAGAAAATTACTCAGCAACTATTTTCATAATCGATTAACTGTTTCTGACATTCACTTGCTTCTGCTCTTCCATTGTGATGATTTGCTGCTTCTCTCTGTATAACGTCTTTGTAAACTGAATATCCTGCTGGCCAGACAAAACAAGCAATTTGAAGACATCATCAGATTTCCTCTGATTCTGACCACTCTCGCCTCCACAGGGCCTCAGTGTGATGCTGAATCTGCAAAAAAGTTTATCTTGCAAATGTACAAGGAGCAGCACAGCGAGCACCCTAAACTCCTTTACGCACACTACACCTGTGCCACCGACACAGAGAACATCCGGGTCGTCTTCAAAGCTGTCAAAGACACGCTCTTTAAAAATAACCTCGACAAGTTCAACCTCGGATAAGGAGGTTGTAGGACAAAGTGATGGCTTCACCTTTTAGGACCAAGAAACCAGGTTATACAGTCGCATGTTGTAACACTTTTATGGACATTTTATCTGTTATGTGCTGTCGGTTGCAGCTTGTTCAAAAACATCAAAGAGAGGCAATCAGACAGCAGCGTCAGATAAGGCGCATTTATCTCAGCATTGTAAAACACAGACAGTATGTGCCATTTTTTTTGCAACACAGCTCATCATAAGTTTTCTATTGCTACAAGAGAGAAACGGACAACTGCAATGTCAAATAACTGTTGTACTGAAATGTTACAGCCAGGCTCCTTTTTATACCATTACAATTTTTACTGACAGCGGATCAGTAAATGGTGTCAAACTGGTTTGATAAAGTCTTATCTACTAAGAATGCAACCCACCCTGCCTTACAGCTCTGGGAGGAGGAAGTAAAAGAATAGCCTGCAGGGAACTACAGTGCCTTAGTTTATATTTGTGCTAACTGTTTTATGTGTGCAACAACAACAATGTAGCCTATGAAATGATTTTTTTCCCCCCACTAACTTTCACTAACTTTAAAATATAAATATTAAAAACCACATGTAATATGTGTTTTTAAAACAAACTGGCTTCTGCACTGTTCCTTATCTTTCTTGTCACTTTGCACAGAACTTTATTTTGACATTAAAAAAATAAAAATAAATATATATATATATATGAGAAAAAAATGAAAGTTTTCTTACAGAAATGTCTAATGTCATGATATATGACAGCAGCTGCATAGCACTGATTAACCAAAGGCTGTTTTGGGGCGTCTCTACTGCCGGAGCTCCAGGCGTGGTCACACTGATTGGCATGCTGAGGTAACAACCTTTGTACTAAACAATGGTCAACAATGTGCAAAGGTCTGAGTCTGACAGGCTGGTGTCTGTCTTCCTGTCTAACTGTTGGGACTGAGCAGTGGTAAGTGAAAAGAGGCATTCAGGGTTAGACCTGTGGAGAGAACAATGCCTGTTTCCACACGGAAGGAAAGACTGTCTAGGTACTATTGATTTTATCTGCTTTGTGGCTATAGTTTGCTTATTTAAGGGTTGAAAAGTTCAGTGCTAATGTACTGTCACTGAACAGTCAATATCACATTTGAAGTTACCTTATAGTTACTGGAATGGTAAGCATCAGATGTTTGCTTTGGATCAGTCACTATTTTTCTACCAGCATGTGGTAAAGCGAGTGAATATTATCAGCACATGAAGCTGACAATGTTCTCGTTTCTGATTGTTATTGCTCTTTTTTTTTACCCTGAGGGCTGATAAAATGTTGTAGCTGCACAGCCGGGCTCACAAGTCTACTGTCAGCTATTAATAGCAGTCCCACACTCCTCTCGGGTAGTAATAACACAACGGCGCCTACACATACAGAGTTTGTCCCCTCCAGTCGAGGATAATAATGACACACGAACACACCCTCCTATAGCCCCATTCAGTTGCACTGCCTGAGGAAGCTGCTGTGCAGAGAGCTGTTATAGCAGGTGATCGCCCTTATTTGGTAGTGGCCCAGATCATGTGACCACAAAATGGTGGAAGCTGTGAGCTGTTTGTAAGCTGAGCATCTCCACCGAGAGGCTGGGAGCAGGAAATAGGCAGGGAACTTGGAAGTACATCCATGTTCTGAGACGCAAAAGGACAGAGATTCCTGAGCCCCAGCAGTGGTGAGTAGATGGCTTTTATTATGTGAAGATAAAAAGAAGAGAAAGAGGGATATGTTCTTGTTTTTTTTTTCCTCTCAGCCAGCAGACAGGAAGCGAGAGAGAGGGAGGGGCTGCTGTCATCAGCACTGGTCCCGTGCTGTGGAAGTGGATGTGAAGCAGCTCAGCATCCTCCATGGAGGATGCACATAACAGCTGATGCTGATTTTATTATTCTGCAATGTAGGAGTGTGTGCCACTGTATGTTATTTGTGTGTATTTGTAAGGGTATGTGTGCACATACTGTACATATTTCCGTGAATCGTCATCATGACAGTCATCTCCACTGTACAGGAGTCAACCATTCAGCATTTTTCTGTTGCAGCTGCTAATGCGAGCACATCTTCCTTGTTCCTGGCAGAGTCTGTCGAGGAGGAACAAGGATGTTCCTTTTTCATGCGAATGAGCACACGTGACTCACTGTGAATTTGCATCTCTGCCCGATCTGTGCTCAGGCGAGCATGCAGTCATTTGCTTTGAATCAGCAGTAGAAAAAGACAGCGAGGAGGGAAAAAGCTTGTCGTGATGTAACAAGCCCTGTCCCCCCTCCCACCCCTCAGCATCCTCCCTCTCCTCCAGTTTGAATGGAAGGATTATTCACAGGCGAAGATGACCTTTAACCTCAATCTTTCTCATTTCCCTCATCCCTCCCCCTCTTTCATTTTCTCCCCTTACCACTCTTGTCTTTACACCCCCTGTTCTCTGTTAACTGTGGAAATCTATCTGTAAAATAGATCAATATAGGTGTATTGATTAAGTTAAATCAATACACCATGTGTTAACACATGCTGGTGTTTGGAGGCATCTTATAATTACGATTTGTAGTATAGCCTGACCCATACTGGATTTTTGAGGCCCATGCTGATATTGATATTTGGGAGTCTGAGATATATTGGCTGATAGTAAATTTTAAACATATAAACACATACTATGAAGAACGATGTTGATACGGATCTTTTTGATTTGTTTTTTAAAGGCTTGTGACCAAGATTCATATTATGCAGTACATTATACAGTTAAATAAACTCAGTGCTTATTATGAGTATTACTGTGTAATGATGACACTGTTTCTAAATTACCTCAAACCTAGTTTGGTATTTCCGTACTGACATTTGTTATTATCTATCGGCCGACATATACACCGATACCAATATCTCTGCAATAAGCTAATATTAGCCCATTTATTGGTCTAGCTCTACTTTGTGGTCCAAACAATACTAAAGAAGGTAATTTTCAGTGCTGGAGGAAGAATTCAGATCTTTCACTACAGTACAGTACTTGAACAAATGTGCTTAATTACATAAGTTGCAATTTTATCAACTGGTCTACCTCACTCAAAAATCATGTTTTTGTTTGCAAATCATTAAATGTAGAGGAATCGCAGGCTTTACACAATAGTCTGGATTCTCTCCAGGTTCGTTGTTGTATCATAAGAGTCCATTTAATAACTGTAATTATCTTCTCATAGGTCCTCCTGGGGATGGACCTGGCATCAGAGAGTAAAATGAACTCTGAGGGGTGCGAAGGCAGACCAGGTGAGTATGAGCCAACCAAAGCTCAGATTCAAAGCAAACCAATAGTTATTCGAAAAGAAATTTAAAGAAATTGTTTTTGGTATCTAAAAGACCACCATGACCCAAGTGAACACCTGTTTTTATTATTTTTCTGTAGTCCCTCCTACCTCTCTACCCCTGCAAGGAGGTCCCACCCAAAGAAAAAAGCTATCTGCCCCTCGTATCAGCCTGTCACTGGACCAGAGCGAGGATGACTTGGGAGAGACGCCAGATGATCTCGACATTAACGTCGACGACCTCGACACTCCAGATGAGGGGGACTACCTCGACTACACGGACCATGAAATGGACTGGGAAGGTGGGTCATTCAGAGTACAAACAATGCCCCTATGTAATGTAAAACTCACAGCAAAAAAGCTATTTTTTTTTAAAACATTATAATTGATGTTATTATGTTTAAGGGTATAATTCTCCAAACCACTGAGATTGACTATGAGATTGACTATGAAGTCTCTTTTTCACAGCAGACATTTTGACCTGTCACAGTAGGAAAAGCACAGGTGTAAATTATCAAATTAATGATGGCTGAATTCCATTTAGCTGCTTCAGTTTCAGGGTCCTGATATTGTGCATGCTGGCTCACTGTCACACAGTCATGGCTTACAGGGATAATTGAACAGAACAGAGCCATTGTTAATGTTATTAGTAACCCCTGTGCTTGTGACAGGTCAATATGTCTGCTGTGAAAAAGGCATATAGCACAGTATTTGGTCTTTTCTCATTATCAGACCCCAATGCAGCCAATAGGAGTGGGACAAGTGAGCCTTACAATCCAATCCCGACATACAGTGCTGAGGAGGAGCGCCAGGATGGCAAACTATGGAGGACGGTCATCATTGGGGAGCAGGAGCACCGCATCAACATGAAGATCATTGAGCCCTACATGAGAGTCATTTCCCATGGAGGTGACTATTAAAGCAAATATTTTTCTAATATAACCAATTCTGGCTAAAAAAATCACTATTGTTATGTTCACTGTTCTGTTAAAGGATAGGTTTACATTTTTTTCAAGTCATATCATGTCATGTCATAAGCTCATCTGAGTTGCCTTCAGTATTACTGTTCGCTCACAGCAATTAAATTTCAGAGCACTTATGAGTGATTTGCAGACTTTTTTTTTGCCCCAGGTTTTCACCTTTCAGGCAACATACAGGCTGGAATATTTTCTTGGAGGCAGGTTGCATCCTTAGAGGAAGACCTGCAGACACTACTCAGGGCTGGAAAAAACGTCCCTCCACCTCCTTTGCTTTTTTCAGCAAAAAAGGCAAAAGAAAAGATTGAATCTGTTTTTTATTTACAGATAATTCTTCTCTAAAAAGAAGCTAGAATTGAACTCTAATCCAAGCTAATGCAGTAAAGGATATTGCTCATTGTAGTAAAGGCTGAAATACATACATCATTCATAAAACATTTATTGAGTTTCGGTTAATTGTTGATTTTGGAAATAGAAGTTTGAATTTGGTCAGACATTTTTGATAAAACATAACATTATTTATCCTAAAGTATCAGGTTAGTGGGGTTAGTGTATTACATATTATTTTTGGTATACTGCCATTATTATGGAAAGTATTACAACCAATGTCTTCATAATTTGTTATTATTATAAATCCAGGAAATAGCTTTTTTTTGTTTTTCTTTTTTTTTGAAGAAGAAAAACTTGACTTTATCGCTTCATATTAGCTTCAGCTGAACATTTTGCATAGAATAAGGACTGTGGATTTTGTCCCCCATCGCTCACATTAATTAATTATTTTAGAAAGGGATCTCTTTATGGCTAGTATGGACAGGAGGAACAGCTACTAAAGATGTTGAAATGTACATATGGGCATGTGAGTGTTGTTTTAAGATAGTTTGCAAATTCTGGCACTCTAGTAATCATATGTGAGAGATGCTGGCACAAAGATAAACGAAATGAACAACCAATAATAAAAACATCTAAAACTAACAGCATCTATTCAGCAGTATTAATATGGGCATTCTTATTGTTTGAGACAACAGACAGACAACATTTCCCAGTTTTCTGTTTCAGTTTAGAGTAGGCCTGAATTTCATATTCCAGAAGTAACACTATATCATAAAAGTCATTATGGTGTATTGTATCACAGTCACCTATTGTTTTTGAGCATTGGCTTCTGCCACTTCTCAGCTAACAAGATGGCAGAATGATGTCTCATTCTGGAAATGTCTCATCTTACCCTGGAGGTGGGCCAACCAAGAACGAGGAAATACAGGCTGTAGTTGAAGCCAGCTGATGAGTTTTACATCATCCAGTGGCCATCAGAGAGGGAACGCAGTGGAAAGTTTTATGTCCAATTTTCACATCCTCTGCCAATTTTCAGCCTGAATCCTATTGTTCTAAAGTGCAAAGTGGCCACTTGACAATAATATACCCTGTGTGTTTAATGAAGGGTGGCTGCTGCTGTCCAAAACAACTAGACAAGTGTCGAATCAAAAGCAAAACCCAAATAAATAAGTGGAGAAATTGGTGCAGTTGCTTCCATACACTGAATGGTTTGAGTATGAAAAAGTATATTTTATTATTAAAATAGTTGCCGGTTATTTTTTCTGTCAATCGACTAATTGATAAATCGACCAATCATTTCAGCTCTACAAAACACCAAATAGAGGAATATCTTTTGGAAGAATAGTGTTAATCTCTCAAGTAGAGTTGCAGAGATTTTCCAGGCAGTCTTTAAGCTTTTCTCATGGTAGCCCAAACTTTACTGAAATAGTTAATGTTGTTTTTTTCTTTAATTTGTCACCCATCTGTAGCTGCATTAAGACTGCTTGGGGACCTGGGTCTTAAACTGAGGCCAGACACTGAGTCACACCATATTGGTTTCACAGGCAGGGGCACAGTCTCTCTCTCTTCCCTCTCTGTGGGGCCCTCTAAAACCCCAAGCCTGTGGCTTATATAAACACTGACCATTTTACATTAGTGGTGGAAATCAGACCCCTAACCATAGCAGGTAGTGCATTTTCTTCCCACTGTTTTCCGGGCTTAAGTGAAACAGAGCCATCCCATGGAAACAGAGACATCTGTCACTGAACAGTCAATATCACAAGCTCTGTCATTTAGATAAAAGACTCTCTGTCTGAGTGGCACCAAATCTGGTGATGAATGGGTTAGTGAATAAAAGGAAATTACATTTATCTGGAAAGTAGTGAGAGGAAACAGGACAGGGAGCGACAGTCAGACAAAAGAGACACAGATTGGCAGATAAATTGAATAAAAAAGAGGAAAATAAGGGAGCAATCAAATTATGAAAACTATGCTAATTAAGGCTAAGCTCTCACCAACAATGGAACAAGGTCAAGTTAACTCTTACTATTATTTTTATGTGTTTTTGTCAAGGCTACTATGGCAACGGAGTGAATGCCATCATAGTGTTTGCCGCCTGTTTCCTGCCAGACAGTGACAGAGAGGACTACCATGAAATAATGGAGAACCTTTTCCTGTGAGTATTACACTGCAATGACTAACACACACTTTTAACCAGTCATTTCCTTTTTCAGTATGTAATACACTTTTTCATTTTCAGTCACTCATAGATTCACTCACTCATCCAATTTTGTTATCAAAGAAATGTTAGTTATTACTTTTTGCAGTAACGTAATTAATTTGCTTTTTAGCCACGCTAGACATAATATTATAAAGAATACGGTCTAGACCTGCTCTATATGAAAAGTGCTCTGAGATAACTTCTGTTATGATTTGGCGCTATATAAATAAAATTTAATTGAATTGAATAGTGACATGGTCAGCCCGTCCACCACTTTCATCATGACTGATATATGACTCAGCAACACTAACAACATTGTATGGCCAAAACCATGAAAATAGTCTCCAGGTTAGAATAAACGAGGAGTCTGCAGCCATGCTAGCCGCTACGTGAGGCTGTACAAAGCGTGCTAAATGCACGTACATCAACATGCTCACAATGCTAACATGCTGATGTTTAGCAGGTGTAATGTTTACCATGTTCACCATCTTAGTTTAGTGTGTTAGCACGCTAACTTTTGCTAATTAGCACTAAACACCAACAGCTGAGGGAAATGTCGTTAGTTTTGCAGGAATTTGGTCTTAAACCAAATCATTGGACAAATTTAAAATTGACCTGATGATGTACTGAATGAAAAATTAAGGGATCACCAAAGGTATTACAATTCATCCTGCGAGTAACATGTATCAAATTTCATGGCAGTCCATCCAATAGTTGTCGAGGCTTTTCACTCAACCTCGTGGTGGTGCTACAAATAAGTCAGGAGATCACTTGAAGTCAGTTGGATTCATCCTCTGGGGGTCATGAATGTCTGTACAAATTCATCTAGTAAATGTTGAGGTTTTTCAGTCTGAACTTATATTGCCATCCCCATAGAGCCAGGCTGCTTGCATGACTAAAAAAATGAATTACCATGAAATTGTCTACAGTGATTCATGGTCCCCAGAGGACAAAGCCATGACTTTGGTGATCTTCTGAGTTTTCACCTAGACACATCAGAGCTGCTAGCCCCGCTGACGACTCTTTAAATGACACATCCACAGCTGTTCTTTTTGTATTTACACAATGCAAACACAAAGAGACCTCAGTTAAAAGATGCTTTTTATTCTCAAATAGTATTTAGCATGTCAGGGATGCTACCTAATTCTTTAAATCAGCCACGACCCCTCTGAGCAAGGAAAACTCTCTAAATAAAGTGATTAGAAATAAAGAGATAGTCTATCTTGTTTGCCGAAACCTCCCATGTTGACGTCTTCACTGTTGTGCTGGCACAGTTGCATTTCATGCTTGGACAGTGTGGTCGGGATCCCACATGCTGTTCTGTGAAAGATATTGAGTAAGCTGGCATATCTGAGAGTTTTGGAAAGAAATGAAAGGAGGTAAACCATAGTGTCTGCAGTTTCTGATGCCAGATGGCTTGAGGTCTGAATCCTTTCGAGGAGGAGTTAACTATAGCTGGGTGGTCAATGGTATGCAGCTTGATGTCAGTGGGAGATGATCACAATAGTCACGAAACAGAGTGGATCAGCAGTGTTGGTTTGTAAGCTGGAGAATGACATTAGATGAGGAGGAGAGGAGAGTCCGACTGAGCCCAAAGCCATTGAAGTTGGAGCTGTTATTGAGGGAACTAGAACGGCTATGTTAGCTGAGAATATTTCAGCTTTATTTTCAAAGGAGGTTGCAAAGTTCCCTGCTGACTGAGACGAAGGAGAGAAGGTGCATGGGGGGAAATTAGAAAGAGATAACAGTTTATTTTGGTTTGAATCAGAGTATTGGATTTTAGAAAGGTAGAAGTCTGATTGAGCTGCTGGGATGGATGCAGAGAAGGGGGAAAAAAAAGAAGAAATTCAAAGCAGAACAGCTCAACCATGAAGCAACATTTGTACCAATTTCTCATAGCTGACATCAGAGGAGAGAAAATTTTAAAAAGCTGATAGTTTTTCAACTACAGAGCGCAACAGTGTATGTCTCCTATTTCCTCATATGGCATTCAGATGGACAAAACATGGTTTGAATTTCTTGCTCTTGCATTTCACCATTTTAACATGCGTAATCTTAAAGACTTTAGTGACATTGTTACTCAGCTGTACTTTGTGTTTTTAATTAGCAAATGTTAGCATGGTATCAGGCTAGATGGTGAACATGGTAAACATCATACTGCTAAACATCAGCATGTTACCATTGTTATTGTTAGCATGCTGATGTTAGACTCTAATTATCTTGTTGTATTTTGGCTCATAAAGGGTATGTTGAGAGTATATAGTCCAATGTACAATTGTTGGGTCAAATTACAAATATACTCTCTCATGGTATTCCAAAAAAAAAAAAATTGCTAAATCTTCCTAGGATAGAAGTCAAGGTAATCGCGCTTTTAAGTATTAAACTGTGAGTGTGTGTGTGTGTGTGTGTGTGTGTGTCTTCAGCTATGTGATCAGCACACTGGAGCTGATGGTGGCAGAGGACTACATGATCGTGTACCTGAATGGAGCCACACCCCACAGAAGAATGCCCGGCCTTGGCTGGCTGAAGAAGTGCTATCAGATGATTGACAGAAGGTCTGTCCCGTTTTATGCGAAAAGACTATGATTTTGTGAGAGATAATGGTAGCATTGTATCTCCCCTGAATGAAAGGGAAAATTAGCTCAAACATAGACATAAATACACCTAACGTGATATATTGTGTCTTGTCTTCAGGCTCAGGAAGAATTTGAAATCCTTCATTATTCTCCATCCGTCATGGTTTATCAGGACTGTTCTAGCCATTACTAAGCCCTTCATCAGGTAAAAATGATCCCGTTTATATTTGCCATGCTAGCTATTTGTACAGACGTTTGTGGTTCCCAGAGGATGAATTTTAATGATGCTGGTGATCCACCATAAGGTTGACAATTGCAGTTTTTAGTGAAATGTCTGAACAACTATTGGATGGCTTGCTATTACATTTAGTACAGACCTTCACGTTTCCTTCAGGATGAATTGTAATAACTTCGGTGATCCTGTGACTTTTCCTCTAAAGTTTTATTTCTCCGGTACTTTGGTTTATGACCAAATACCTGCAAAACTAATGACATCCCCATCTCCCTCAGCTGCACTTTGTGTTTAATGCTAATTAGCAAATGTTAGCATGCTAACATGCTAAACTAAGGTTTTGAACATGGTAAACATGATACCTGCTAAACATACAGCATATTCGCATTGTCACTGTGAGCATGTTAGCACGCTGACTTTAGCATTTAGCTCAAAGTATTGCTGTGGCTAAGTACAGCCTCACAGAACCACTATTGTGGCTGTAAACTCTGAGTTCATTGGCCTTCTGTAGCAGAGTTAAACTACTGTAGTTTCACTTTTGAAAGAAAGACAGACTTTAATTGTGTTCCTCTGATGCCAAGCCGATTACTTTCACAGTGCTTTTTTATGTGCCTGTCATTGCACTTGTACTTTTTTATGTGTGTGTGTGTGCATGTTGCTCTTTTCACAGCACCAAGTTCAGCAGCAAGATAAAGTATGTGACCAGTTTGGACGAGCTGCATGAACTCATCCCCATGGACTGCATCCAGATCCCAGAGTGCATCATTAGGTGAGTCCTTAAAAGCCCCCCCCTAATGCTACTCCACCCCCCACCTCCTCTGAGCCTGAGCTGTCTTTTTAAATGACTTTATATCCATCTTGTCATTTGAACTCTCACCTCTAGACTTGACAAGGAACTGAAGGAAGCAGCGGAGAACTCAAAGTAAGCATCGCCTCTTCTGCCTCTCATTATTCCCCTCTGCGGAAGCAGCCCCTGCCTCAGTTTTATCCTTGGCTTTAGTGCTCATTTATCAGATGGCTGACTTTTAGATCACAGGGACTCTTCTGCTGGATGAGGACCAATTGGATTTGGCTGTGGTTGCAATTACAGGAAGGAGACAGAAAAAAAAGTTGCTAAAGATGCTAAATGAATCGCTTTCATCTCATTTATCATTACAGTAAAATAAATGAGCCTGTCCTTATTGCAGAGTGATCTATTACACTGATAATAAATGAAGGAATGAAACTGTAGAGTTCAGACACTAATCTTTTGCTGACTAATTGTGGATTGAATCATAAGTTGCACGTGTCTTCAAATTCACAAAATACCAGTGCATTATAACAACAAATCTGCTCCAACAACCACTCCATTTTTTTTTCTTTCGTTCAAGACGAAATAGTTTTCTGCTGGGACCGGAGCCAACAGCAGCAGGCAGAACAGAGTAAGTCCTCTTAGACATTTTTAAGTTCACACATGGAAGAGAAATGGCCTCGTGTCAGCAGTCTGTCACCCATACATAAACATACTCGTCTTTAATGTCCCTGTTTTGTTCTTTCATCTTCCCAGCAGACCAGACGTAGCCGGTGCCAGCAGCTCTTAAGCCCAAACATCCTAAATGGATGGGTCACCTCAATGTTCAAAAGTCACTGTCGTATTTTATGGGTTAAGCTGGAAAACAAAAGCAAAGGCTTGTTAAGCTAGTGTATGTGTGTGTGTGCGTGTCAGTGGTTGTCAATTAGACACTGGAGTTTAATATGAAAACACAACTTACGATAGTACCTGTTAACATTCAGAGTTATATCTCATTCTTTATGGCTGCTGTAGCATCTACTGTACCTTACACCTGCAATCCAGAGAGCTATATAGTCAAGTGTGATGCTTGGCAGCACTTACAGAGTAGCACCTTTGTTCATGGTAGGGTAGGAAATGCAATTACACACCAGACAGTGCACTGCGCAAATCCATTCGTAGAGTCTATAGTGTTGTAGTTGTGTGCATGAGAAGCAGTGAAGCAATAATATCACCCTTTACTGGTCACACTCTGAGTATTTCGGATAAAGAAGCGACTTGTGTGTCAGCAATTTACAATAAAAGCACAAGGTCTTTGCCAAAAAAAAAAAACCTTGTGCCATAGATGATGACCAACTATTGCATTAAAGCAATCCAATCCTCTGTCTTAATCCTCTGTTCTAAAACTAGAAAATAAATAGATTAAAATAAACAGATATTTTAACTTTATGGAGTCTATCTAAAACCAAGGAGGAATAAGTTAAATATGAAACCAAGTTATCAGTGCAGTGTGAGAGCATGTCTTTTTAGCTGTGTGTGTGTGTGTGTGTGTGTGTGTGTGTGTGTGCGCACAATCTGTTTCTGTCAAATACATAAACATAAACAGAATCATCTCTTCAGCTTCTCCTGGATCATCAGGAAAACAACCTCAGAAGAAAGTAAAGATGGATTTCTGTAAAGCACAATATCTTGTGTGTGTGTGCGTGTTTGTGCATCAGTGCATGTCCCCTCATAGATAACTGATGGTCCTCGTACCCATGAGTCTTCTACTGTGGTTTATTGAGGATGTGCAAAGCAATTATGGATCACTGTCTAGTAATTCAATAAAATTGGACTGAAGTCTGAACGTTGTTTTCAGTCGTCCTTTTCAATCATGTCTGATTTGTTAGTTGGACTTTAATTGCTTTGCTGCAGAATGACGATCAGTCAGTTTCTGCCCTGTGAAGTCATGAATTACTCTTTTCTAATGCATTTAGACTTTATTTGACCAGAATAACAACACATTTTCAAATTAAAATTCAATAACAGCAAACACTTGGGAGTATAGAAAAGCTAAAGAAATCCCATGATTAATCAAATTTAAAATGCTAATCCAACACAACAATTAAAAAGATGAATAATATGATTAATGAAACTGTCAAAACTAGTAAATGCCCATAATAAATTATATAGTATAAGTTATATATGCGGCAAGTCATCATACTCCAAACCAAGTCTAGAAATCAAGCTTAATTATGTAAAAAGTCCTTAAGAATGCTAAACAACATGGAATTATTCTGTAGCACATTTCATTTTGTGAATGGATAGCAGTTGTAAAATGCAGCTCATTATAAATAGCTTCTCATGTCTCATTTGGTTCAGCTCATATTCAGTGAAGGATAAATGGGTCCGTCCCTCAGGGCAGGAGGAGACAAACAGCACAGAGGAAGGAATAAGAGCGAGAGAAAGGGGAGGAATCCAGAAGAGAAAGGAGAAGTGTTTCTTTAGATAAATTCTTATGCTTCACCGGAACGTGTAGCTCTCATCATCGTACTCCAACTCGTCCCCGTTGTCCTCACCCAGCTGTCCGTACCGGAACTTCCTGTACACGGTGCCATCCTGGCCCATGTAAACAATGTCCTCATCGTCGTCATCATCGTCGTCGTCATCATCCTTACTCCCTGAGCGACGTTCAGCGATGTCAACCAACTGTGTCTCCTGGAACCGACCGCCGGAGGAGCTGGCGCGGCCGCCGTAAGACCCAGAGGAGGCAGAGCTGTAGCCGCCGTGTCTGCTGCCGCCTCCGTATCCCCCGCCAGAGCCCAGCTTCTCGTAGCCGCGGGGAGGGATGTCTGGGGGCGCACTCTTGGAGCGGGAGTGTCTGACGAGGAGGACGACGGCCACCAGTCCCAGCACCAACAGGATGCAGGCGACGATGAAGACTGCCAGGTTACCTTGGGCCTCCTCTTCCTCCTCATTCCTGAAGGCCAAGTTGGTGCTGAGGACGCACTCTCCTAGAAATCCCACAAAGACAGGAAGTTTAGACACAGATGTATTAGTTACTGTCAAAATGGGAAGATAAAGTATTTCTCTAATTGATTAATTGAAAGCTTCTCAAATGTGCTGATTTGTTGGTTTCTGTTGTCTGCAAAGGTGCAATTTCCACTTGGGAAGGGGGGACCTGACCCCCCTCACATCTATATTATCATTTACAGTTAACATTCTCTTACAAAGACTGCTAGAATTGAACATGAAAAAAAGATAAGAACACTGCTCACTGTAGTAAAGATGCAAATAAGACATAATTTATCATATAGTATCAGGTCCCTATTAAGGACACTGAACTTGATTTTAAAAGACCCTGAAAGTAATTCTCTAAAACATTAAATATCCGTTAATAAAAAAGAAACAAAGTTAAAAAGACAAATTTAGAGTCAGATCTTTTTGACATTGGCCTGTCAACCCACCAACTGTCATCAGACTCTGACTCAGATGTTGCCAAATTCTGATTGGTGCACACAAGTACGTGACATCACCTTTTTCTAACCTATTCCCGCCCACTTCAAACCAGTCAGAGGAGCACAGAGGAAAAAAGGAATTCAGAAAGCTAAATGTGAAATAACCAAAACTGTTCCAGCTTTGAAAATTGAGAACATTTGAAGACATCAGCTTGGGCTCTGGGAAATTAGGATGTGCATTTTTATGTGCTGTTCTTTGGCATTTTATAGACTAAGCAATTGATTATGAAAATAATCAGATTAATTAACAGTGAAAGAGTTCATTAGTTACAGCCTTCGTATTTTTTACTTTACAATGGATATAATCAACATGGAGAAGTTTGATCTACCCTCTGTACAACCAGAAAAGATGATATAAATAATCTGAACGACAGAGTTGACCTGACAAAGTTTATCAGTTCCAGACAAAAAGATCTGACACTTCAAACCAACTCGTGTGCCTCTCCATTCTCCTCCATTTTCTTTCAATAAGCAACATCGACCTACAGTCTACCTCGAGTCTCAGTGCAGTTACAGCAGTCCTGCTGCTGTGTTGAGGCCTTCTCCTCCTCTTCCTCTTCCTCCTCATGCTGGCAACAAAGCAGACAGCGCCCTCCAGCTTCTAAGATGGCCTGAGTAGGACACATGGTGCAGTTGGCTGGACCAGGCCCCCGACACTCCAGACATGAGCTGTCGCAGTCTTCACAAGTGTGTCCTGAACCCTGATGATGGGCCGGAGAAAGCACTGACATTGAAAAGACTTCATACCGCAGACACACAGCTACCAGCATGCATTTTACACAACCACTGCTTCCAAAGACATGCAAAACTTTCGTCTCTAAAAAGGACTGAATGTAACGGCTGCAGTGCCTCTCAGCTTAATCAATTAATATCTACCTGCCAGACAGTTTCAGTTAGTTGCCTCACAGCATGAGCCTGAGATTTATTTTGAAATCGTGACACAGTAATAATTTTCACTCTCTTGCTCGCTGTTTGAGATTTCTCCTGGTGCAGTAATAAGTCAGTCTGAATTATATTATATGATGCCCGGGGCCAAAACATTAGTAATAATTATTTTGGTGAAGCAAGGGCAGGTTTTTTTTATTATAAAAAGTTAATATTTGTAAAATTAAAACCTAAAAAAAAAGTGCGGTTACCTTTATTACAAGATACTGGCCTATGTCACACATGGACTCACACAGGCCATCTGAGAGCAGGTATCCAGTGTAGCATGAGTCACAGGACTGGGAGTCCTTTCCTGCAGATACAAGACAACTTGAAGGATGAGTCTGGTGATATTCTGTATTTTTCTTCTATCAAAACCAACAATGACTTGATCCTACTAGCAAGTATTGCCTGTGTAGTCAAAGCCTGACTATTCTTCTGTGCCATTGCTGTCCAAAACAGATCAGTGAACCACACCGTTGCACTTTGTCTTCACTACGATGAACATGGACACTGTGGTTTATTTTGAGTTAATCCCACATACGCCGTCCTGCTGCTGTAAATACTAACTAGTGCACTAAATCCAGGACTGAAAATAGTCTACCAACAAATACACTGTTTACTCCTGTTTGAGCAATTTGTTAACATCTACAAATCCCAGTTCTTTTAGGATATTGTTTAGCAACTTACAAAAAATGAGACCATACATTTATGACTTGTTTTTAAAAATGTGTGTCTTCAGTAGGAACCAATGTGCTTGAGGCTGAGAGCCACACACAGGCTGACACATCGTCGGTTTTGGTGTTTTCATTGGATTTGTTGACGGTAACAAAAACATCAGCCTTGTTCTTTAACTTTAGTGATTATTCACATTTTAAGATTGTTTAAATGAATGTCCCTTTGTGTGAGTGTACGTAACGACCATAGTAATGTTATATACAGTACAGGTTGTACTGTATATAACATTACTATGGTCGTTACGTCGCACAATAGGAGCAGTCCACCACTTTCACATCTGCAGTCCGTGGAGAAAACAGCAGCATTAACATCTCATCACCTACATGTGATTGTGTGTTTATCTGCATGATGTTAAATTACTGCTGAGTGGTCGCTCGTACCTGAGCATGTTCTGCAGCTGGCGTGGCAGGCCTCGCAGGTCCTGTGTGTAGCATCGTGGTAGTATCCTTGAGGACACGAGGGGAGGCAACGGCCTTCTTTCCGCAAGTAGATGAGGCCCAGAGCGCAGCTCAGGCAGCTGTCCTCCCCATCCCCAATACACTCACCGCAACTCGGGTCACACTTCTCGCACATCCTTGAGTTCGTGTTTCCATAGTGACTATGGGATAGACGGTGAGAAAGTTATGATAGATTAGATTGAATTAAATGAGATGAGATTAGAGTTTTGTTTGTCCTCAAAGGAAATTCCTTTCCACAGCCACTCAGTCACATACAGCTATAAACAACCGTAACTACTCAGACACAACATAGACCAAGACACCATGACAGAGGGAATGCAGTCATAACACAACACTTCAAACCAGTGCTGAGGAGAGCGAGACAGGTTCTGCATGATAAAGTCAAAGTGATATTTTCTTTTGTGCTATATGCTGCATTGCTCGCATGAAGGTCTGAAAGTATCTGGGGTGGCAAGTCACAGGAATAAATAGCCTTTGTATCCCTTTTGTGTTTTCTCTTGAGTATTTAACTGCACATCAATTTAACGGCACATTAATTTAACACTCTCAATCACCGCACCCCAAATAAAATCAAGCCTAATTAGCATTTTACAGGCCACACGGATGGTTATTTAAATCTCAGGCTAAATTAGCTTCTATCTCCAAACTGCACCCCTGTCCAGCTAACTAAAGAAAAGCAACGGTTTAGTGTCCACAATGACATTATGTGACTAGGCCGATCTTTTATTAATGACAGCACTGTGTGATCGCACTTAATGTGATGGATGAGAGGCTCAGCTGGACGGCGAGCAGGTTAAACTACCTGTGCTGGCAGGTCTCCACACAGTCTTTACCCTCTCGAAAGAGGTGGGTTTTACAGGCGAGACACTCGTGGCTGTGCTTTCCAACGCAGGTCTGACAGGAAGGGTGGCAAGGTTCACATTTCTGCCCCGACTCATCCTCATAGTAGCCTGTGGGGCATTCATCCACACAGGTGCCATCTGTACCAAAAAACACACATGACGATCACGCAGCTACACAAACAAGTCACAGAGGCTTGACGATCTTTCCAGGACATGCAGACTTCAGATAATCCACAAGGGCCAAAATCGACTCACTGAGCAGGAGATGTCTCTGGTGGCAGCTCAGGCAGTGAGTCTTGCCTGGACCTGAACACCTGTGGCAGTATTTATGACACGGGTGGCATTCCCCGTCCTGGTCTGCGTACTGGCGAGGCAAACACTTGTTGGCTGATGGCACACAATGGCCGTGGTCTTCCAGCCTCTGATCCTCTCTGCAGCTGGTGCAGGAGCCAGCGTGGGGCCCAAAGCAGGTAAGGCAAGATACATCACAGTCTGGAAACAAGTAAAAAAGTAACTGAATCAAAGGATATTATCACATCTACAGTGGAGCACATGAAGGAGAATCAATATTTTTTATCTTGACTTGATATCTAATATGGAATCTGATGATAAATCATTACATATTAGGTAAAAGATCTGAATAAATCATCAACCAATTTTTTTGGGTAGTAATACACCTTAACTGGTAGTTTCCACCCATTGGGTTCTCAAACTGTGATCTGTGAAAACATTTTCTGCAGCCTGTGTTCAGTTCAGATGAAAATAAATACTGAAAATCACCCTCTGTCCATTTTGCAGCACAGCAATGTACTTCCTTTTAAATGTCTTACTGCTGGCAGCTACTGCATGTAGCAACAAAAGTGGGCATCGCCTACAACATTTTCCTGGGAGAAACACACCATCCTTTGTGTTTTTGAATAACAAAACCAGAGCAGTGTGTCTTTCTCTAGGGAACTGTCTTTGGCATCGCTGTTCTGTTTTCAAGGTTTGACAGCTGCCTGTTAACCGTCTGAAAAGCGTTGCTATTTTAGTCTGAGCTAAAGTCAGGAAACGCACTCAGGCAGAGTAGAGAATATAATTGAAAAAATGCACAAAGGACGCTCTGCAGGACAGAAAATGTTGCATCAGTGAGGAGAAAACAAAGTTTTAGGAGAAACCGAGCATCTCTAACTTTGTTATACGTTCTGAAAAATAAGTCAAATAATATAAACAAAATAAATGGGTTTCAACTTAGTTTTGATCAGAGGAGTGCATTTTTTGCTTGTGTGACCCTCCGTGCAGTCTAACATCTCAAATGAACACACTCAGCAACCTACAACTCTAAAACCTGTACCTTTACATTCCCCTGTTACAGCGTCTCTATAGGTGTGGGAAGGGCAGGCTGCCAGACACGCCCCATTGTGCAGAGTGGCCTCGGGATCCATACAGGCATCACAGTCATTTTCGTTCGGGCCGTCACACAAAGCGCAGTCAGGGTGGCAGCGTAAACACTCCCTTTCCTCTTTGTCCTCAAAGAACCTCTCGGGACAGTCAAGCACACACAGGCCCTCGTGGAGAAAGTGATACTCTTCGCAGCCTGCACAAAGAACAGCTTTTAGCACTGAATGGAAGAACAATTTAGTACAACTCAGTGAAACTATACTAAGTACCCGAAAGAAAAGCCCTCTCTCTGACAAGACATGAATGAAAGACACACTTGAGACACGTGAGTCAAATGTTATGACAAGCACACTCGCTCGTACACAGAAGTTGGAATAAAAACAACATTTCTGACATTGTCGTCTAGACACAATGGATTTAGCATGATAACATGTTCACAATAGCAATGCTAACATGGTGATGATTAGCAGGCATAATGTTCGTCATGTTCACCATCTTAGTTTAGCGTGTTAGCATGCTAACATTTGCCAATCAGCGCTCAACCCAAAGTACAGCTGAAGCTGATGGGAATGTCATTAGTTTGCACGTATTTGGTTGTAATCCAAAGTAGTGGGCACCAAAGTCATTAGGATACGTTGTCTGGGATCCATGAATGTGTGTCCAAAATTTCATGCCAATCCATCCAACATTTGAGATATTTCAGTTTGAAAACCCTAGAGCCATGTCGCTTGTGTGGCTGAAAATAACAAACACCAAACTTACTGGTAATGATAACATTATTCTATGAGGACTATTAGACTGAACGAGCTCTAACAGCTGAATTTGTTCTTGTTTGCATTGTGCTTTAGTACCTGTGCACTGCCCGAGTGGGTTGCACTCCTGACAGGCTGAGGGGCAGTGTTGGCACTCCCTGTCCCGCACAGCGTGCCCTGGAGGACACTCCTCCACACACTGGTGCTTGTGTAGGAGAAGAGCTTCTTCACAGCTGAGGCAGTGGGTGGCGTTCTTCCCACAGGACGCACAGCCCGGCGCACAGCTACGACACACCTGGCCTGCAGGATAACCCCTGTGAGAAGCCAAACAGAGATCAGTAGACACACATGCCCAGACACAAAGCAGTACACTGGGCTTATTATGCATTATGTTGAAATCACATCAGTTGAACCAGGCTGCACAATAAATTACATGTATCACTAAACACATGCATTACTTTCAAATTCCTACTTAAGACCACTTCAAGTATAAACATTGGTGATGGTGAAGTCTCTTAATTGATTAGTTTTCCTTGTAATGTGTGTCAAGTTTGACTGGATATATATTTTTTTTACTGTTTTTAATATGCTGTCATGAATTTGTGCGGTGCTGCTGGGGTAAACAAGAGGACTGACATTTTGCTCTGCTCTCTGCTTTAGTCTACAAAGGACAGCTAATAATTTATCCAGACAATCATGTAGTACTTAAGTGCTGCTAAAAAAGCTGCTTGGTAGTTGGTATAAAAAAAATAAATAAAAGTAAAGCCCTCATGGCCAAAAAGTTAAAATGGTCGCCTCAGTGCTAATGGAGCTTCAAAGACCTCTTCAGCAAGGATGAGCTATTCTTTCAATCTCAAGGATGTCACAATTTAATGGCACATAAACATCAAGTAGGCAACGTCAAAATCATGGCCAGCAAATACGTCTCCTGACATTTTTGTTTTGGCTCTTCAGAGATGGCGCCTCAAACATTTGGCCTGATGTTCAAAAGATGTGATTTCAACATGATTTTGCCAGCAGGGTTAAATTCCCACCGCATTTCCACACTGAGAATTGATCAATTTCCAAGATAGAGCTGGAGCACACTCATGTCCCAGTGTGTAAAAAGCATGTAAATACACTTCAACTTGAGACAAAAATGAAACAGCGATAGGATTGACCCCTGACCTGGCACACTGTTGGACACACAGTCCATCCTGCAGGAATAACTGAGCTTTACGAGTGCTCTGACAGCGGGTGCAGTGCTGAGCATCCACGCACTGCAAACAGCCTGGAGGGCAGGCCTCACACACACCGCTCAGCCGACTGGCAAAGAAACCCCCCGGACACTTTGACACACATGTTTGCTGCGTGGTCAGAAACCGCCCTGGAGGAGGAAGAGAGAGTAAACATCATCACTGCGCTGGATGTGCTGTGGTGTAATCATGAAAATATGAAACTGTGCTGTTGCAGGCCTGACAGCATACAAACACCTAATATGTTAAAGACCTTTTGCACATTTTGTACACTGGTTCTTCTCTTCTCCTGAGCAGGACTCACAGGATGGGTGGCAGTCCTCACACTCTCCGTCATCTGGAGGTTAAAAAAACACAGTGAACAGGATTCTGGATGAGGGCTAAGGGAACCGTTTCAGCATGACATAAACGTAGACTCGGATGATGCACCTTTGCTTCCTTTTCTGCCTGAATTTCTTGTCTCTAATCCACTGTAAAGGAAGAGCTGGACATTTTGGGAAACATTCGATATCTTGCCGAGAGTTAGACACTCTCATGTCTGAAAGCTAAATATAAAGCTAGAGCTAGCAGATTATTAGTTTAGCTTAGGATAAACACTTTAAACAGGAGGAAACAGCTCGCGTGGTCAGGTCAAGAAATAGTTCCTGCATGTCTCCCCGTAAAACTCCAACTTGTTGTTTTTTCATTTAGGTTTTTGTATAGATTAAAGCCAGGCTAACTGTTTCCCCCTGCTTCCAGTCTTTGCGTTAAGCTAAGCTAAATGCCTGCTAGTTGTAGCAATAGTACAGACATGAGTGTGATATCGATCCTCTCATCCAACTCTTGGCAAGAAAGTGTGTTTCCCAAAATGTCTTCCAACAACAGCATTTAGAAAAAACAAAACAAAAAAACAGATTAGTACATAAACCCATTCTTCACAATCTAAAATCAACTGGCAATTACACAAAAGTCCATTTGCATCCTGCAAATTTGTGCTCTTCCAAATTGTGAGCGACGGTTTGAGGCTTTAATCTAAGGCTTTGTAGTTTCTGAGACTCAGAGTTTTGTATTTGGTGAGATTCCAAGTTCAAGAATAACTTAACTTCTGTGTGTTCATTTTCAACCTTTGTATTAACCTATGTACTTTTCTCAGAGTTATTTTAGTTCTTATAATTAAGATGTCTTGCCTCGCACTAATTACCATATGTTGTTTTATGGTCTGTCCAACTAATTCTTGGGGGGAGCTAAATCTTCAGCATATACAATCAATTATTTCAAAGTCGTATCTGGCCTGTTTGGAGTACTTAAGTTGGTTCAGGGACGGTGGCACACAGACCAATTAATCTCCAAGATTTCTTTCTGCCCCTGTGAAAGTGCCCAAATCCCTGATTCATTATGGGCGGACAGTTGGATTAGTGGAATACATAAGTATTAGTCTCACCGCTGCGAAAGGTCTTAATGGGACAGACCTCATGGTCAGAAACACACTGTCCGTTTTCTAGCATCTTCCCCTCATCACACGACAGACAGTCACCGTCCTCCGGGCCGCTACATGTCACACAGTCTGAGGGACACTCCTCACAGTCATTGGTGTCTTCGTCGCCGTAGAAACCATCAGGACACAATGAAACACAACTCCCCTCTGGGAAAAATAGGAGAAGTACATTTCACTAATAATACTTTCATACTTTTACTTAAGTGACATTTTCAATATCAATACGTACAGCGCATGTGTGTTTCAGTACTTTTACTTAAGTAAGTTCCACCAGTGTAAATAATGCTTCATGCCTTCATGTCTTGACCAAGTGGGGCAGTTTTACCTGATAAGAAGAGGTCGGTCTCACACCAGTAACACTCATGTTCATCACAGCTCACACAGTTGTCATCACATGGAACGCAGGTCATCTCCTCCTCCACGCTGTACGTCTTAGCCGGGCAGTTTTTGTAGCAGCCATCCTGAAAACTGACAACAAAAGCAGCAGTCTGTACCTGTGGTTTTCCCACACACACACACACACACACACACACACACAAATCCATTCTACTCTCACAGCAAAAAGGGCCCTTTTCATTTTAGCATAGCAGTGAACTGAAAGGCAGAGCGAGTGCAGAGAGGCGAGATCACACATGGCGACAGTGAGGCACACAGCCTTACTTGTAAAAGCCCTCAGTGCAGGACAGGCAATGCCTGGGGTTATCTGTTGAAAGCAGACAAAAAAACTCAGCTCCCCTCTTAAACAGGAACTACCAGGAAAAACTGTTGAACATGGCCGGCAATACACAGGGAGGAGAGCTCGGTCTAGGCAGCGTTCATTTTGGCTACTTAGCCGTGACTTACACAAGACGCACTTCCTGCAGCCCTCCTCACAGGCCATGCAGTCGTCGTAATCTGGATCCTCCACCTCCCCTGAGCAAAAAAGGAAAAGAGAGCGTGAAATACAGATATGGCGAGATAAACAATCATAAAAATAGGGTGAGAGAGCGAAGGGTGGACAGGTGTGAGATGATGCTTTTCAAGGTCATCTTTGACACCGTGTCACTGCGTAACACAACAGATATATAAGGAAACCAGCTCATAAATAATGCGGTGACCTTGTTTACCTTCTCCACACTCCAGCTTGGCACACACTCCATCAGAGACGTAGTAGGAGGAGTTACACTTGAGGCAGCGGGTGGGGCTTGTGCAGAGGCTGCAGTGGTCCGAGCAGGGCTCACAGCTCCTCTCCTTGGTGTGGTAGAAGGCCTCAGGACAGGCGTCCAGGCACTGGCCTTTATACAGGTAACGCTCCATTCCAAACTTATCTGGAGGACAAACAGCAAATCATGTGTGAAGAAGTGTGATGTTGAACTTTGGCTGAACCATGGCTTCCTGGTCATGAATACCTTTACTTTTCCGTAGTCAGTTACATTTGGATTTTGGTGTCAAGTGTGTAAAATACCTAGATTCATTAAGTTCTGAGTGTTAAGACTCTTTTATCGAATCATTCATCTCTTCTCTTTTATTCCATTAGCAGCAAAGAGCAATGCAGAAACATTCAGCTTGTCATTTAGCTACATAGAAAATAAATAAACCTATTCTTAAGCAAATCTTAAGTTTGAGTTTTTTGAGTTGCAGTTCTTAAATCTGCTCTAACCAATATGGTTGTCCTTTATCTGGTAGTAGGTAGTGTTTTTTCCTCTCTTCATTTTACTCATTGAACGACAAAACAGGTCTCCAAAGCACATATTTAGCACATAAATGTGTTCAAACAAAGAGCAATTTGTCAATATGGTCCTGTTACGTATTTTTAGGAAAGTGAAACTTAATTAAGTAAAGGGGGTACCCAGCTAGAAATGTTTTGTTCTAAGAACATTCTGAGAATATTACCATGCAATGTACTAGTAAAGTTTTCAGCGGGAAGTTTTTATTTGGTTCCTAGAATGTTCTTCTTAAAGGCAGGATAACGTTCTCTAAAATCATTCTCAAAATGTTTTGTGGTAACATTCTTAAATGTTCTTGATAACACTGTCAAAACTTTATGCCCTAACATTCTTAAAGGAGTATCAGCTTTGCCTGTATGTACATATGTTAATGTGCTGAGTGATTTTGAGACCTGTTTAAAACCCTCTGGGGTCTGAGCCATTTTTCTCCTATTACTGGGGCCTCGACTCTCTTAATATATAAATATGTGTAAAAAATTCAGTACAGTAATGCACAAGCAAGTAATTGATATTATTATCTCATTCACCAAAACAGTAAAGAGTCCGCATTAGATAAATAAGTACATAAAACACTGAATTATCGATTTTATTATTTTTCAAGAGTGTCCAAAAATAACAGTGTTTCCTTGATGGATTACCAAGCCCCTGATGATGGCTCGTTGCAACGGCTGAACGGTGCACTGCAGGAAGGAAGTAAGACGCTAAATACAACCCTTACAGAGATATTATTAAAAGTATGAATTGAGTGCTTTTGCGATCGTAGACGACTGATGAGACCCCAGAGGGTTAACCATTACAGTGACAGTGGAGAGAGGGAAAAGAGTTACTGTTTCCCACGGTAGCAACAGATAAACATGATCAACAATATGTGGAATTATTAACTGTGTTAAATTAAATAAAATGAATTCTACCCAAGTTCACCATTGCTTTAAAGCTAAAAATATAAATGTCACACACAGTTTATATACACGCTAACACACAGTGTGGTTTACTTGTTCAGTCCTCACCAGTGTCACAGCTGGTACAGTTGGCAAGCCCTGCATCCACACAGGTGGCACAGGTGTGGTCACACAGGTGACACTGGCCACCTGACTGGTACTTGCCCTTGGCACATTCCACCACGCAGCGGCCCTCATCTAGAGCCCTGCAGCCGACAACAACGTCAAAAACAGCTCTTTTTTTTTCAGCTGCAACACCACAAAAATCAACAGATATGAATTATTTCTATGCAAATGAGCTGAACTCATTTACATCCCAGCGTGTAACATATGGCAGAGTTACACAGATGAAGCTGGGTGTGTTGACACAGGGAGAAGAGAGGGAGGGATGGCAGGCAATGTGGAATTTATATATATATTAAATGACGGTGTCTTTTGTCATACATTGTTCATTGGTGCAATTTTCTTCTGACAAATTATGTAGAAATCAACAGACTATAAATGGCACATTTTATGCCATAGACATCTTCAAAGTTTTGTTTTGTTCGACCAAAAGTCCAAAACCTAAAGATATTGAGTTTATAATAATATATGACAAAGAAAAGCAGAAAGCCTCATCTCTCATCTTGAGAAGATGGAACCAGAGATTGTTTGGCTTTTTTATTATTATTATTAATTTTTTTTAGTGTTTTTACTTGAAAAATTACTGAACAATTCATCGATTATCATAATAGTCAATCAATGATCAGTCATCAATTAAGTGACTAATCATTTCAGCTCTACACCATTTTCTTAAGACATTTTGTTTAAAATTAAAGAACACTCTGGCTGTAATAACACACACAATACATTTTCATTCAGCATCTTACTGGCTTTGATTGTAAAAAAATACCTCTCTGAAACATTATTATTTGTCACTCTACACACCATGGTGAAACACCTTTTTTTAACTCAGAGAAACGGTGGGATGTATTCGTTTCCCCTCTGACCCTGAATCTAAAAAAGTCAAGACCAACTCACCATGAAGAAACACAGCTGATGCAGTCCTCTCTTTGCGGCCCTGTGCACTTCAGGCACGTTGCATTACACGCGTGGCACTTTCCGTTACTGTCCTGGTACTCTCCTGATAGACACACAGTAGACACACACAAGGGAGCGACGCTGACTGAGAAATGAATAAACATCCGAGGCGTACAGAGGTGGGCTTAATGTCAGATGCCAAAGAATGGAAGCCACATATACGCCAAATAGTTATGTACTACAAATAAACATGGCTGACTCAGAATCATAAAACATTTATACTCTCACCAAACTTTAGTAGCTGTTTGTATATATGATACTTATTCAGTTAAAGAAAATAATTGTATTTGTGAAGTTAAAGAAGAGAAGTAAGAACTAAATGTATTAAGGTTGCATTATATTTATCGAGCAGTAGAGAGCCGACATGTAATAGAGGAAAAAGATGGTTGACTGACCGTCTGTGCACTCAGTGTTAACAACACACACTCCCTCCTGCAGGCTGTGACCGCTGGAACAGCTGCTGCAGTTCCCCCGGCTCAGCCCCACACAGGTGAGACAGCTGGCGTCACACCTGAGGAGGAGAGCACAGACACTGAACATGTGCGCACACATACACACACACACACACACATACTGACCACAAAAAAAACAAACACACACACACAAGAGAAAAAACTACATCCATACAGGCACACAACTTCAAACACAACCAGCACAAACACTCACAGGAGCCAACCACCAGAATGAGGCCTGCCATCAGCAGATAAACAAACCACCCACACCTGAACACACACCAGTGAGCTCACCTCCTACATATCCTGTGCCCATCAGCTATCTCTGGGTTTGGCTCTGTGGCGTAGAAGCCAGCACTGCAGGAGGACACACACTTCCACTCCTCCATCAAGTGGCCTTCTGCACAAAGGTTGCATGCCTCAACACCTGCACCTGATGCCGCATGAGGCAGAAACAAACATGATTTTACACGGACAAAGGACACAAAGGAGTACAACAACAGTTCCATGCCATGTATTTTAATGACATTTGAAGAAGTTCTCACACAGTTCATGACCCTTGGCCTGTGCTCTCACCTGCACAGGTAGCGCAGGCCTTGTGACAGGGCTTGCATTTGCCTTCCTGCTTGTCGTGGTAGAATCCCGCCGCGCAGCTTTGCTGGCACCGATTCCCCTGCAGACTGGAGAGGGCGGAGAGAGCATGTGGCACCGTGACACACGCAGCCAATCATGTGACACTGTATAGATGACTCATTGCCTTTAGACTGCAGGCTCAGTTTCCCAACCCACAGCACACCACCACAAGTACTTGGTAAACTGAGTCAGTGAACTCAGCATTCCGGAAACTTCTAACTCAACAATATGGTGAACGTGACAGAGATGTTTTGTCCTTTTCTGTGATGATATTGCAAAATGGAAATGAAGATACATTTTTCTTTTTGAGCTGTGTGTGGAAAGGGAATGATAACACATTCTTTTGAATACAGAGTTAAAAATACTGTAGCTTTTTCCAATTGTTATGATGCTGCAGAGGGTGTGCGCACAGGGAAAATCAGTATTCTCAGCGGCTGGAAGAGAAGGAGCAGTGTTTACCGAGCAGTTAATTCAAGCATCATCAGAGAATTTGTTTCACCTTGTGTCTGGTTTGCATTCTGTGCAGATGCTGTAGGAGGTGCACTTCAAGCAGTTTTCACTGCACTTTCTGCACATATTTGCATCTGTGGGGAAATCAAACAATAAACATGGAATACACATCCGAGCGATTAATCAATCTTACTTTCACACCCCTCAACTGCAGTTACATCAACTGACTATTCATTAGCAGGCTCAGATGCAGCTGTTTCCAAACAGCTCTTCTGTAAAGCCATGGATCCTTAAAAGGTGCACTCGAGGATATTCCTTCTGTCTTGTTAAGTGTAATACAATAAAAAATGTCAAAAACACTGAAATTCATGAAGGCAAATTTGAGGCCAGAAATCCAACCGTGGTCGAGGTAGTAGTTATCCCCACAGATGGCTGTGCAGGTATTGGTCCCCTCAGTCAGGTGATGATCAGGTTGACAGGAAGTGCATTGGTCACTGCGACTCCCAGTGCAGCTCTCACACGAGGAGAAGCACCTCTTACAACGCCGGCGGTCGCCCCAGAATCCCTTGGGACACTCTGATAGGCACATCCTATTGGACAGACACGGACCAAAGCACATAGAGGACAAGAGGTGTGACTCTCTAAATGAGTGGGAGTGGAGAAAATTACATTCTGGCTCAATATTCTCCACCACAATGTGAAATCATGGTCATGCACACTCTTTGTCTTCTTACATACAAGCATTAGGAATTTGGCAGGATATATAAACGGCTAAATAAAAGCTGATTATTTTCATTTGCAGTATGTATGAGCCATATGCTCTGCAGCAACAGTATCAACACATACTGTACACTGCATTCTGCATTTACTAACTGTACTCTATGCTGTGTAATCATGCTAACCTTGTGTTGTTCTTGAACTTGAGAAAAACGTGTAAACACGTGACACACTGCTGCGGGCTGGGCCCCTCACAGCCATCGTCGCCGCATTCTGGGTCGCAGAGTCCTGGAAGGCCAAATGCTCACAAAGTCACTGCTGCATCATGGCAATAACCGAGAAGTTATTCAGATTGCTGATATAGTTCCATGTTTGCATAAAAAAATAACTACCTGCAAAGACACTGTAAATCTGTATTAGAGTGCATTTAGCTGCTATGTGAGAGGTCTGAGCTAGAAGAAGGGGCAGCTTAATACCAGCTGAGTACATGACTCACCACTGTATTCTTCAGTGAGGTCACTATCCATTGGCATCTCAGCCGATCGGGCTCGCTCACGGTGCGTGGGATACGGCTGCTCTGCGGTGCCATAAATCACCAGGGACCACTCCTTTAGTGTCCCTAAGAAACAACAGAGAAACAGAACGAGAGCAAGATGTAAGAGGCCTGTCCCGGGAGGCCTGCACTGTATTTTAGCTGCTGTTCTAGCTGAACTTCAATGTATGTTTCATAATACTGAGATGTTACAAAGAGGAAGAGCAGACCTAGTTCAGTGTTGTCTCTCTTCTGAGGGGGAGCATCCTGGATTTTCAAAGTCCATTCCCCTGCTGCCTGCTCCCCCCAGCAGTGAGTTGTCATGAATTCCCAGTTCTGAAATCCCTCTGCGGAGTTGTCAAGAGGCCTAAACCAAAACATTACATAATCATAATATACTACCACTACCACTCATACTACTACCACCACCACCACTACTCCTACTCCTACTACTCCTACTACCAGTCAAATGCTTTATACCGAATTATGCTTAATAAGTGGTGGAATAAGTATTCAGATACTGTACTTAAGTAAAACGTAACAGTTCAACAATGTACAAATAGTCCATTACAAGTCCCATATTCAGAGTTTTACTTATGTAAAAGTAGAGCACTATTATCAGCTTAATGTATCCAAGTATCAATAGTAAAAGTATTCATTACCACAAACCACCCTTGACAGTGTTTAATTGTATGTCAGTTCTTAATCTGTAAAGTGATGAGTGACTGTATCTTTCTAATCAATGTACGGGATTAAAAAATGTTAAAAAAAAGAAAAAGA
Source organism: Macquaria australasica (assembly GCA_005408345.1). Lineage (NCBI taxonomy): Eukaryota > Metazoa > Chordata > Actinopteri > Centrarchiformes > Percichthyidae > Macquaria > Macquaria australasica. The sequence goes on from SEMN01000404.1 coordinate 354,874, forward strand.
AAAACATAATGTAGCAAAAAAATGAAAAAATTCCAGTAAATTATGAGAGTGGTGAGAGTGAACCATAAGAAGTACACTTGCGAGCCCCAAAACCAAAACAATGAGCTGAAAGACGCTAAAACGCTCCATTGAGCTGAAGGGAACTGCAGAGTCATGTGATAATTATGTGAGGGTTCATCACTATGAGTGACCACTTTCACATTATGCACAGGAATTTCATCCATTGTTAATATAAAAATATTGATGAGAGCAGATTCAAATAGAGTACTTGAGCAAAATGTACATATTTTAAATCACAGAGTTATCAACACTTTTGAGTCTCTGTTGTTGCTAATTTGTGCTGTATTTTTTGACATTGCAGAGTTTGCTGAAAGTAAGACACTGCATGTAGCAGAACATTTTATTTGCCAGAAACTTGCCCAGATACCAGTTCCCTGATCCACTGCAATTTTCCAGTAGTGTTTGCCAGAAATCTACCCCCCCCCACCCCCCACCCCCACCATGGGACAAGGTGCCAAACTGAAGAATTTAGCACTGTGGAGTTATATGCTGTGCTCTAAACACAAATGTGGCTTATAGATTACTGTAAGTAGAAACCATGTGGTGAAGCCACAGGGGGGAGGGTGGTAATATTTTAGTTACTACACATTCTGTCCGTGATTGAGCATTGCTCTTAGTTACCTGTTAGCCAGCAGCTGTGACACGGTGCCTGAAGGTGATGTGAGAGCAATGGAAAGGTCGCCGCGGCGACTGTGAGCGATGGTAACACGGACGACGACATGCTCCACGTAAACAACGTGCTGCAGGGGCTTGCTAGAGCAGCCCGCGCTCTCATACACAGACGTCAGCACCGAGCCTGGATGAATAGTTCTGTCATGAGACGGAGAGAGAGGGAGAGAATAAAGAGACACAGTGAGCAGCAGAGATGAGAGAGGAGGCAGAAAACAAGAAGCACAAGAGAGAGTTACAAGGAAAGGAGCACTAAAGAAAATGACACCCATTGAAGTGTGTGAGAATCAATGTGAGAGAAATCCATGCATGAGAACTGAGGCAGAAATAGATAAAGTGTGATAAAAGAGGGGAGGAATCAAGGGAAGCCCTGACTCAAAGCGGAGCTCTCTCGCAGTGTGGTTGGTGTGATACCTGCTCAGCTGGATGGGAGCCTCCTCCACACACTCATGCTGTGAGGGGACTTGTTTCCAACGCTCAGCCTCCTTCACCATGCTCTCAGCATCCAACAGGCCAAAGCCATACAGGTGGCTCACTGACACACACACACACACACACACACATACCACATTAGCAGGGGCATAAAAGGCGCTGTAGCTTATAAAAGACATCACACACTCCTGGGACTCTGTAGGCGTTTATTACTGTTCTGCTCACAGTATCTCATTAGTTTGTATGCTTGCCGTCTGATAGTTTCCCTAAAAAGAGCTGAGAGAACATTTACCAAAATATGCTTATCAAGCTTAACTTATCTTTGCTCATCTTCTTTATTATAAGTTTTGGGAGAATTGCATTCAAAAGATATCATGTGCATTTCCTCCAAACTACTGGTAAAAATACTGAAATAAAAGAAACTGTTTGGAATTTAGCAGAAGTCCAACGGGAATACCTTTGTATCCGGCTCCATTAACGTGCCAGTCAGGAGCAATAAGATGATGAGTTTTTGATGTTCGGACAATAATGTGCTGCACATCCCTCCAGGTTAGCAAGGGGCTGAGAAATGGTCAAACAGAGAAAAAAAAATCATGATTTCATCACCCGATGCCTGCATGTATGGATTTTGTGTGTGGGAGAGCCGCTTACTTGGCGTCCAAAGTGAGAGCGATGACACCTGCAGCCATGGAGGAGGAGAGGGAGGTCTCTGATTTAGTTCGGCTACAGCTATGCTGTGGACCCAACGTTACCTGTCGGGGACACCGGATCTTTTTAGCTTCTCAATATTTAACAGTTATCACCTGCTGTTACACAGAACTATGTAACTTTTCTTCTTTGCTCGATGGCCTTAATGGAGTAAGCCACACAAGACTTGTATTTGGCCTGAGTGATATGATATATACTGCATTACACTATATACATTTGTCTACCATCAAAGATTTAGTGATACCTTGTTCATGTATTTCTATGTGTTAGATCATTGTGGCAAATCAATGGCAATACTGAATTGCATCAAAGTGATGAAGTACTTAGATTCTAGATCCTGTCCATAAACAGTTTCTAAATTAATTTTACAGAAAATTTAATGAATCACATATTGATATCACAAAAAATTAGATAAACCATGATCTATATCGCCCTCTCCTACTTAGTATACAGCGAACCAGCTGGACGTTAGCACACCATCTGGCAGAATACCAATAGCCTTCCTTTTTTATTATATTTTTACTATTTTATTACACACTATGGTCTCCTGGAGACTGCACACATCTGATATGTTACAAAAAAGCCCAAATTAAATTGACAAACAAACTGGTTTAATTCTCAGGTACATGTGAGATCACTCAGAGACAAAACCAACACTGGTTTGTTAAAGTAAAACAAAACATAAAACAAGCTAATTGGTTTTGGAAGTTCTGTAAGAGATAGCGGTGTGTTGTTGGCATGTTGTCAGGTGTGCAAACAAATACCCTGGTTACACCTGGCGCCTTGCAAACCACTTCTTTTAATTTCCGGCAGACTAGGCACGGGAAGTGCATTGCTGCCTCCTGCCGGTAAAGAACAACAACACAATTTGGTCTTTACAAACAGAAAAGATGTACGTGTTTATCTGCATATAGAGCGGGGAAGTGAGATCCTATCACAAGTGGTCACTTGAGATGCATGTGGAGACGCACTGTAATGCCAGGTGTGAACTGACGTACTTGGAGCTGTCCACCTGTGATCGGATCACCCAAGTCGCATGTTAATGCCAGGTGTAAACAGGGCCAAAGAGATTCTGAGGAAAGAAAACACACGTGGAAAACCCCTCAGCAAGGCCGAGGCCAGAGGAGCAGCTCTCAGTGTTGATCCAATTAACTCTAGTGAGCCAAACCAGCTCTGTTCACCCATGAACAAATCACATGAAGTGAGGGAAGTATCTGCCACCTTCTGCCCTCTGACTCCAAACCACAAATGTATTTAAATAGAATTTTTTTTTACCTGACAAAGATACAATTTAGATCAAAACATTGCCTACTTAAATAAATGTGTAGTCAATATGCAGCTTTTTCATTGATACCGTTTTCCAAAAGCCTTGCACCTACAGTACACACATATAATTACATGCTGTATAATTATGGTCTTTCTTCCCTGATGGTTTGCCATGTAAAAACACCCAAAACGACTGCCAATCACTTCTACAAAAAAAGTAGAAGTAGGTAATTAGGTATTGCATAGGAGGCTATCTCTTGGCCATACTGTCTTTGCTGGCATGCTACTGTAGGCCTCTTGAGTCTTCGGCTTTCAGGATGTTTACAAAGGTTCCTACTGTATAATTAGACAGGCTGCAACTGTTGGCGTGCCGTACAACGCAGCTCCTCTAATGGCTTTTAGTGTAAATGAACTATAGGCTCCAAAAATACTCTGCATCTGTTGAGGTGAATGGGAAAATGACACATTCCACATGAGGTTATAGGCCCTATAAGCCTATATTATGGGGTCTGACTAGCTAATTTCACTTCTTCTTGTGTCTTGTGATTTTAAAAAGTTATCGTTCTACCAGGATGAAAGTTCATAGGGAGTATGTCTGGGGCGTATTTGCTTGATTGACAGGTGTCTCAGAAAATCACACTCAACTGCAGAAGTTGTCGCTTGCTTGCCCCCATTTCCCAAATGTGTATTTCTGGCTTTAAGCAGCTAGTAAGACACAGGTGATTTTTAAATCTACAGACATCCCTTAAAGTTCAACCAAAAATTACAAATGTCGTCATCAAAAATTATGTAAAAGTGATTTTCAGATTTGTTGTTAATATAATTTTATTACCAAAAGAGAGAAAAAACATCTTTGCAGATATATCAGAAATGCTCCTCCAGCCTCCAAGCCTCTGGGAGGGTGGCTGTTACGCCCTCAGAGGCTTGAAGGCAACAAAATGAATATCAAAACACAACACATGACTCAGTTATTCCATACTTTGTTTAGCTCTGCAGGAAAAGTAAAGGGAGTTTTACTAATAGTTCCAGCTGTTCTTGGATGGACAGACCTGACCCACAGTACTTTTATTTTTCATTCTCAGTTGTTGTATTTGGAGTTATAGGTGTGATGTCTATGCATTTAAATATTTTATATTTCATGACAGGTTAAATTATAGATAAAACAGGAATGTCCTCAAGGTAAAAGCTCCATTTAAACCCAAGTAAACATTAATTAATCATTCATTTATTATTGGAAACATTATTCTTCCTAAATCTTAAATTGCTGGCTTGTCTGTTGGCAAATTTCACATTTGTTTCATTTTTGCACACAGCTCACCTGTTGTGCACCGACTAAAAGACTCTCCAGGTTGTGCTAGCAATTAATTGAAATTATTATCTGGATGTATTGATTACAGTAAACAAGCAATATGCAGAGTGTGCTTGTAGATGGTGAATGATAAGGCGCAGTGTTATTTTGTGGGTCACACCTTGATTTAGATGAAGTTCTCAGTGAATACCACAACACAAAACTCAGCACTAAAATGCCTCCATTACCTATACAGACTCATATCAGCACTTCATGGTCTATGTATATCGTTTGGTACTGAACAATCACACTGAAGATGTTCCTTATGTTACTCACAGCCTCTACTCACCGTTTCCTCTGTCTCCCCACCCGTGTATGCTGTCGCAAGTGTGGAGGAGCACTGCTCCAGGTAATCTGGCTGGCGTCCACGCTGAGTGCTGCTGCTGATGGAGATAGTGTAGATACTGCCGCTGTAGCCGTCACAGGAACAGTGGTCACCTCGTTGCCCTCCGTTCCCTGACGCCCAGACAAAAACAGAGCCCCTCCCGTGCCGGCCCTGAGATTAATTGGGGAAGCAGACAGAGGTGATTAATGTATTAATGATATTTACACATTGATAAGGAGAAAAAGATAAGACCTTGAAGTAAATATACAGCCGCAGGTAGGACACAGACATAAACAAACACACGACTCTTTCACACACAAACTCTTCCTCTCTCTTTCTTTCTCTCACTGCTTTGATGCCGTTCTGTAAAGCAAGACGAGTCAGAGGCCCAGGTCCCTCCAAAGTGACCCCGTCATCTTCTGGCCCCCAGCTAGCTGAGTAGATATCAATATACTGTGGTCTGAAGGTCAGTGACTGGGCCTCCACGATGTCTGTCACATCTCCATCCAGCATACGGATGCCTAGAGATAAAGGGGGCAGAAGAGTAATGACAGTGTTTGAATCCATTATATACAAAACTTTGACCTCCAGAAGTTCTTTGGCATTGTAGCTTCATGCCGTCACATGGACTCACCGCCTATCCGCGCGTGGAAAGCGACTCCAGCCGTGCACTGAGAGTTATTTGCAGCCGCAGCAACCATCCCTGCACACTGAGTCCCATGGCTTCGAAGAAAGGAGGAGAACATCAGAACATGAGGTTAGATGCATATGCATGAGGAGAAGACAGGCTATTTCCGTTACATCAAACCAGTGAGAAGACAGAATTCAGACTGGGGAAATTGCATATCCATATATGCATGTAATTACTGAAAAATTGAAAGAAAAGCATGCATTAATTAAAGTTGGAATTATGATGGGGAAATATAACTGCAAAACAGGTGTGAAGAGAAAACGAGAAATAATAAGCACTCACTAGTTGGAAGCATTGTTAGAATAATTCGGAGACGGATCTTGGTCTTGTCCGTTCACATCATAACTGGCGAGAGGATCCTGAATCAGATGGATAGTAAGTAGCAGCACATAATAAGATGCCAGCAGCTATCTGTCTCTGTTTCATCAGACAAATCACAAAGAGCATTATTCACCAGTCCACTCTGCAGTTAAGTGGATCAGACGTTTAATGTCCATTCCAATACTCTTGGCCGGCCTTTTCAAACCTTTGGCCCAAAAGCTCTGCCTGCAATATCTGTCTCAGCTCTCCGCTCTTACACTAAGAGCTCTGCCAAATTGCTTATGATTAATGTCCCCTTCCCCGAGAACAGCGTCCCATCCCAGGGCACTTACATAATTTGGCTTCAGATCCGGATGCTCTCTCTCAATGCCATCATCTAGGACAGACACCACCACACCCTTCCCAGTGTACCCTCTCCTCCAGGCCCCAGCAATGTTCATACGAGGCTGGCAGCCTTTGGACTCATCGCTGCAGTGCTGTGGAGCAAATAGTGGGACATCCAGTTTAGCCCTTGGGAGTAAAGAATAAATCAGGGTCTATTTTAGGCTCTGTCTGTCTGGGTTTATGTGTCTGTGTCTTAGTAAAGGAAAAAGAAATCTGACTCACAATGTACCACAGGCTGTTCCACATTGAGTCATTATAGTGCAGTGTCCGGGTGCTGCTGGACAGAGGATTTGCAGTGGGGAGGTGTTTGGTCTTCGTGTCAATGGAGTAGATGTGACTGGCTCTGGAGTTCCTCTTTGCTCTTCTCTGGACCACCTGCTGTTGGAGCCATTCCACCTTAAAAGGAACACACAGGGTACTTTTACAGATGTAGACATGTATATGGTGTTTTTAGCCACGCTAGCGGCATGGTTCAGTTGATGGTCAGTCAAGTACTTTGGTCCAGACTGAAATATCTCAGCAGCTAAATTTTGTACAGACATTCACAGTCCCCAGAAGATGAATCCTAACAACTTTGGAGATCCTCTGACTTTTACTCTAGCACCACCAGCAGGTCAAATCTGTGGTTTTTAGTGAATTGTCAACAACTGTTGGAATGATTACCTCGAAATTTGGTACACACTCAGCATGAATAGTAATAACTTTGGTGATTTCTTAACTTTTTTTTATCTTGCACCATCATCAGGTCAAATGTTTAATTCGTCCAATATTGGTTCAGAACCAAATACCTGCACAATTAACAACATTAGGCCTCAGCTTTACTTTGTGTTTAGTGCTAAGTAGCAAACGTTAGCATGGCTGTAGACTGTTTGCGACCTAAAGGATAATTCTGGTTTATAACAATTTTTGTGTGCGTCTTATTTTCATAGTTTGGGTCATTATTTCTAACGGTTATGATAAAATTGTGCTCGCCAAAGTTATTGTGGCGATCTGGGAAAATGGTAACATCGCTAAACAAAATCTGACAGGGCAAGAAGCAGTGAGTTGTGCAGACAGGTTGTAAACAACGCTTTAGCCAGATAACCTAAATCACTTGATTTCGAGGTGAAACCCAAAGTGTACGCATCCAAAATGCTGGTAATAATCCCTAATTGACTGTTTGCTAAGCCTTGTCCCCTTGAGTTACTGTTGCTAAGTCTGTCAAGCTTTACATTCTCGCACCGCACATAGGCAGTTTATATTGACAACAGTGGCACATTTACCATCGAAATTCTTAGTAAATTTTTTAAACTATGGGTACTTGATTTCAGTCTGTCAAATTTTGGCAGCTGAAATGGCAACTGCTGCTGGCAGATGTTATCAGCAGTAGCTAGTTAGATCATTAAGCTAATGTTTGCTCCATGAGTTGGTTGAAAACCTCTGACTGACTTTTTAATGTTTCCAGCTGACTCGTTTTAAAACAAGAATCTTGTGAAAGGGATCTTAAATATCCTAGCAAATGTCCTATTATTTATTATAATTATGATGAGGAAAAATGTAAGATCAGACTGTTATTTTGTTTTAATATAACCCTGTTTGGCTGCCTAGTTTAAATACGTGTTTGGGGAGGGGTTTAGCAAAAGGCCAAGTGAAGTCGAAAACTGTGTGTACAGCTATGTTAATAGTTTAACCAGGAAGTCGGTCTGTAAAGTATGATAAAGTGTAAAGTTTACCTCAGGCAGTTTGGGTAATATTTTTGCCATTTGCCTTCTGTCATCTGTCATAAATAGTCTAACCGCTCATATTTCTTCTTGCCCTGAGATGTCTCCATTTCCAATTATCCTTTAAATGTGGTGTGTGATCTTGGGCATTTTGTTCCTCTTTGTTAATGACTCTCTGCATCTTAAGGTTTTATGGTTGTGTGTGTGTGTGTGTGTGAGTGGCCATGATGTGTGTGTGGGGATGAGTGTGTATAAGGGGCCAGTACATGAACATGTGTGTGCTTATGCGTTGGTATCTGGAGGTAGGGTGGGGACATGCTGCTGATTAATAATCTAGCAGAGTCTTCCAGTTCTCCTCATATCCCATTACTATACCTTGGTCTCCTTGGCGACGCTAACAGTCACCTCTTTGTTGGACACAGTGGACCACTTCGCTGTCTCGTGATGTCGAAAACTGTAATAACTCTTCAGGTCTCCAATCTGGTGAAACACACATCAAATCCTCTAAATGAATTTGTTTTCAGGTGAAGGTGTGCTGCTCATCCCGCTCTGCCACTGTACTAAACAGCTGTTAAATTATGAAACTGCCTTTGGTGTCTTTTATTAAGGCGGCTACCTTACACCTGTGATAGTTTTTCAGGCAATGGCAACCTGAGCCACAAGACTCCAGCCACACTGCTGCTGCTGCTCATGTGTGTGTATTTGTGTGTGTGTGTGTGTGTGTGTGCGCGCCTCTATACATGCACATACTGTTCATATGTGTGTGTGTTCGTGTCCATAATGCCATGACATAAACTGATTTAAAAAAAAAAAAAAAAATATATATATATATATATATATATATATATGAAGAGGAGCTCTGGGTAATTTATGTTTAATAAAAAGGTGTCTTAGGTTGGCAATTTTCTGTGATTATGGTCCTAATTTATTCCTTGATGGCTCTGTCAAAAGCACATTTTGCTTTTCAGTTTCAAAGGGTCTTCCTGGTTCATATCAGCCGTAGTGAAACATGGACCCAAGACCTGCAACTTTCATTACAGCACCTATCCTCAGGGAGTACATGTGTTGAATTTTATGGGCCTGGGCTCTATGACTTGCTCTGTTTTATTTATTTGCTTTATTATTTATTGATTTTGTTTTTATTTGGCCATTCTGTGGGTGTATTGACATGTCTGGTCTGATTGTTTTCAGTTTTTACTTCTTTCTTTATGTCTATGAGTACTGACAAATTCTTTGCGACCTTGATTAAAAGGGCAATAAAGTGCTGGATCTTGGTTCTTCGAGGTTTAACTGTTTGGATAATTAATATTATATGGTCAGGGTTAAAATAATGAAATGAAGGTAAGAAGTGAGAGAACGCAATGTGATTTTCTTTTTTTGGCAGCTTGGTATCCTTCTCACACCCACGGACATCCCGACAGGCTTGTAATGTAGATGAGCAGCTGCTGACTTCTGATATAAAAAGTTCTCCAAGACTCCACAAAAGTAAACATTTTCAGGTAATGTTTTTTCTTTATTTTGCAGTAGCTTAGTGGCAGTTCAGTACTACTTCTACAAGTTAGGTTTATTACCTTTTTATCAATTTGAGATATAATCATCTGCTGCAGCTATAAAAACTATTTTTTACTGTCAAATATAATTTGATTTGAGGTTTCCATACGTCTTAAAAAGAAATGAAACATTCCTCTAGTTTCTGCAAGTCAGATGGAGGACAGTGAATTGCAAACACAATCACATTTATTGCACTTAATCTCAAATATAATACAATTTATGTTACTACTCCAGTGAGATATTTCCAATAATATTGTTTTATATGACATTGCAGATGTGGCAGTCTGGTAAATGGGACACTATTAGTCTATTGAATTCGCTGAATACATTTATATCAATTACAGTGGTGAGTTAGAGAAGATTTTTAAAGATTTGAGACAACATTTTGCAACAATCATCATACTGTCTACTGGATTGTGTCTCGATTTCTAGTTTTTCTGTAGTTCAACGTCTTTGAATGGGATGTGGCCTGTTGACTTAAAGGCCTGTACACTCTGAGCTTCTATATGGGCCTGAATAAACACATGAACAGTGACAGACTGAGAAATTAAAAACTTTTACAGCAATTGAGATCAAGATTGCAAATTCTGGGTACAGTATGTCCTTGTCTGGTGCTTCTAATATAAAGTATGTTGGATCACACCTACCTGCCCCATGTTAGTAAATCCATATTTCTCTGCTATCCTGTTGACAGACTCACGGTCAGCTCTTATTCTTATCGCCCAGTCGTTGGTGTAAATCGTTGCATGACAAAACTGGAGGAGAGCTCCCATCCACAGCGTGTAAAAACGCACCATCACTGCGGAGATAAAGAGTCTTCCTCTAATTAGACTGTGCCAATGTGTTTCATGCGTTGTCCCTGCACCCTGTTCTCCTGCGAAAAGCGTCTCTCATTGCGGGAAGTGTACGTTGAAAATTTAAGTCCGCTGTTGCAAAGAATCAAGTTTCATCAGATGTTCTGCAGAAACGGAAGGATCTTTACCGGCTGAAGTTGTCAAGACTGGACTCTCCTTCACTGGGAACAGGCTACTATCAAATTACTGCTTCAACATGGGAGCCAGGGATCAACTGAAGTGTGTCCTTTATAAGGATCCCACCTGTAGTTGCAGACCAAAGTGTGTATATTACAGTTTAATTAAATAGACCGTGTTTTTCCTCATTAATTGCCCTGCTAGTCATTGTATAAACATAATGCAAAATGGTTAAGAACTGGTCAAATAAAAAAAGGTAAACTGGCTAATAGATACTGCAAATTACAATAAACCTTCATCGTAGGCCTCGTGTCATGCCCATGACGCACCACGTGGTTTCCGGAGTGACGCTATAATATACAAATAAAATAAAATAAAATAAAAGGACCATCTATAGGACCATCACATTACAGTTAATGTGTTGTATCCTCTTTGACATTGAAGTACATGGTTCAAAATTGTACTACATATTTACATGTATCTTTATTAGAACCAGTAGTGGAAAGTACATTTATTTATTTTAAATATTGTACTTAAGTACAGTTTTAAAGTACTCCTTTTTATGCTGCTTTATACTTCTACTCCAACACATTTCGGAGGGAAACAATGTTTACTCTGCTACATTTATTTAACAGCTGTAGTTAATATTCACTTTTCAAATTAAGATTTGACATAAAAAACATGATGATGATCTTATGAAATACAACACAGCGTTAAAGATTAAACCAGTGGTTTTCGTCTTATGATCTTTTACAAAAAAGCCATGTCTAGTTGGGGCCCCTTGTCACATGATTCAGACATCTATGAGTTTTTATCAGTTCCACCAAAAATAGATCTTTTCAGATTGTTTCATTTAAATAACAGTTTGAGGCCCAAAGAGGTCAAATTGGTCAATATTTCACCAAAAAAGAAATAAGAGAAAAGAGTCTTTTCTTCTTTTGTCTCACATTAATCATCTCATGACCCCCCCCCCCCCCCAGATTTATCTTATGATCCTTCGGAGGGCTCCTGACCCTTAGGTTGGGAAACACTAGACTTAACTTTAAAGTGGATAAAACTAGCTCCCCCTCGACCAGCTACAACAGTAAAATTCTGCTTACACATTGATGCATCAGTATCAACAATCTAATGTTATAACACATATCAGTCACTGGTAATTTTTCTGCAGAATGAGTACTTTTACTTTGATACTTTAAGTACATTTTGGTGATTATCCTACCATACTTCTACTTATGTAGGATTTTGAATCCAGGACTTTTACTTGAAACAGAGTATTTTTAGACAGTTGCATTGGTACTTGTACTTAAGTAAAGGATCTGAGTACTTCTTCCACCACTGAATGAAAAGGAAAAATGGACTAATGATCTCTGTATCGTCATCTTTTGTCAGTATGTAGGTTCTGCTCTGTTTCACAGTGCAGTGTAATCAGTATTTAACATCTGTACACAGAGAATTGTGTTTTTGAGCTATAATGCCCAGCACATTCATGTTTTTTCCCCTCATGATGCTTATTTCTTGCTCCTGGACAAACCTTGATTCAGAACAACAGCAAGAAAAGACAAACAGCATTAAAGCACTCTGCTATAATGTGAACCACATACATAATGGCATTCTCAGTCATGTAGTAGTCACTGTCTAAACTGATCATATGCTGTATGGTCTGTGTGTTTGCAGTAAAAAGCCTAATTATGAAACCCAGAGGATGTGTTAATCATTTTGGGGGAAAAACAATATTTGCCTGGAGGCAATGGATTTTTTAAATTCCTTTTTTTGGCCAAATGCCTTTCCCTTTGGCACCACAGCAGACTGCGAACTGAAAAGCGATATCCCTGCATTTAAAAATTCACTGCTATAACTGGGTCAATCTGAAGCAATCAGAAAAAAATCCTTCATGGTGCATAAGAGTACCATCAAGATATTCTTAAATTTTAATGTTGCAATTCTACACAGATGGGAAAGACTAGAAACTTGAGTGGTGATAAATTGCAGTGAGTGAACATAACACTGCGAATCTATGAGCTGTTGACTTCTGCACATGTATGATCTATAACATTAACAATACAGTATTTTAAAGGAAATTGCTTTCTGGATGAGAGTTAGCTGAGAAGATTGATCCCACTCTCACCTCTCTCTCTGTATGCTAAATATTAAGCTACAGACGATTAGCTTAGCTTAGCACAAGAACTGGAAACAGGGGGAAACAGCTAGCCTGACACTGTCCAAAGATTAAGCTCATTAATTAACACACAACTTCCTGGAGTCTCCGCTGGTTGCCTGACAACTGGTCTCAGCCAAGAAATAGTCTGGCACATAACCCACCGCAAATCGATGAATTGTAGTTTTTACACTTTGGTTTTTCTATGGATTAATCAAACGAGATATAAGGTGTTAATAATGAGCTTTAGAGGTGCTGGTAGTCGGATTTTGTTACCTTTGGACAGAGCCAGGCTAGCTGTTTCCCCTGTTTTCAGTCTTTGTGCTAAGCTAAGCTAACCGGCCGCTGGCTGTTCTTTCATATTTAACAGACAGGAAAGTGGCATCGATCTTCTCATCTAACTCTCAGCCAGAAAGCAAATAACGGTATCTGGTGTTCAGTTGAATCTGATGTTTGCTATCTGAGCAGTTGTACACACATTTAGGTGTTTAACTGTGACACCGTGTCATTTAAATAACGCAAACACTTCTGAATGAATAAAGTCTATCATACGTTAGGCGTCACTTCAATCATAACTTTCTGCATGGAGTTTCTAGGGATGCATGCACACTTTATAACTCTTCTTTTATTCGTGGCAGCCTGTCACTTCAACTGGAGCACCAGCTTGATGATTGTGTGGAGAATGGTTAGCATGTAGCATGTAGGCGTGCACTGGGTCACAATTAGCTCTATATACAAGTAATATGAATGTTATTTTCCTTATTTATATAAATTTATATCATCTAGCGAATAATAAATTATGATTGAATTGGTTACCATGCTGCATCTTAATGTGCTAACCCAATGATCACTTATAATTTCCGTGCTAGAGACCTGATATAAATAATGTTAAAAAAAAAACGTTTAACGAAAAATTCAAACTTCCAATTCCAATGTCAACAATGAACCTTTAAAACTCAATAAATCACTTTGTATTTCCATATTTACTACAAAGAGCTCTGTCTTTTACTGCTTTATCTTTGATTGATGATCAGTTGTAACATCTTTTCAGGAGAATTATCTGTAAATAAAAACAGCTAAATTATTTTTTTTTACCCCAAAATGCAGAAGCGTAGAGAAGAGACTCTTTTAAGCCCTGAGTAGTGTCTGCAGACTTCCTCATACAGCCCCATCATCTTCCACCAAGATGGTAAGGCGGCTTGTATGTTGCCTGAGAAGCAAGTAAGTACTGTATTTAGTTGGGTGCATATTGTTAAAACAGCTTGTTTTGCATACAATTACTAGTGAAGAAGAGTTGTGAGGAAAACTGGAGGAGATGAACGAAATGAAATCCTTTGTATGATCTACAAAACTGGAGAGCTCTATTTCATCTTGTTATATTCTACAGAGAAAGCCAATCTTAACTTCTCATCCAGCGCCAAAGTAGCTTATTATTGCATGTTTCTTACGCTACAGTACTGTATTACATGGAGAAATGCAAATGGCTGGAGTTGATAGGAATTTGAGGATTAACAGAATATGTGATGCAACATGTCCCAGTATGTTAATTTTTAGTTGAATCTTTGTGTTATTTCAGAAGAAATGTTGCCTGTTTTGCATTACATCAGACCAAGCCTGATGAAAATGATTGTCCTGGCATTGTAACTTCAACCCTGCTGTATATTTTTAAGTACACATCACATATAATGTTAATTAAATATTTAATGGTAATATGTTTACCAGGTTCATAGTATAGATTACATACTGTGACTTTACTTTGCCTGAAAGGGCTCCAGGCCTAAACATCTAGGAGATAGTTGTATAATATCCACTGACACTGATCTTCAGGGACAGTAATTCCAATTAATGCCACAGCATTAGTCATATAATTATGTCACTAGAGACCTACTATGTGTGTGGCAGGTAGATGAGGTTCATAATGTGATGTACATTGCATGTTGTTGGAGGATCCCCGAGTAATTAAGAGGCATCAGCCTGTTGTTGCTGATTTGATGCTGTGGGAAATAAAAGTCAGCACAACAGCTGATTATTTCTGAAAAGGCAGCAGCTGGCCTTGTGTCAGACTTTGCATTAAAATAGATACAAAACAATCATTCAAATATCTCATAAAAATGTACTGTGTGTAAATCCAGATGGGTATTAATATCAAATATTTAAATCCCCTGAAAACTTGGTTTTAGATCTTACTAAATATTTCTCAAAAGTATGGACTATTCTTATTCATTAAAGGTATAGTTCGACATTTTGGGAAATACACTTAGTCATTTTTTGCTGAGGGTTAGATGAGAAGATTGATACCACTCTCATGTCTGTACAGTAATATGAAGCTACAGCCAGCAGTTTACTGTGGTTTACCAGCAGTTAGCTTAGCTTAGCATAAAGACTGGAAATAGGGGGAAACATTTAGCCTGGCTCTGTCCAAAGGTAACAAAATCCACCTACCAGCACCTCTAAAGCTCACTAATAAACACATTATATCTTGTGTGTTTAATCTGTACAAAAACTGTGTACAAAAAGTGTAGAAATGACAAGTTGTGCTTTTACCAGGGAGATTGTGTGCTGGACTATTTCTTTGCTGGGAGCAGTGACTTCTTGAAGTCTCTGATGAGGCGAAATATAACGTGTTAATTAGTGAGCTTCACACATGCTGTTTGACTGATTTTGTTACCTTTGGACAGTCTTCAATGGTTTTCAATGCCTTTAAATTGATTTACACATAACTCAATATCACTTAGATACAAACTTTGTTCACAACAAGGACAGTCTTGAGAACTTTTGATCAGCTAATGTAAAAGCAGGATATTGATTGCTATGACCCCTTCTGAGCTAACTTGTTACAGAAGGCTTGCAGGTAAATGCAAGCAGCGAAACCCCCACTAACAATGCAGTTCCACCACAAGCAGCCAAGGACTTCCATATTAAACATGGATCTGAAAGAAAATCAGCAATTCTTGGATGAGCTCTCTGTTGTGGATCAGAAAATGAAGAGCCTAAAGGACAAATGTTTCTGTAACAATTTAATTAGAAGGACAAATGTGCAATGCAACCAGAAAATCAAAGTTTCAAAATTTTGTAATAATGCTGTTGATGTTCCATCATCACGTACCAATTCATGGCAATTTCCAAATAAGAAAAAGAAGAAATCAGCATGAAAATGGTTTCTCCAAGCTTCTTGCTTGGATACCAACCTGTCAGAATATTTCGGTTTTTTAAATCATGTTCAATGTCCACTGTGTCCTTGAATTGTAAATTACAAAGAGCAGGTCCATGATGCAATATGCACTCAGACTTTATCATCTACTCCACAATGGAGTAGAAAACAAACTAGCTGAACTAAACAAAGGAAAAGCACCTCTCGGCAAAGCAGTCACAGGACTTTGAAGTTATCTAACATGTCTTCAGAGAGACTGACTTTGATGTTCAGAGAACTCCTCTCAAACAGTGACACATTCCCCTGAAAATAATTGTCAAACGTGTTCCTGAGCACATTGACTGCCCTGCAGGCAGCATAGGCATAAACTCTTGTTTATTCTCTGTTCAAAATTTCTTCTTATTGTTTCATAAACTCTCATTGTTCAGTGTCATGACTTCTGCTGCATGACATGCTGTGGTAAGAAGTTCACAAAACTACTGTCATCCATAGTGGGGATTTAACAGTGTTGTTGATTTTATTTCTTTTGCTTGTGAAGTGTCAGATCTTTTTCTTGTGTATAACAATACTTGTGTATGGAGTCAGTGATTAACTGAAACTACAGTATTAAAAAACTCAACTTCTTACCACCAAGTGTTGTAACCAGTCTCCAAGAGATGTGTGTTAGTTGTTGATCTATATTATATCTAGATAATCTAAGGTTCTGCAAAGACGTCAACATTTCTGCAACCCTTACAAAAACGAGTCGTGTAGACCTGCGTGGACCGAAACATGCGGGTTGTTTCTTTTAAACTTAAGTATAACATTTTTGCAGTGATGCTTACGTGTATCTTCCCAGATGCATAAGTTGTGTTCACACTGAAAACAGCCCCACGTAAGGCAACACAAGGGGCTGCGTTGGTGGTGCTGCTTCAGGTACTGTTGGGACCATGGAATAGGATCCAGGAAGATCAATTTGAGTAACAGATACATGAATTTAAAGGCTTCTCAGATGCCAAAAGAGAGAAGAAAACAATGGTAAACGCTATACAAGTGGTATGTATAAGTAGGCCTGTATAAGAAACAACCATGTAAATGTCGAATGACTCCCGTTTGCCCACGTGCAGCTCGGAGACTCTGAGAAGCATGTTTCAGCCTTAAGATTAACTAATGTATGAGTGTATTTGTGATGCTGCTCACATATCGTAACAAAGACATATAACAAAAGTCATTACAAGTGAAGGAATGAGCACACAATCAAAACTTCGCTCACAGCCCAGCTCCTCCGAAGCCCTAACTATGTATGTTTGGGAAGTTCTTCTGATTCTTCTGAACCTCCTCCAACATCTCTAGTTCAGTCTGGGCCCTTGTCAAATATCATCCCACTCTTTCTTAAAATCTTTGCTGCGTGTGTCTACTTTGAAGTTCTCTGCGATGGCAAAATGTCCAAAACTAATCAAAACTTATGCAGTTTACTGACAAATTCTGCCCACTGGAATTTCTTTCCTACCAGACCTGCCAGAGAAACTCCTCTGGAATGAAGTGTTATTACTTATCATGTGTGCCATGTACATCTGATCGCATCTCTTGCCTCGTATGGAGAGCACTGGTGTCGCAGGTCTACAGTGTTTCTGTGTCGCCCAGCCGCGATGTATTTACATTTCATTGCCCATTTTTGCATCAGTGACAGCAGTGGCAGGGGAGAATTTAGCTCATATTTTATTAAACCAATCTGCAGCTATCACAGTTGACTCAGAAACTTGGCAGGTCGTCTGGAAATGGGTACTTTTTAATTCATTATTTACCATGTCCCAGTGACAGACACACACACACACACACACACATGCACAGTGCTGCAGTGCTACACATGTAGATATGACTGGGATACTGTGTGTGTGTGTGTGTGTGTGTGTGTGTGTGTGTGTGTGTGTGTGTGTGTGTGTGTGTGTGTGTGTGTGTGTGTGTGTGTGATTCCTCTGAAATCTAGAGAGCCAAGCCAGAGGATGCGCCCAGGCATTGTGTCTGTGTGTGTGTGTGTGCGTGCATGTGTGGGTGTATTTTTAGTTTAGATCCCCTGGTCCACATTCAATCCATATTTTCCTTTTATTTGGTCACTAATGAGGCTCCTATCTCAGTTCAAAGACAAGAAAATTCTTTCAAGTATCATTGCAACTTTGGGGCTTGTTTATCAGCATCATTATTAAGTCATTGAGAAAAGACACCGTTTATGTTGCATCATTTATTGCATTAGCCTTCAAATAATATTATTTCGCTGCTGGACTCGCAGACAGGTTACGTCTCCAGCACCTCTGACTTCTCGGTCTGATTGACTGTGAAATGACCTCTTTAGTTGTAATGTGCTAAAGTGAAACATAATATCTCTATAGCAGCCTAAGCTCAATGACTCATGCAGTATTAGCTTTGCTGCTTTCTCTCAGCATGCAGAGGCAGTTGTAGTTGTTTTCACATGTCCATTATGCATGCTTGTTGATGCCCCGAGACATGGTTATTTTTTTCTCCTTCATTTTCAGCCGAGCCTCAACTGATGTTGCGCTGAATTGCGTGAGCCAACTTTGACCTTTGATGTTTCTTTGAAGAGGCCTCAAAAATAGGCTTGTTCTCTCTCTGTCTCTGCTGGCTTCTGTACTTTATTAGTATTATTTTTGTGTCAGTGTGACACACCGGGTTGCTTTCCATGTAAAGCTTTTCTCCCTTTTGTGTGTGCCAGCATTCTTGAATAGCACTGCAGCATTGCTGACAAAATAGTTACCTACCTCACCCCAGAATCCCTACACACACACACACACACACACACACACACACACACACACACACACACACACACACACACACACACACACACACACACACACACACACTTCCTTTCTCTTTATGGATTCAAAGCCAGTCTTCTCCGGCTCCTTTGTTCCCCACTCCAGGCTGGGCTCAGATCCTCTCTGCTCTCTGTAAGCCTGCTCTGCTCTGTCATCAGGATTACAGACTGTGCTGTAGCAGATTAATGACTGACATCTCTACACTCCTCTCAGCATTGCGCGGCGCACACAGAGCTGCTGGGAGGAAGCGTGTGCCTGGTTGTGAAGGAGAGAGGAACAACTGCGGGGGAGATAATGCATTATGTTGGTCTGAGAACAATATGTTAGCTATGTGACTGCGTGTGTGTGTGTGTGTGTGTCTGTAGTGGAACTGTGTGGTTGTGAGACTGTGAGTTTGTGCGACTGGGTTTGTGTGTAAATGTGTTTATTTTGAAGCGGTGGTACGTGCAGCAAAAGCTTTTCAACTTCTACACCTCAGTGCAGCACTGCAGGACACAGAGTTAAGTCGGTGAACATGGTGCCTCACTTGAACAAGCTTAGGTTGATGTGTGTGCGTGTGTGTGTATGCGCATGTGTACATATGCATGCTTATGTACTCTTGTCTTGAGATCCCAGCAAGAAAAAATGGCAGTTACAAGTCCCGTACATACAGTAAGGGATTGTGTGACATTGGATTTATATTCCCTCCAATAACTCTTCCCAACAAAAACATAGAGTCTGCTTCTAACTGCTTTGTTTGAGGGAAAGTGGAAGCTGGCAGTAGTTGTACAAATCCAAACAAGCAGGCAAACAAACTGAGAGCTAACACTTTCCGAAGTTTGGAATAAATTAGGCCAGGATCGCATACCACCTCAGAGCCTCATAGAAGCAGCTTATGTGTGTCATGAATTACTAAGTAGTAATATTTGGGGCTTCTCACAGCCATCAAACAGCTGAGGCTTAATTTCCTGAGACTTGCCCTGGAGTGTCCAGGAAAGTGGGCTGCCTGAGCTGCCATCTGAGGACGGAGAGGCGCCCGTTCCTTGCATTGGGTTGTGATATCTCAAACATGTTTTCTGTTTTGATAGAGACCCACAATCATTTACCTATCCTTGTGTCCTAAAAGTGACTGATAAAATGTCTAATAATAATAATAGCCAGTGGTGAAAAGTAACAAAATACATTTACTGGTACTGTACTTAAGTATAATTTTAAAGTACTTGCAATTGCCCTTGTGTGACTTTATACACCTCCAAAGGAATTGTTGTACTTTTTATTCCACTAAACTTATCTGACAGCTGTAGTTACTTTTCATATTAAGATTTTATATATAAAACATATGATGAACTTATTGCATACTGCATCTTATTTATGCATTGTTAAAGTTTAAACCAGGGGTTCCCAACATTTTTGACTTATGAATCATTAAAAGCTATTAGAAAAGATATTTCTACTTGGAGCCTCTTGTCACATTTCAGAGGTCTGTTTGTTTAAATAACTGTTCGAGGCCCAAAGAGGTAACACTATCCAATATTTGACCAAAAAATAAAAAAGCAAATATTAGAGAGAAGTCCAAAAATAACTACAAATGACCCCTCAGATTTATCTTCTTTATCAGTTCGAGGCCCAAAGAGGTCCAACTGTTCAATATTTCACCAAAAAAAATAAAAAATAAATAAGAGAAAAGACCAAGAAATGAATACAGATTTAAGTAGCAGCACTTTGTTTTTACTTTGTTTCTCTCACGTTAATCATCTCACGACCCCCCAGATTTATTTTATGACCCTTTGGAGGGGAACCAAACCCTAAGTTGGGAACCACTGGTCTAAAATACCTAACTGTTTATATAGTAACTAAAATCAGCTCCACCTCGAGCAGCTACAACAGTAAAATGCTGCCTACACATTGATGCATCGGTATTAACATAATAATGTAATGTATAAGATCACTGACGGGGGCCTTTTTCTCTGCAGAGTACATTTTGCTGATTATACTTGTGTATTTTTACTTAAAGCATGTTGAACCCAGAATGAAAACAAACACAACCAGCTGTGGTAAAATACTTTTATAGAGCAGTAATCCATATCTGAAATATAGCATCCAAGCAGAATAGTTCTGATATGCACAGAACTCAACTGACTAATTTTCTCCATTTATATATGCTTTTTGTGTAAATGTGTCAGTTCGTTTATTTATGTATGAGTTTGTGTGTGTGTGCTGTGTGTGCATGTAGACGTGTGTAGTAGTTTTTCATCAATTACAGTATATTAAAAGTTTTAAATACAGGTCATAATAATTCTTTTTAAATGTCTGGATATAAAAGCTGGTGTTCTGACCCTCATTAGTCCATTAATGAAGATGAATCCTTCTTCTCTGTCTTTTTCTTTCTTTGCCTATAAACTCTATTCATTTAATCTTTTATAAATATTCTCCATCCACTCTGCTGTATTGCCTCTTTACTGTGCCCCTTGCCTCTTTCCACCCTCTATATATTCTCTTTATATCTCCTAATTGCTTCCTAACTGTGAGTCATATTGTGGACTAAACTTTTGCTTTTATTTGACTTCAGCACTTTTACCTCCCTGCACCAGTATCAAACCCATAAGTGCTGAAGAGGCATTTTAAGAGCAGTAACGACATGTGTGCCCCAGTCAAACCATTCTCATCAACTCCATCAGCAACAGCTAAAATCACAACCTTTGTCTTTCTCCTCCCACAGTTTTATGTTTGCATTTTAATTCTCCAGTTCATTCCACGCTTGTTTTTTTAATCAAATCTCCATAGTTTATCTTTTTTTTAAAAAGTTTTTCTAAGAAGGGTATGCAGTGCATTAGAGTATCAAAACGTCTTTTGCCCCATCCTCTGGCACTCAGAGGAACCAGAAACATTTCTTCCTGTTCTTCTTGGTGGTGGCAGGGGGTCGAACCGCTTGAGGGGAGTCTTGTTGGATGGGTGTGGTGGGTTGGGGAGTGGAGGGTTGTGGTGAACCCTCAGGAGGGTCGCCCACCTTCCATGTGCGAACCACCTGCCCTTCCTGCAGACGAAAGTCATGCTCTACACTAGAAAGAGAAGACAAAAGAGAGACACAATGTGGGAAAGTGTCAATTACGTGTGTTTTAACTGATTTTTTTTGGCCACTTGGGTGCAGCAGAAACAAGTTGTGAACACAACATTGACATATCACCTTTTAAATTGATATGGTGAACAGCTGCTTGTTGACACATCCAGCAGTTACAGATTATCATTCATACAGAGTCGTGTTTGTGACCACCCGGTGGATGTAAGTCTAATATTCACTCTCTTTTAGCTCTGTGTTGGTCTCCACCAACTCCTGAGGGAAATATCTGGCTGTTAAATGCTCCACTATGTTCACCAGCTAGTCGCTAACTGTGTCTGTCTGCTGTTTGGTGCTGAGCGAGTAGTGTACAGTGGGTATTCAGAGAAAAAAAAACGACACTATGAGAGCACTGAGAGTGAACTAAAACATAAACAATGAGCTAACACTTGCTATGAAGCTCTGTAAAGCCGAGGGGAGCTGCGGGTTCAGGTGATAATTCTCTGTAGATTCATTACTACGAGCACATTGTCACATTGTTTTCACGTTGTTATTATAAAAAAAAATCAATTATAGCCACTTTCAACATCGCAGAATTAAAGACGAATAATAAGAGTGTGCACAGCGCCAGATACAAGGAAGAAGATGTGAGAAACATCGAAGAGAAGCAGTGAAGACTACCGCATCTGCCACTTCCTAGTAGACAATAATAAAGCTGTTGACAAAGTGAATCAAGTGCTAAAACGCTGAGTATCACAGAAATGTTGCAGCACCAGGAGGGATCCCGGGACTGCAGCTGACACACACACCAAACGAAAAGTCAGCAAGGTGCATTGTCAGTCACATGATGGTGTATAGCACAGGGGCTTCACTGCCGGAATGAGATGTGAACTCTGATGCACCTCTGCAGAAGCTATAGGTAAAGGTAAGCAATAATAAATTAATGCATCCGCAATAAAGGAATAAGGACAATATTTGCTTGCTGAATTACTTTTGTCAGCAGTTGCATGTTGGGTAAGCTTTCCCCCGTGAACTGATTCTTTTCCCCTCTTTTCTTTTTTTTATTCATTTTAGTTTGCTGCTATTCTTGCTTATTATGCAGTGGCCTAGTTAGCTGGTGTTTCTCATCGCAGCACAGATGCTGGAAATAAAGAGGACTCCCTCGGTTGAGGATACGAGGAGAGAAGTGCTGCAGAGGAAGCAAGGAGGACTGAGCTCAGCAGTAGCAGCGGCGGCGGCGGCAGCAGGGCCTGGAGTTTTCAGGCAAGAACAATGAGGACTCTCACATTCATATCCATCTGGCTTCATAACTCCCACTCCCTCAGTCACTCAACCACTTCACTCTGGGTGCCCACTGGTATTCTAATGCACAAAAAAGCAAATGAAACATCAAACTCCAGACAGGAGCACAGTGCAGGCAACGGGTACGGACAGAGTAAACAGTAAAAAAGTGAGTGGGTACAAAGAGCAGTGGAGAGGATTTCTTCCCTCCGCAATATTTACAGCAGGTGGGAAAAAAAGCCACTTCAGCTAAACCTCTTTGTGGCAGGTGGGACTGCCTCACAGCTTGAAACAAACCTCCAAAGCTGCGTAAAATGAGGCGCTAGTCAGTAGGAAAATAAGCAATGGAGCCTTTCTCTGCCGCTCTACCGCCCTGAAATGAATAGAGTAAATAAAGTACACCATTCCTCCATCTTCACAGCCTCCCTATTTGTGCCACCATACAGCTCAGCTCCCTATAGGGCTCCCCAGTGGCTCTTGCCTTGCGTCCGCTGTGTTCCCTCTTTGTGAAAATGAATAGCCCCGGTCCACAGCTCCGTGGGATGAAGGCACATTGGCGCTGTAGGGACCTGTCCACCCTCAACCTTAATTATCTGCACACTGAGCCCACAAACTGTGGCAGGCAGGAAGCTGTGTGAACCTAACACAGTTCTTTCCGCTGCTCCTCTTGTGTCCTCTGCTCACATCTCCGCTTTTTTGGCTATAGGCTGCACCCCACCTCAGGTCCCACCTGTGGGCAAATTAAGCTTGTTTTACGGGCGATGCAGGCCATAATATTGGTTTCAGAAATGGCAAGTGGGACAGAATGATTGTGCTAGAGTGTTGACCTGAGCTTATAGGTGGCAGTTGCTTTCTAACACTAGTGTAACTAAAGTTGAAAGAAATGTGTTTTCCCAGTGGTTTCACAGTAATTGCTGTGTGTGCCTCGTGTTCTGTAATAAAAATCATGTGGCCTCGAAAAACTTTAGTCCCCTCCAGTCAAAAATGTTTTGTTACTTCACTTGGATGTTTGACCTTCACTGTGCAGAATGATGTATGTGCAGAGTTTGACACTAGAAGGCCGTTTACACATTAATCTGCTGAAGGTATGTATAGTAGTATGGAAATCAATCGCGGTCCAATATATAACTTAGAATCAGCAGGAGTTGTCTGGCATATATTGAGGAGAAGATGACAGCACACTAAGCTCCAGTGATTTTATCATCGATGCTTGGCCACACTTGGTCTTTCTCAAGGCAAGTTCAATACAAGTGTCAGATACAGACTTATACATCCCACACCTGGTGGTAATCCACAATTAGTGACATCATCAACAAGTTGCAAGGTCACACCTGAGTTCATCACAATCACTGAACATTAGAAAAAGTTAAAGAGAATTCTACATCAACATTTTTATCCATATATATCATATATATATATGACACCAAGAGACAAACCATAAAGACTATAACTTTTGGAGTTCATCCCAAACATATTCAGATGTCTCAATAACCACGTTTAAAGAGGACAATGTAAAAGTAAGGGCAACAAAGAGATGAACACATGCCCCTGTATTAATTTAGCCATCACAAACAATGTGTAGTTAGGGGCCCAAGCTAAACAATTTAATAATATAGGGACATTAGATGTAATACAAACAACATTAAAGATGATTTCATCAATAGGGAAAAAAGACAATAAGACTTCTATATACAGTATTTGACTAATTTGTCGATCATGTCACTGACTGTGGATTACCACTAGGTGGGGCTGTATCTGACACTTGTACTGAACTTGCCTTGAGAAAGTGTGGTCGAAACCTCGGTTATACAATAAAATAATTGGAGCTTAGTGTGAGCAGTTAAACTTTTGAAATGAACTTTTTTTTTTGCACATTCATATATTATGAATTTTTCAATGAGGGAGATGGAGGAGATGTAATTTTAAGAATATTTAACAAGGTAATTGAACTTTTTATGTGGTAGAACCATATCAGACACAAATGATTATTCAAAGCAGAGCATTTTTTAATGTCTTAAAACATATCTGGAGGGGATCTTTCTTGTGTCCTTACATGTATCTAATTGTATTAGTTGAGTTTTGGTGGTTGAAAGAACTACGACCTCAGAGTTTCAAAGTGAAGATCAAAGTCAACTACACATCAGCTGTAAAAGTTAATATTCCTTGCTGTAAAGCTTACGTCAGTACACTATCCATTCCCACTGTGTGACCTTACTTTGTACATGTTATTCCATCCTTAGAGATTTAATGTATAAATCTCCTCTTTTTTTAATCATTCAATTTGGGAGACAGCGACCTTGCCCAAGAGCACCACCCCAGAGACTCTCCAGAAGGGATTGAATCAGCAGATTTGTAGTTAACACATAATTAGCCTGGAATTCAAGGTTGTTCAAAGCTGCCATTTAAAACAATTAGAGACAATTAACAGTAACATTTGAAATATTATTAACAATATTACTGGCACTACAAATTATACATCATATTGCTGTCTATAGTACTGTAGCTTTTACTGCAGTCAGATGAACTTACACACAGTAGAGTGTGCTGGTGGTCAGAAGAACGAGCAGGATATCTTTCACTCTCTGTAAATGAGGATATTAAGTGCAGTCAGATTGGATACAGGCTAAAAAACTGACAAGCTGAAAACAATATTTTAAAACAGTGTTTTAAAATAATATAAGCATAGAGGTTCGGCAGGGCTTCATCTCTTTTTCATCCCTCCATCTATAAAACATTCATACAACAGCATCAGCAGGAGATCATCATTCCTCCTCCTCTGTGCTTTTGCTGAGTGGTGGAGGAGAGACTTTCAGCAGAAATATAGCAGTGCAAAGGCAATCAACTCGAAATATCTTTGCAATTTTCTCTCCTATAGGCTGAATATCCTTTAAAAAAATAAAAAAAGAGAGAGAACATTTCATTTCAGCAGGAATTACATGAGCAGTCGATCTCTGTATAGAGCGCTGTTCATCTGCGATGAGGTACCACACCCACGAATGCATGTATATGCCAACACACAATACAACAGATAAATGTGTCTGTGTGCACACGCTCACATAGACACTCCACCATCTACTGTAACCCCCTAAAACCTCAACATCCACACACACACACAACAACCATCTTATTACCACTGAGGAGAACAGGCTGTACCCTGAGGTATTACACTCTCCTCGGACTATTATTCTGAGATGGTCCCACCAGCTGCTTGGCTGTCACAGAGCGTCCCAAACTGTGGTCTGGCTTTGGAAATCCTTCTTCGATACCTGCATCAACATATTGCAGATTGCTCTGATTTGGGAGTGTGTTGTAAACAGATGTGTGTGTACTTTAAAAAGAGTGTCACAGAATCTAACATTTGATTCTTGCACAAGATGGTAATTTACCCAACCGGGTGTGATTTTGTTCAGCTCATCCATTTCAATAAACTCTGCAGCAGTGTTGTGTCTCGTCAGATTTGTTAAATGTATTTCATGTCATGTCCTAGTTTTAGTTTTATGTTAAGTTAAAGTCACTCACGTCTAGTCTCGTCCTGCACTTCCTGTTTTATTTTGTACTCACCTTTCCCTCTCGTTTCAGACTTCCTCCCTTTGTGTGATTTTCCCACCGTTGTGATTGTCTACCCCGCCCCTGATTGGTCTCACCTGTTTTCCCCTACCTCATGTATAAATAGTCCTTGTCTCCCTTTGCCCTGTGCCAGTTCGTCTTGTTCCGTCAGTGAAAAGAAGTGAGTCAAGCGTACCAGCAAATTTCCATGTCCCAGGTTTCTGTATCAGTCCATGTTATTTTTTGATCCTCTTTGTGAGCATTTTGTTTTGTACTTTTTTAAAACCTCCTTGGGAGCGTTTTTGTTTGTACTTTGGTATATCCTCCTCGTGAGCGTTTTTTGTTGTGTCTACTTCAGTAAAAGATTTTTGATACACCTTACACGGTCTGAAGAGTCGTGCAGTTTTGTGTCGGAGTTCATGACAAGCAGTATGATACCGAACGCCTCAGAATAAAGATCTTCCTCAAATATTGATTCATGCACTGCCTCGGTGTTGTTTGAACATGCATGTGTTTGTCAGTGTACTGTATATATTTGCACTGTATGTGTGATCCAAACTGAATTCTACTAACTAGCTGCAGGTTTAGCCACACAGTCTAAATTTATATTGCTCTTGAAGCAAAAGGTAAGGTAAATGAGGCCTTAAAATATACAAAAGGTAGAGGTGTGTGACAGAGGGGGTGTATATCACTGATCATAACTATAGAAGTCATTCAAGGCTGTCGGGTGATGTCTGTGACGAGCAAAAACTCTGTGAGCATCATTTAGAAACACTGGACAGTAAGAATTTGGCCAAGCAATTAAACCTGAATGAAACAGGATTAAATTGATGGTAAGATAGTTACACCACTAAAGTGAAATCATAAGCAAGCTCTTAAAGAGTTGAGAGAACCACAAAATAAAACTAGTCTACCACCATGCTAGCAGCTCTGTGAGGCTGTACCATAGGCAAAGCAGTGCTTTGAACTAAAAGCTAACATCAGCATGCTTACATGTGCACAATGACAATGCTAACATGATGCTTAGCAGGTAACGTTTACCATGTTAACCACCTTACTTTAGAGTGTTAGCATGCTAACATTTAATAATTAGCACTAAACACAAAGTACAGCTGAGGCCGGGGGGGGGGAGAACAAGTATTGGACAAATTAAAAATTTGACCTGATGATGGCGCTACATGAATAATTAAGTGATAACCAAAGTACTATTCATCTTAAGGGGACCATGAATGTCTGTACCAAATTTCATGACAATCCATCCAATTGTTGTGAAGATATTTCACTCACACCCACAAATGTCAACCTCGTGGTGGTGCTAGAGGGAGAGTCAGGTGATCACCAAACTCAGAAGGATTCATCTTCTGGGAACCATAAATGTTTGTCCAAAATTTAATGGCAATCCATCTAATAATTGTTGAGATATTTCAGCCTGGACCGAAGTGGTTTACCGACCGACTGTCAGACTGACATTGCCATCCACAGAGCCACGCCACTAGCAAGGCTAAATAACTATGAGTCATTTACAGCAAGTTTCTGAACAATGACTGATATCTGGAAATAATATAATTAAATCAGTATCTCAGGGTGACAGGCTTAAAAACAACATGCAAGCTCCAGATAATTAAGTTGTGATCATGAGAAATTGTCATGTCCAAAATAATAATGAGATAATTAAGGTGTGATCTTAACACCCGGTCAGCTCGTCTACAATCAAGTTTTGTTGCAGATTCACTTTATTGACAGCTGGCTGAAGCATCTTTTGCCTGATGGCTTGAACTGATTGTGATTAACAGAAGGTCGCTCCCGGTGTAACCATAGAGAAATCAGAGGAGCGGGGAAAAATACACCAATCTTGCATATCCACACCTCCATTCATCAAGCTCACAAAGGTCTGGAGAAAATCTCATCAAGAAAACAGAAGGCTTCACTAACAAGATAGTAGACTCAGGCAAGAACCAATGGAAATTGATGTCTGAAACAGGCTGAGAACGTTGAGGCAACGTATTATTTCAGTTCATATCGCTGGGAGGAGACTGTGTGACTGAGCAGAGCAAGAAAAGAAACACTGACACTGTAAACATGACTAATACCTCAGGGACACATCATCATATGATTTATGCTATCCACGTCGGGTTTGACTATGCAATATAATTTATGCTAATTATAGGGTGCTAAAAGCTTAAATTCACATCAGCAGCAGTCAGATCACATTACACGACACCACCTCTCAGCACAAGACAGAACAATATATTGTATTGAAACTGTGTGCTAGGGTACAAATTTTTTCAAGGTCAATACATTTGGCTTCATAATAAGTGCTGAAGTGCTTGGCAGCAGTTCAGAATAAACAAAGGGAAACCTGTTGTGGATGACTTTAAATAACATAACCTTGTGTAGCTTTAAAGTTACTGTCTCTTCCTGCATCTCTGCATCTTGCTTGCATCTTTTTCCATTGTGATAATGAATGCCTAATATTTACATTTTCACAGCAATTACCCACATAGATTTTACTAATGTGACCTTATTAGCGAACTCTGGCACTTTCCACGGTGCTTTGTTTTTCTAAAATCAACAGCACAGCCATTCCCAGTGAGACGAGAAAGGGCAGACTAGACTCTCACCTTGTTTGTATTTCTCTCCATGTGCATGAATAAATCACACAAAATGTTGTTTATTGAAGAGACCAGATGAAGAACCTGGAAGGTTTAAGATCAGAGAAAATCCTCTGCATCAAATAGCTTCGTAAATAAAGAGCAAGTGAGGTTAAGATTGATTGAGGAAGCATAAGCTAGGGATGAGGAAATAAAAGCAGATGTAGGCCAGGGAGCTTAAAGCCCCATCAGAGTTAGCCTGTACCAGCTTAAGACTTGACCCGCTATTGTGGTCTAACTCTAAGTGCTTTGTTTACTCTGTAGAGCTCATTGTACCATGGGAAGATGCTGTACAAAGTGTATAAATGAGACAAGCTTGCATACACTGAACCAGTAGCCAAAAGCGAGGCTGGCAGTCCTGAGCATCCAGGATCTGCTCTGTGGGAAAAAAAAGCTGTTCACTGTGAATTCACACTCATTACTGGATTACTTTGGGAGTTCACTGTGCGTGCATGCTGCTATCACCTAACTGCCTCTGTCAGTGGCTGCATTGAGCCGCCTGATTGTTAAATGCAGCATAACAGAAGTAGTGGTAGGTGAGATGTGGACCTATAACAGCACAAATATGTCATGTATGTCTGTTGATGGACAAAATCTTCAAAGGCTCAGTTCAATTGATTGATTGAAGAAACGAGGAAATAAGATTTTGACCTTTTAGAGAAAATGAAATAGAGTTACATTAACTGATTTCCTAAACCTGCAATAATTGACTTTTTGGCCACTTGCGTATTCCCCAAAATGTCTAACTTTTACTTTAAGTTGACATATGGTGGCAAACAGTTGCTTATTTACACATCCAGCAGACACAGAGCAACATTAGCATTTATTTGGAGTCGTGTTTCTGGCCACCTGATGAATGTCAGTCCAATATTCACTCTCTTTTAGCTCTGTTTTTGGTCTCGACCCACTTTCCCTTTGGGAAATATCTGGCTCTTTAGCTGCTAAATGCTCCACTATGCTCACCAGCAAGAAGCAGCTGGCAGTATATAGTGGGTTTTTAGAGCTTTCTGCTAAAAACAGCTGCCTCTCACAAATGATAGCAGTGAGAGTGAACCAAAACAGTAAAATGACAGGATGGAAAACCACAACAATGAGCTGAAACTCGCCTTTGTACAGCTGAGGGGAACTGTCGGATCTGCCTGTACGACGTTGTTTCTAAACCACTGAGCAGGGAAGTTTGAGCTAGCATGGTTAACCCTCCATGTTACTGTGGGCCATGAACTGCTGAACACATCATTGCAATTCAGTCAGAACTATAAGTCTGAGCATAAGCACAGTCTCAGTACAGTTAAACTCAAGTCAGTGCAGATCTGTGTTGATAATAGCTGAGTTCTGGCATTGAAAAAAATTGGACCAAAACTTACTGTTCGGCCTCCCGGAGCTGTTGTGGGCCAAATTTAGTGCAACATATGTGATGAGGTGTGCTCATCCAGTCTGTCCTAACATTCAAGCCAGGATTTTTCCTCAGCACCCGCCCACAATGGATTTTTATCTAATGCTCGGCGATGGGTAGACACAAAAGTACTGTAGAGTTTTCCTGTTACTGGGTTATAATTTGTTCAAAAGTCACCTAGACATTACCATGATAAAGGAACTGTACAGTAAGTCAGCTAAGGTGAATTAAAAGGCAACAGGTGATGGCTGGTTGCACGCAGTAACTGTTTGTCCTCAGCACCACTGAGGTATTGAGTGATAGCTGCTGGAGCGGAAGGCTCTGATGGATGAGTGGCTATTGAGGAGAGGGTGGGACGGCAGGGTGGCAGTTTGCCACCTGACAAAAACAACAGCTAGCAGTTAGGATCCATCCATCTTTATCTCTGCTGCACCCATTCATAAACACACACTAACACGTTTCTTCATAGTTTTGTTTGTGTCAAGTGGGTGTGTGTTTTTTGTTTCACCTCTCCAGCATTTGGAGGTGGGGCGGATAACGAAAGTCTCAAGAGGTAATGAAGATTTAGGGCTAAGGTGAAGCTGTGAGGGAGGATCGTTGGAAGATATGTGCATAGATGGGTGATGGGTGATTTTAATCCACATTTGTATGTAAGTTATGCATTCTTGGGTGTTCAACTGTGTCTTCGAAGAAAGACTGTCCAAAACTATGCTCCGTAGTCCCCATCTGAACTATAAACATGTCTATGGCCAGCTTTTTAAGCTTATGCCACCTTAATGCTGGGGGTGAAACATCAGAGATTTCTTACAACCTGGCAACCCAAAGAAATGCTTATAACTGGTCAATGAAGCATAAGCAAATTATTTATTGACCATTATAAAGTGGTGCCCTAAAATACTACTAGACTATTGTAAGTGGGAAAAATATTTCTCATGTTAGCATTCAGCGTTTAATATCTCATCCATCGATGATATCTGATATTGACATAAGCACAGTGCCAAACAGGGAGAAGATTGAGAGTGGGTGCCAGTGGAAGAGCTTTAGGGATCTAATTTAGCTGTGGGTGTGATTCTAGCATGATTAGTATTTATATGACACATCATCCACATTAGGCAGTGCTTCCCTGTTCCACATGCCACTCTTGATCTTCCTCTATCCTCCCCGTTTCAAAGACATGGCACATCGGTGATGGGCACCATCTGGCACTCACTTTTGGCACGAGTTTGGCTCTGTGATTAGTGCCAAACAGCATGAACAAGGGATCTCGCTCTCCCTCTTCTCTCGGTGTGTCTCTCGCTCCCGCTCCCTCTGTTTCCCACCCAGCCCTATATCTGTCATTTCTTCACACAAACAAACTCACGAGTGGATGGATACACATTTGTAAGGACATATAACAATTTTACGGTTTCACATCTCCCGTGAATGGTCTGAGACGAATGCGGTTTTTAGATGTATGCAGTGATAACGCTTCACGTACCACTGTAACAGTCGTGCTGTCAGCGGTGCGAGAGAAAAAACAAAGTATATGGAACAAATAATACTCATTTCTATTTTCTTGTTTTCTTGCTGTGAAAATCTCCTGCCCCTGCTGGCTGAACATTTCCTCTGTGTAGTTTCAAATGAATGAGACTGATGCCAACAGTGTATTTTCTCCTTCTCCCCTGTGAGATGCCTGTTGCTCCGTGGCTCAGCCCTGAAGTAAAGAGATGGATTACTGCAGAAGAACTGCCTGCCCTGCCCTTTACACATTTCACACACCACTTCTCCATTATCAGCCTCATCCACAGGGGAAGCGATGCGCATGTGCACACACACACACACACACACACACACACACACACAGACATAGGTCTGAAAGCTCTGACAGGGTTGTTAGCAAAAGGTCAGAGTCAAGAATCTGACAAATCTTTCTTTAGAGAAACGAGAACCTCTCATATCCAGTTAAACTGAAAACACACCAGCTCTTATTTTCCTCTCTTGTTGTCTTTCAATAGGTTTCTATATATCTGTGTGTCTCTCTCTGTTTCTCTCTCTCTATTTTTGGTTTAAGATACACAGCCAGGAAGAGATCTGTTTGTGTTCGGATCAATGGTATGATGACAGATATGGACAACATGGCGAACATGGCAAATCCACGCTCTGCAGTCAGAAGATTATCCTGATGTTGCTCAGCTGAAGGGACTTAACCTCGGGGTTCAATAAGTGCAGTATTGACTGATCGATAAGCTAGGTAGTGATTGATTATTTGGTGTAAGATTTATACAGTTTGTTTTCTTTCTTTAAAGCATAAATACTCCAATATTTTGAATTAATTTAGATAGTTCTCATATTTTTTATCGCATCAACCTTCATTTTGATACTATTTATGGCTGGCCTTTTTCAACAATACCCATTCAATGTGTTTCCATTCTGTAATTGCCTCTATATGTGGTACTTTATACCTCTATATATGGTCCACCTTTCCCACGTGGGACTGCGCGCCCACGCAACTGGGATATAAAGGAAATTCTCCTAGAAATTTCGTTTATGTACAGCAGCAAATATGTTTTGAAGGAAACATAATGCCACCCAGATTACATTTTGTATTAACACAATGATGAATCATTGTTAAAAAAAAAGGTATTTTCTAAGTCGCAAAAAGTATACATTTTACTGATACAGAACGCATCAGTAAAATGTTCGCCAGTTCACATGACGACGTATTTCATTTGTTTTCCTTTCATTGTCCACTCTTACAACACAATATCCGCTTGTAGCAAACAAAGCTTTAATAAACTTATTTATGGTTATATTTAGGCACTCACAGCACTTTGTTAAGGTTAGGGGAAGATCGCGGTCTTGGTTACATATGGAAAAAATCAAAAGTGACTTGAAGCACAAGACAGTATGCGTTTATTAACATTTAACTAAAACCACGAGATTTCACTAACCTTAACCAAAGTGCTTTTGTTGCCTAAACCTAACCATACGCAGGACTCAAGATTTGAACCCTGGTCTCCAGTGTCAAACCCCTGCACTGTGTATGCCCACCATCCACCCCGACAACCCCCCGATGAGTCTCGTAGCATTTCCCACTCTTGAATAAATGTTGCTGGGGAACATAATCCAGGCAGCAATTTTGCTACAAAGCGTTTTCCTTCCAAACGTAATTGGGAAAACAATTGTCTGTCTGCTGTTTGGTGCTGAGCAGGTAGTGTACAATTGCTTTTTAGAGCTTTTTCACTAACAACAGCTGCCTGCTGTGGCCAAAAAACGACGCTTTAAGAGCAGTGAGAGTGAAGTGATGGACAGATAAACAATGAGCTGAAACTCACTACAAAGCTCCATAAAGCCGAAGGGAGCTGCAAATTCAGGTGATAATTCTCTGGAGGTTCATCATATAATTGTTATTATAAAAATATTGATTATAGACACTTTAAAGAAAGATTGTGGTTACTCGCTACATGCTAATCCACCACCCTGACGTAGAGGACACACTAATTCCTGCACTGACGTTGAACTTCAGCACTGGATGTACATTTCTACAGATACTGGGCTGCGTGATTTGTTTTTTAAAGTTGCTTTTAAAATTCATATTATGTCTTCTCTGTCTTTTACACACACAAACACACACACGCTCACAGGTTTTTTTTGTCATTTGTTTTGTTTCTTCTTTCTGTCTCTTTTGCTTTGTTGCTTCTCCAAATACAGATGCACTTTCCCTCTCCTCCTTCCTCTTAACCCCCTGTATTTTCCCGGGAATTCATTTTATATTCTATTCAGTCATGTCTTTTCACTCCCCGTTATGATAATGGCAGAGAATTGTCAATGTTTAATGAATGGCTGGAGGCTGGATACAGGTTCTGAAATATCCCTGTGACCGTGAACATGAGAAGTTCATCTATAATTTGCTCACACATCTCTGTGTTTCGGAGGAGCTCATCTAAATGTGCACACACTGAGGCGCAGATTTATTTTGGACAAGTTTCTGCTCATTTGCACACTGTATGTATAGCGCAGATGTTTCCCTCAATAAACTGTGCACAGAAACACCTCAGGTTCTGGTTCATTTGGCTGTGGAAGGGAAAGCAAAGCTGTAAGTAACTGCCTAGGCAATCTTTCCTACTCACCTCCTCTCTGACGCTGCGCTCACTCCTCTTTCCTGCTGCTCATATACCCAATCCAGAGCTGCAAGTTTGCACCGCTTCTCCTCATCCCCATTTAGGTGTGAAATGTATTTATATTGAAAGCGCAGGAAAACTGAGAAATGGGGGGAGAGCGCGGAGGAAGTGACACGAGCAATCTACTGGAAAAGGCGTCTCTTTCTGATGTCTGTAGAGTACCATATTCCTTCTGGATAAAACCAGGACAATGAGAAGCTGTCAGTAGCTATGGGCCAGTGTTGGAACCATGTAGAGAGTATTTGAATTGGACTGCTATGCCCTTCTGGGCCACATGAGAAAGTGAATCAAAGGCGGTGAAAGGACACGTGAGCCCAAGCTGAGAAGTAGCACTCTGGAGACGGGGAAGTAGACAGAAGCACATTATAGAGGGCAGGAGTGGTGTGAATGAGGGCTCCATGCACCACAGCCCACAGCTCTTAACACTGCCTTGAGTGACAGCAAAGACACAATACATTGTTCTTACTAGATTCTGCACTTTAGAGTACAATTTATCAATTTTCCCTTGACTCAGTTGCACAAAAAAATGTTATTCATGTTATTTCCCCACACACTGTTTATAATTTTTTTTAACGCAATCAATTAGTTCTCTCTGAAACTTATCAGGCTACATTATACTGGCCTGTTTAACCATGCAAGACATGCGGCGGCGCTCCATCATGAGGATCTATTGGACAAACGTGTCTGGCAGCCATCCTTTACCCGCACCGAGCCAACGGAGAGAGATGTCTCCGGGTCTCCTTTAACACTATTATTACTTTTTAAAATCTTTTAAAGCCACTGTGATTCATTATTAATGTGGATGAATATTGAGTGCCTAGAGTTAGGCATTTGTTAAAAAAGAAAATCAAAAAAAAGAGAGAGTGATAGAGAGGAGGAGGTACGGAGAGTGAATGAGAGAAAAAAAGTTGGAGATATTGAGATGCATGAAGAGTCATCCCAATTTCCTTCCCCGTGCCCAGTCTCTAGAGCCTCTTATGCTCCACCAACTCACTCTCTGGTCTATCGTAATCGAAGGACAGCGTGCGAGTATCCAGTCCTGTCATGCGATGTTGTGTCAGTGGAGATGTGCGTCAGGAGGCGCTGATTCATGATGGGTGTGTGGTGACAATGGCGAGTGATGAGTTGTTACTGTAGGCGCTGTCACAAAATGTTCGTCTCAAGCCCTCCCAAAGGATCAGTCTATAGCCTTCGTCCTACGAGTCTTGGAGACTCAGTAAAGGAATCCTCCACCCTACCACCACCGCGCCTGGCATGCATACGCATATCACTGATGTGAAGAGGCATTCATTGACAAATAGGATGCTTAAAAGAGTCAGCACAGACTGTAAATGAGAGGAATAGAGAGAAAACAATACAAGTGTGAAATGAGGCCACAGAACTGGTATAAAACAAGCATGAGTGGCATCCCCACAGATAACAGTCAGCCAGCAGGAAAGAGAAAGAGCAAGAATGCTTCCTCAGCAACCTTTTTTCTCAATTATCTGCTGTTCAGTGAAGGCGATGACGGATTGTGTTTGAAAAAAAACAACTTAGTGGACTCATAGTTTAGCTGAAAAGGTATGGTCCAGAGAGTCATTAATCTATCTCAGAGTAGCAGCCCATCGAGCTCCTCCAGCGAAATGCGTGATCGAGCAATAGACAGAGCAGCAGCAGAGATAAAGCAGCAGAGCACAGATCTGATTAGGCTGCCGTCTACGCACTCTCCGCAGGGATTAAGCACAACAGTTCCTTGTTAGACCTCCCTACTTTGTTCCATACAGCCCCGTTCGCCATTAGCAAAAAGAATAACAGGGAGAAAATCACAACTCGACACGCTAATTAACAGTCCTGCACGGCCACACAATCAGATTCACGTATTCACGATATGCAGTTAATGTGCCACTGCTGCTGGATAAATAACATCAGATACATCATGCATTATTCTTCCTGTAATGTGAGACCCTTAAAAACCAGAACAAATGAAGTGCTTATTTATGAGTCTTGGTTGGGGACAAAATGTTCAAAATGTTACATTCTGTAGCCACTAGTATCTACATTTGCATGCTTAAAGTGTCATTAGCATTTTTATATAAGCTTTGTCCTGAAAGACGTCCTGAGTAACTGCAGAACAAAGCTAACACACTTAAACACACATGTATCATAATAGTTTCTACTTAACATTTTTATATGATTTTTGTTTGACTTTTACTTGTGTTTTCTTTTTTAAATGTTGCTATTTTACTGCTATCTTATTTAAAGTAAAACGATTTAATTTTCTCCTTTAGGTTTTTTAAATTAAAAAAACAAACAAACCACACAATCCACACGTATGATATTATCATAATGTATAAATTTGTGCTTATTCCAGGACTTAATTGAAGTTATAATGCTCACACATGCTCAAAGTCAATAGGCTTGTTTTTTTAGGATATTTTAGGAATTTAGGATTTTCACTAGAATTTAAAGTTGCATTAATTTAATTTTTGGCCACTGGGGGCAGCACAACAAGCTGTAAACACAAAATTAACATCACCTGATAAAGTTAATATGGAACTTGTTAGCAAACAGTTTCATATTTACACATCAAGCAGACACAGAGCAACATTAGCATTAATTTGGAGTCATGTTTTCACTCAGTATTCACTCTCTTTTTTAGCTCTGCTTTGTCTCCACCAACTCCTGAGGGAAATATCTGTCTCTTTAGCTGCTACATACTCCACTTTCTGCTGATGGGCAGGTAGTGTACAGTGGGATTATCAGAGCTTTTTAATTGAAAACTTGGGATGTAAATCTGTATCTGTATCTGTTTATGTCGCAACATTTTTTTGTATCTATACCGGAAGTGGATATGGCTTATAACGGAAGTTGTTAGAAATTGCCTAGTCTGCTTCACTTTGGGCTGTAAATTGTTTTCTGCCATTTAT
Source organism: Macquaria australasica (assembly GCA_005408345.1). Taxonomy (NCBI): domain Eukaryota; kingdom Metazoa; phylum Chordata; class Actinopteri; order Centrarchiformes; family Percichthyidae; genus Macquaria; species Macquaria australasica. The sequence goes on from SEMN01000404.1 coordinate 392,390, forward strand.
ATTTAGATGCCAACAAAATATAGAAAATAATAATAATATTCTAACCATGTAACTGAATTAAACAATCAATGAAACTTTTTTTTTTTTTTTTAAAGAAAACCAGTAAAAACAAGTCTAAATTGAGTCTAAATAAAAGCTGTGTAACTGTTACTGAATGGTGGAAATAGAAGTGGAGGTGTTAACAGTGAGGAATTACTAGTCAGAATTGCATTGACCATAGTGCGTGATTTAAAAACAAACTGTGTCTATAATGAACAAAGCCCAGATGAAATATACAAATATTACCACAACAGTTAGGATGTTTTTTCATTAGAGTGCATTATCTGTTCATATCAGAATAATATATTTGTTTACATCCCCACTGAAAACAGCTGCGATATGAGAGCTGTGAGAGTGAACCAAAACAGTGAAGTCGCAGGCCAGAAAACCAAAAGCTGAAATATACTAAAACGCTCTGTAGAGCTGAGGTTTACTGCAGAGTCAGGTGATAATATCTGTGGGTTCATCACTACTGTAAGAGCGACCTCCTTCCTATTACGTAGTCATTTGATTTATTGTTAATATAAAAATAGATTATAGCAGCTTTAAAATACAGTCCTACGACATTCGTTTTACTGAGGTCAAATCTTTTTAGTGGTTTGTTGGGCGAGGACAAATCTTCCTGCATGCAATTTATTCTCATTTTTCCAAATAAGTTCCTGCCTGAGCTTTTTCAACTAGATTGATATTGCGTGGGGTGCTGAGTTGTGCTTTTCTTTGAGGGCTAAGACTTCTTCAAGAGGCTTTTTAATTGATGGAATCTGTCCTGTCAGATTTTATGGCTTTTCCATCACTCACTCCTTTTCAGGCTTCACTTTATCTCCTTTTTCTCCTCCAACACCTTTTTTTTTTCCTCTATCGCGGCCAAATTCTCCTTTTTAGACTCAGCTCAACTCGAGCCTCAAAGAAAAGAAAATCTCCTCCCTTTTCAAAGCAGGAAAATCCTCTTGTCGCACATGAAAGAAGCATGTCGACTTGACAGGTCGATTGAGTGATAAGTCTTCATCTGACCGTAAAACAGTGGCTCTGAATGTCGACTAAGGAGTGTAATATTAAGTGTAATATTTCAGAACAGCCACCAAGGAGAAAAACACATGATGGTACAGTACAACATGCCAGAACGATAACTTATCCTCTGTCACGTTCCTCTCTCAGTACAGTCCTCATCTGTATATCTTATTCCCTTTCTTCAAGATGAGGAACTATCGCTGCTTCATACTGAAATTCCTGAGCAGTAACCCTCACTGTAATATTCTCATCTTTCAAGATGAAGCTGTATTTAGTTTCTGAATGAATCCTCTTCTTTATGGGCTATTTCTCCCTCTGCTCTCTCTCTTGTTTCATTTCTACATCTCAGATCTTTTCTCACAGATCTTTTTGCTTTCTGCTCTGTTATCCTCAACTGTCTTTCTTCTTGTCCTCCCCCACTGTCTTTCTTCTTCATCTTCTTCTTCTCCATGCTTCTTGATTGAGGAGCTTTGCACACACACACTATAAATAAATTACTGAAAATAACCAGATTAGGATACCGGCTTCATTGAATCATTTATGTGGTTTACAGTAATTTAAACTTCAGCAAGAATATAATTTGTTTGCTGATCCGGTTCATGTCGAGGATGTGTTGAAGCTACAGGAAACACCTTATTAGCGCTACAGAATAATGCATAATAAATGAGTGAGTAGGTGAGTATGTACAATCAAATCAGTGAAAGCAATCTAAGTCTAAGGTGTATACATGCCACATTTCACAGCTCCAGTCCAATTAAAAAGACTGATGATGAAACTGGGCCTGTTAATTGGGTTATGCTTTCTCAGATTTATGACATAATTTGACTGACATAACGCCTCTCAGGTGTTTACATGAAAGTTTTAATAATCAGAGAACTGCCTTAACCCACAACACTGTTAAGTATTATACTTGAAACACGACTTTCTGAGACATCTACATCATCAACAAGATCAATAATTACTAGACAAACCTATTGCACACGATCTGGCACATGCTAACTGCCCTCTAGTGGATTATCAGTGTAATGCAGGAAGTATAGGGCTCTTATTTACCAAATTCAAGATGGCTGCCTTACCATGCTAGTCAATTTGCTAATATTGAAAACGTAGTAATTCTTACCAATATTTTGAGATAAACATTTGCTTGATTGAAGCGGCACATGATTGCCAACAATTGTGTACTTTATTTTGTTATAATATGTTGAAAAATCAAATATGATACAGTAGGTATTTAAGGTATTTTCATGATCATTGTCTTGCATTTTAAATGCTTTTATGGTTTTAAATGTCATACTCTCTTTTCATTATTTAATTAAACCAATTAAAGATAAAATTGTATCTTTATAAGAAATTTTAAGTGGAAATTGGGGTTTTTATATATAGTTTTATATATATATAACCTTCCCCGTGATAATTGTGGGAACACCAGATTCTCTTCAGAAGTCAGCAAGTGGCAAAGTAAAAAGTGAAAAGGTGGAGGTAAGTAGAATTTAATACTTTGATAAGTATAGAGAAGAACAAAATCACTGTCTGATTCAACACAACTAATAAAGAGCTATAAATCAAACTTACAAAACTGTATGCAGACACAATACGTAGAGGAGAGTAAAGAATAAAATATAGACAATAAATTAAAATTAGGTGCTATAAAGTCAGTGTACACACATGTTTTGTTATGTGCATTACTAATAAAATAAAATAGCAATAAATAAATAAAATAATTAAATATATACAAATATAACAGATCAACATTTATAGTATGTGTGCATGTAAGCACTCTGAATGTCATCCCTCCTCTCTCTCTCTCCACTATTTCTTTCTCCTCTGCAAGATTTGGTTCTTCTACTAATAACCCTTGTTTTTGACATTTACAACTAATAGACAGGGATTTCAATTTCATAGCAATCCACACTTTTCTTTTTGCCTTTCTTCACCCTCCTGTAAAGTGTGAAATCCTGTTTCTTAATTGATTGATTTCAATTCAAATCTGGGAGCGGAATGATTATGCAGTAACTCTGTGTATGTGTGTGCGTATGTGTGTGTGCATGTGTGTGTGTTTGTGTATTTGACACTGTGTGCATCTGTGTGTGTAAAAGAGAGATAAGGAGAGTAGAGAAATGAGAAGCGTAGAGGAGAAGGGAGGAAGTGGGCACACGGGTGCACAACTTAGGTCTGTGTTGTTGTTCACCTCATTAAATCTGAGAGAGAGAGCATGAGAGAGTGCGTGTGATAAGTCTTAATAAATATCTTATAACTGTGTTCAGTGATCAAACCTGCAGCGGTGTTTGTGCAATGAGTGGCCGTACTCTGAGTGCTGCATCCGGCTGTGCTGTCACACAGAGCAGAACGACAATCCTACCAAGCCATAAAACTGAACTCTTAAAACTGATGTGATTTGAAATGACAGCGTGATGTACATAACTGTGCACCGAGACACGCAGTGTGCTCTTTTGTAAAACAAGCGATAAATATGCAGGAATCACAGGAGGACACATCCATCCACATACCTGTAGATGATGCAGGCACAGTCCCTGCAGGTCCCGCAGTTCTCAATGTCCTGTCCGGTCCTGTAGGAATGTCTTCTGTTGAGAAGCACAGAGATGACATATCAGGGGTAAAAGAGTGATGTTGTGTGTGTGTTTGTGTGAGCCCATAAAGACATAAGGTTATCATTTCCCTTGTTGAACCAGATTTCTGGCACACACGTCCCTGCAAATATACCAATCTCCTCTCTGAAATCACCCCTGATCATTTTTTAATGAACGATACCCCTTCCAACAGGCTCAGGCTATTACGTAAACCATGAGTCACTACATCACTCCAGGCATAAAATAATGCTTATGAGGTAAAAGTCAAGTCTGCATGCATTAGACTTAGCCCCGTCACTGAATTCTTATACTGAAACACGCAAGATATGTCACTTTATGAGACAGAAGGCCATGCAGTCACATGTTCGAATGTCTGCAAAGTATAGTGTTGGCATTAGTGTTAACGGTGTTATTTGGATTACGCTGCTCAGATATCAGTCAAGCCTTTCCGTGGATTCGTAGACACACATCCATCCATGTCTATCGTTTCCTATCCAAGAGTTCTCTCGTCCCCGCATCATGTACTATTTTGGTGTGATAAGGCGGGAGAAATTACTAAGCAGCTTACAATGTAGGAAGCAGATTAATTAAAGACTTGATGAGAATGGTAAAGGGTTTACACTAAGAGGCATGGCGCATCTGAAACCACCAACATGATGACAGCCAAATGCTGATTTCTATCTATCCCCGCCTGCTGCATACATGCATGAGGAAAGTGCTGCCGCAAAATGGGTGAAACCAAGCTCCCAAACGGCTCCCTGTGGTCTGACACGACATCAATTCTTCATCGAGAGCTGAGATTGAGATCGAGATTGAGAGTTGCATGACTGACATGAGACTTCATAAAACTAACGACAGATGCTCCCCTGCCTTCTGTCTTGCATTCAATTTGGTACTTCTGTTTCTCTGTCTGTTGCTCACCCTGCCACTTCTGTCTCTCTTTCCTTCTCATTCTCACCAAATTCACATTGTGTTCTGTCCACACAGCTTTGTTGCCAAAGTATTTACAATGCTTACAATGCCGGGATTGGCTATAAATAGAGAAGCTGCATCACAGCAAAGCTTAGGCACAACAACCATCTATCTGTAATATTCGTAGCACATGATGCAGCGAGGTTATTACTGCTGGGTTGTGGATATTCCCTTTTTGGAGAATAATCTGCCTACAACAACCCACTAGTCTCCTCCATTCCAGGAGAGAGGAGACAATCTTTTAGTGCAAAGCTATGATCACATTATCATGTCTGCCCCTCATTTGTTTTTGTGTGGAGAGAACCAGATTCTCACATGAGAAATTAACTGTCTGGGAATAAAACAGCAGGCACTTAGGCTACATGCTGACATTTACTTTCCAGGTCTCCAAAATACCAGGCACTCATAATGTAGGTAGTCCCACTGTTTGTTCTTCTCTCTCTCCCTGTTCGTTCGTTCGTTCGTTCGTTCGTTCGTTCGTTCTTTCTTTCTTTCTTTCTTTCTTTCTTTCTTTCTTTCTTTCTTTCTTTCTTTCTTTCTTTCTTTCTTTCTTTCTTTCTTTCTTTCTTTCTTTCTTTCTTTCTTTCTTTCTTTCTATCTATCTATCTATCTATCTATCTATCTATCTATCTATCTATCTATCTATCTATCTATCTTTGTTTAATTTAATAAGGGTTAACAGAAGACTGAATGTTAAAGTTGGCCACATATTACCAGATGGCTTTTCACACTACATTTGGCCCTGGGCTGAGAGCCCCCGTTAGCCCTGGGTTTACAGCTCCATTATCTTCCAGTCATTTCACATTTACAACATCAAATGTGGGATGGCTCCTCTTTTGGCCCAGGGCTTTCACACTACATTTAAACCCAGACAAACCCCTTTCAAAACCCTTGATTTAACCTTGGGCTATGCAGCATTTCACACTACTGTTAACGCTACCTTTGAACACCACCTTGGACATGTGGTGCAAAGAATAATACTCTGATCCTCGGCCATCTACTCTACGATGTGAAATTCTTGAATTAAACACCTGGGGTACATTTTTAACCTTTCAAACGTGAAATGTGGTATAAGTTGACCCAGGAATAGTCTAATTCAAGTTAACACTGGGGCTAACGTATGCAAATGTGAAGCCTCATACTAAACCCCACTCCAGAGCCAGGTTATCCCTGACATCGTCAAGGTTAGCACCAAACACACATGGTTAAGATAATTTTGTGTGAACTGAGTTTAGTAACAGTTCTCACATCAATTCAGTGAAGATGGACTTTCATTGTCCAAACAAATTGTGTTGACATGGTTACTGTGTACCTAAAATGTGTGCAGTGAGCCCCCGAACACACTAACTTTGGGCTCTGATTGTCAAGTTTTGATCCCGAACATTCCTGGAAAACGGCCCTGCATTAAAATAACACAATTGGTGGTGGTGAGACAATGAAATACAATGCAGGAAGGCAGGTTTGAGTAGTTTGACGGGTTATCAGACGCCAAAACACTGAGGAGCAGTACATAATACTATACGAAAGGATTTTATAACTCTGGAAAGTTATCACGGCAGCAGTCATTTTATCTTTTCTCATGATGATAGCAAGGTAAACAGTAGAAATATGGCGTTCACGTTATAAGGTAATCTACTCGCAATGTGTGCTTGCAGGTATTTGACTGGCCACTGCAGCGTCTTGCCAGATGAAGCTGCATTGTGTTGTGACAAAAGTGAGCCATGGTCAACTTTTTGCCAAACCACGCAGCCTTAGTGTGAAACAAAGTTAAGCTAGTCTTTCTAAAGGCTTAGCGGGCGTTCAGACCGAAAACCAGTGAGACATGAAATACAACTGAGAAAGTCCAGTTTGTGCAACAGATCCACGTCTTAAAAAGGCTTATTAGACGCTATTTGATTGGCCACTGCAGCACCTTGCCAGGTAACGTGACGTCACATTGCGAACCCTGCATTTTCTTGCAGGAGCTCTCTATTTGGCACCCTCTCTGTGTCGATGGACTGGTCACATTCAAAGTCAGCCCAGGGCTAATTAAATGCAAGTGTGAAAAGTCTTCAGAGCAACTTATGTCAGCAGCTGCATGTTGATAATCTTATAGTAATATGGTAAGCATGCCATTATGTAATGTAATGCGTATTACGACCTGGCAAAGGTCTGATTGAGCTCAAAACATTGTTGATTAAAATAGATTTGTGGTTTGGAGTCAGTGTGCAGGTATTACCTTTTCATTCTTACAATGTCTACTGCCAACCAAAATGAAATATTGCCTCACCCGTCTCTCTCAGCTTCCTTCTTCTCAAGGTCTTGAATGACATCCAGCAGGACCTTAATGGTGTTCTGGCTGGTCTCCAGGACCCCCTCCAAGCTGTGGAGCTGGTTCTGCAGGCTACGGATATCATGCAGTGGTCCGTTGGGACTCAGGAGCTTTTCTGTTACCCTGGATGGGTCCAGTTTACACCTGGCCCCAGACACCAACCCTCCCAGAATTTCCTGGACCTGTCTTAGTGTGTCAGCCTGGGTGGCAGTCAGGGGCCCAGCTGTAGGCCGCTCTCCAGAAGCAGAGCACCCCCTGGCTCCAGAGCAACCCTGCTGGTTTGGAGGGAGTGGGTGTTGGCTGTTGGGGGTGTTGGGCCTGGCGTTGGCTCCTGAGCAGAGCATTTTGTGTAGTGCCCCAAGCTGAGCCTGGGCTGAGCTGAGACAGCTGGGCTTAAAACAGGCCTTGGCAGGAGAGGAGGAGGAGGACTGCTTCTCTCCCTTTATCACAGCGACTGGCGGAGTTTGAGCTCTGTGCTTCAGAGAGCTGGCTCTCTCACAGAGCTTGGGTGAGTATGTACATTTTATATCTTCCTTTTTCTCCTTTTCCCTGTCTTTATCTTTCTTGCTGCCCTTGCTGTCTGCCCTGAGCATGGGTGTTCGGATTGCAGGACCTGGTGGATCACTTCCATTTTTGCGCGGTGTGTAAGGTGGAGGTGGTGGGGGAGGAGGTGGAAGTCGAATGCCCCTCTTATCCTGAGCGTTGTACGGGGCCTGAGAGGGGGGGGTGTATGGTGGCGCAGCACGAAATGTGGAAGCGTACAGAGGAACAGCTTTAGTTGGTGTTGCACACAGTTGCGCATTTGGAAGCGTGGACGCATATGTTTTCACAAGTGGAGGCGGAGAAGTGCAAGATTTTAGTTTGGGGACTGGGGAGGTGTAGGGGGTTATGCCTGTGTTTGCAGAAGAGGTATTTTGCAGAGCTTGACACGGGATGTTGCAATGAGATACAGTTTGTATGAGAGTGGTATAAGAAGGTGATGTAGAATTTGGGTGAGGGGCATGTGGACCAATCGGATGTGTGGTAGAGTAATATGATATGGAGGTGCAAGACAAGGCAGTTTGAGTTACAAAGGTACAGGGTGTTGGATTTGTAGGAGGTGTAGCATTTAATGCTTTGTGTGGTGGTTGATGTGTTACATTTGGGGCAGTAGCTGGATTTTTGGTGGGGTCAGAGGGAGTTACATTGGGGGTTATAGTTGGGGTAGGGGTAGAACAGGTTAGGGGAACTGATGATACTATGTTTGAGATAGGGGAGGTGCAGTTTTGGGTGGGGCATGGTGGTGCAGTTGAGGAAGGACTGGAGCAGACAACAGCTGTGCTGGGGGTTGTTGGTGGTGACACGACAGTATAATAGGGGATAGGGTGTTGGACGACAGTAGGTGCAGAAGTGGAGCAAGGAATGGACAGTGCTATGGGTGGAGGTGGGGTGGTGCAAGCTGGCTTGGCTGGAGAAGAGCATGGCGGCTTAGCGCAGTGTTCAGGGGTCTGTGTTGGTGCACTTGTAGGCGGGGGAGAGGTACAGTAAGGCACAGTAGATATTTGGGTGGTGGGAGGGTCTTGAGTCGCAGTTGGGGATACAGGACTCTCAGATTGAATTTGCATTGAGCTGGGTGATGCTGTCAGAGGTGGGGAAGCGCAGGGGCTGCAAGTTTGTGTCTGGGTAGTGCAAGGTTGATTATTTGGAGGGGAGTGACAGGGCGAGTCTGTTTGTATTTGAGTGGTGCACTGTTCAGCATTTGGAGGTAGGGCTGGACAAGAGTTGGTGATTTGAATTTGAGTTGTGCATTGTTTGTCACTCAAAGACTTATGTTGACTCTCAGTTTGACTTTGGGCGGTGCAATACTTTGAATTTAGAGGTGTGGAAGGGCTCTCAGTTTGAACTTGAGTGGTACAGAGTTTGATATTTGAGGGTTGCGGGGATGGCCTGGGGCTTTCAGTCTGAGTGAGAGTGGTGCAGTAGTGCACTTCCTTTCCAGGATCACTTGTTGTCCTATTCAGCCGCTTCCTCCTCCTGACCACCGAGGGAGTGCTGCTTCCCTGACGCTTGGGGCCATCTCGACAGGATACAGAGGAACAGTGACATGGCTCAGTGTTGAGAAGGACTGAAGGGGGACAGCTGTGCCTTGAGTTTTTTACCACACTAACAGCTGATTTAACATCTGTTCTGGAGGCTTTAGACCTCCGTTCCACCACAGTTCGATCCCCAGGCCCAGGAGGACCATTCTGGTCCTTAGGCAACAACACATGGTTGTGTGTAAGGTACTCATCTTGAGAGTCATGTTCGTCATCCCCATCCACGCCCACTGAGTCCCCGAGACTGTGGCTACGTGTGTGTGTGGAAGAGAGGGACTGGGGCTTTTTCAGGCATGGGGAGGTCTGGATGGCTGTGCTGGTGCTCGTACTGGCCCTGCGTGTCATTGGCAAGGTCAGAGAGTTAGTCTGTGGTGGTGCCCAGCATCGACGTGTAGGACCAGGTGTCAGTGGATGAGGCGGGGCCCTGGCTAAGAAAGCAGCCACCACCTCTATAGTACTTGCCATGTCCCCACGCACAGCCCCCACCACAGAGGTTTGGCCAGGTAGACCCTCAGTCCGTGGCCCATCCCTGTCAGTCCATGGCTGGGGGGACCTGCTGCTGTGTTTGCGAAGAGGATGTGGGCTGTCACAATTTGTGGCAGGCCTCTGATGGCTATTGTTTTCTCCTGTCCCACTGTTGCCACTGCTGCTGCTGCCATCCTCCAGGTCTTTAAAGCGGACCTGGTGGGTGCGGTTGCGGCGCCGCTTGAGGCGGCTCTCAATGTCTGGGGAGTCTCGATTGAGCAACACTGAGCGCACAGTCATTGTCCCAGGCAGCTTGTCCGCCAAGGTGCTCTTGCCGTTGGTTTGGTCTGTGAGCAAGTGGTTGGGCTCTTTGCTCACCATTTCTCTTGTCTCTCTCGCTCCCCCAACATCCACAGGCTCTGCAGGCAGTTTGATGTTGTGAAGGCCTAGTTGTGTTAGTGCGTCAACAAGGAAAGTGATCTCCCCTTTACTCTATATTCATCATAACAGTGAGAGATCTGTACAATTGATTGACTGAGTTCCAGTTTCATCACAGAACAGAATGGAGATATAGCTGTTTCTTTATAGGATTGTGTGCAGCTGCTCAGGTTATCTCAAATCTATACACCAAGGACTTCCTTTGCAACTAAGATTGTCCTCTGGAAATGATGGATTACCATATTCACAGTTCAAGGTGTAGTAATGTTAAGCACAGCAAGTAAAAATTAAGTATAGATCACTGTGATAAATGCTAACCCAAAGAACCTTATGGGTCTTTACTCTTACCTTTGTACAAAAATAAATATATGCAGCATCAGATATTCTGTAAAATGAGCATGTGAGAAGAGTCCATACTGCTCCATGTTCTCTGAAGTTGTGCACTTTTGCTCCTTATTCCCATTTCTCTTTAACTTTCCAGGGAGACGAACTCTTGATGAGGCCAGAGAGGTTACCGGCAAACAAGCAGGGAGGAAGGGAACGCAGCCTGCCCATCTTTTCTGTGTCCATCACATTGGCTTTTCTACTTGGCAGCCCCTCCTTCCTCACCTGCTTTGTCCCCTGGGCCCTCAGGAGATTGGATGGCCAAAGTATGGGATGGGCCGGCGTACTTCCCCATAATGGCCTATCTGTTTCAACTTTTTGTTCTCCCTCCTTTCCTTTTGATTTTATCACTCTCTCTCTTTCTTTTCTCAGCTCTTCTCTCAGTGACTCATTCTCTCATGGCTGAAGACAGCGTGAGCTCCTAAAGAGAGCAGAAAGACAAAGAGAGAAAGAAGAGGAGTAAGAGACTGTAATTGTTTCCATATTATTGAATTCTCATTGAAACACGATGTGCTTATTCCTCGGGATAATGAGGAAGATATAAGATAGGCAGCTATTGTAAAAATGCATGAGAGCTGGGGTCAACACAGAATGGAAAAAGAAGACATCAATTCAGAAAAAGTAATGAAAGGATGTAGAAAGAAAAACAGGGTATAGGAAAAACACTAGGTATATCATCAGCAATAGAAGAATATCCACCCAAAACAAGTGAAAAGAGATTGTAATTAAGGCCTATTCACGTTGGCTGAAGGGGATACTTATGTTTTATGTGTATTTGATTGTCCTCTCTCTGTGATTCTCTTTTTTATATTTAATGTCTGTCTTTTGTACGTATGCATGTAGGTATTACTAACATCATCGTTAAAAGTAGCTGTATTGTGGTAGCGGTGGCAGCAGCAGCAGTAGTACTGGTGGAATTCAGTATTATTCCTGCTCATGGACGCACAGTGTGACTGTTATCGTGTTCCTCATGTGCGTGTGTCTTACAGATTTTTCTTTTCCTCCATGTTTAACAGTCTGTGGCCCTGTTATCAGTGCTTGATGATCTGCCATGGTGACATCCTTTCTGATTCATCTGGTCACTGTGTGACAGTCTGTCTGCCTCACTGTATTTAGTAGTATGTTCTCGTCACTCTGATTCTGCGGCCTGTTTTTGACGATCTATGGCCTTGATACATATATACATATATATATAAACATATATATAGGCCTATATCACTTCCATTTCCTGTCTGTGGCACTGGCAGTCAGGCGTGATGCCGTCATTTGCTTACACGATCTATGGATCCGCGCCTTGTTATTTCCTTGTGATTGCCTCTGACACTGACAGGCCCGGGCTAATTTTGTGTGCAAGTGTGACTGGCCGTTACTCTGTTCCCCTCTCTTCTGTGGGAGGGGTAATTAGTGACTCCTTCACAGCTCCCAGGTTATTTAAGGAGAAAGATACCCGAGGGACTGCCACTTTTATTTACGTCCACTGTTTTTCCTCCCTTTCTCTCTTTCTTCCTGCAGCTCTGAAGAGGAGGATCTTTGTCACAATCGCGCCCCCACTGTCAGACCATTTAAAAACACGGTTATTAGGATAAATTATGATTAAAGTCACAGCAGACATGAGCCTTGAGGGGAAATATCAACCATACAAACTCAGATACATTAATGGATTTAGAAACAAACCACAGGATTCCTTCTCATTTTACTTTTTCATCAATGCAGTGTATACAGATGAGCTGTTTAACTATGATTCCTGCACTTCAGAGGCTAAAGAAAAACAAAAGCAAAGGTATATCTATAGCATAGGCTATTACAGTATTGACCTGCTTTGATCTACACTGTCCATTTGACCTTGATTATTTTCTTTCTTAATTCTCCCTAGATAAAATAATAGGAGTGGAGATTCCACTCTACTCCCACTATTTTTTCATTAATATCCGATTTCACTCCGGTCATCAGTCTTCCTTCCCATTTCTTGTAAAAAGTGCTCTACTTTCAGCATTCACCCTGACAGAGTTTCATCCACCCGTTGCAGGACCATTACCCTTACTCATTCTATGGGGTGTCATCCGGATCCTACCTTCTTTCTATCTTTCTTCCATCTGGCCCCTCTCCTATTTTCTTTCCACCCCTGTCACTCGTATCTTTCTTCCTTCTTCCGCCACCACTTGCACCACCGCAATCTCTCCCGCTGCCTCTTTTTGTCCTACAGTTCCTCCCTCTCGGTCTGCAAACTAGCCTCGGATCAAAATTTACGCTGACAGTTTAATGATTCCAGACCCTCTTAATGCTACATGGGCTCACTCCTGTGGCTGAGGCCAGCTCTTTCCCACATGTGACATTTTCATGTTGAGCTTTATTGGCAGACAAAAGATAAATCACCAGGCAGGAGGAGGAAGGTGTGCAACGGCATAATACCAGCAAGGGTTGTAACTCTTTGTGGTTATTATTTAAGATTTACTACAGCCTTCTTGCTAGCTGCCTACCTCTCTGAGAAGGATTTACTGTGAATATAGGCTTCTGTCCTCTTCCCTGTGTGTGGTTTTATGGCTGTGTATGTGTGTGTGTGATGATAATGCTAAGGTCACATCTGATCTCCCTGTGCTAAGCCGTGCTGACTCTGAGAAACATATCTGATGCATTAAAAATACAAGAAGCCAAGACTCTGGTTGCGCAGATCTAATAATATTCGGAGTCTTTCAGGGATGTTGAGAATTGCATCCATGCCAATAACACACCTTTGGGTCTCACTGTGCTGAGGAGGTGGAAGGTGCTGTGGATTGAATTGTTATGTAAAGGCATGTCAGATCGGATTGTCTAGGCACGCTTAAATTTGTCAGACAGGACTGAGATGAAGAGGAGGCAGAGAGAGGAAGAGGAAGGAGAGGAGGTAGACATGCTTGGTTATATTTAGAGATGCTATGAGACACATAGCAAACTGAGAGGAGTAGGAATCTGAATAAGTAGGAGGGAGAAGAGGCGGAGGGAGACAGACAGGCAGAGGGGGACAGGGAGCAAAGCAGGAGGGAACAACCCCTGGCAGCAGAGGAAATGTCATGGTTAGGGTTCAGTGAAGTGGTAAATCAGGAGCATCAGCGTGTCAGGGCATTTAAGGGGGAACTGGAGAGGAACTAAGAAAAGCTATATGATCAGTTATTGGCCCTGTGAGCAAAAGGAAGAGTAAGAGTTATACCTGCGCTCTGTCAGAGAAATTTACAACACAGTCAGCTTACAGAACAGATGCAAAGTGCAGGAGCCTTTGTGGTGTTTGCATTCTTGTCCAAAGAGATCTCAAATTCAGGAGCAACTCCTTTAGAGTTGCCTGTAGATGAATATTTTGTCGGGTAAGCACCGCGTGCAGCACAGTACAGCAATGTCTCAAACGGGGATGTTTCGTTTTATTTGATAAAACCAGCAAGCACATTATAAAAATGCAGATGTAAGCCCATAAAGGACTTTGTGGGAACAAAGATGTGTATGTAAACAGATCCACATGCATACATAAGCAATGCTGAAGCAGGAGTCAACCAGAACCAAGCTTTAACAAATTGTTATTAGAAATAAGTAAAGGAATAGGTAAAGTCATCTTCACTGGTCTGGGATCTGCTGTTGAGAAAAAAAAAATCCATCACTGCTGATACCCAGAGCTGGAGTGTTACTGAGTTAGCTGCCACTGACTGATGAAATCTTAAGCCTGCTCATGCTTAACGGCAAATTAAATTACTCAAACAAATACAAATTAAATTACGATTCTTAATTCATTATATATCCGAGGCAACACAGTGAACACAACCATTGTTATTCCTGTCAGACACAGCAAGATGTAAACGCCGGTTTGTTTGTTTATGACTGTGTATGTACGGACATCTAATTTGGCCAGTTACAGTCAGCCGTCACAGCAAGTCATATTTCACCAGGCACTAGCTGCAGTAGAAGTATTAAATGAACCGCATATACAAACCGAAAGATTGGAAGTTTATAGCTACTTTTCTTCCCCCCTTCATCAAAATAAAGTTATCGCCTTGAGCATTGAAGCAAAAATGGAAGTGCCATAACGTACATTTGGCCTCAAGATGCCAACTTACGTTACAAATGACTGTACACATAAATAATCACATCTCTTTTTCTATGAGGACAAACAACAGTTTAGGAGTCGCCACTGGCTATTAGTGAGCTACAGTAGCCACTAGCTTCTCTCTTTCATGCGCAGTATGATGAAGGCGTATATAGGCAACAATAGAGACAACAGACACAGTTAGAGACTAGCTGGTAAACACAGTGGAGCATTTAGCAGCTAAAGAGCCAGATACTTCTCTCAGGAGTTGGTGGAGACCAAAAACAGAGCTAAAAGAGTTAATATTGGACTTACATTCATCAGGTGGCCAGAAACATGACTCAAAATGAATGATAAAGTTGCTCTGTAGCAACTGAATGTGTAAATATATATATATATATATATATATACACCCACTATTTATACTGTATATGCACCATATAAACTTAAAAGGTGATGATATGTCAGTGTTGTGCTTACAGCTTGTTTCTGCTGCCCCCAAGTGACCAAAGAAAATCAGTTATTGCAGGTTTAACAGAGCATTGGTCAGTTTAGCGTGTATGTTTTTAGCTAAGAGGTTTTAACCTGATAGTCCTTCTATTTCCTTTTCACCTCATACACGATTCTTCATATTTATGTGAATAACTGAAAAACTCAGAGGTGGGCGGAAATACAGAGGAAGCAGGCTAAAGAGGTTCATATGACATAATTAAATCTGCACAAATTACTTGGAAAAGTTGGTGCACTCCATGCTGGTTTGTTTTTATAGACAGTTGAGTCTCTGATTTTCTGTCAGACATCTAAAAATATCTTCAGAATTAACACAAAAAAATGCAAAGTCTGATTGTGCATGACTTGACGGTTGGGATGTGAAAACTTTGATGCTCGGTATCTCAGGACGGCTCTTTAGCTAAACAGACCTTTATGATTCCCAACTCATTAAACTCTCTTATTCATGTAACAGCACAGCATGCAAATATTTCAAGGTTAAACATCACAGGCACTGCCACACAAACATGCACAAATGTCAGCTTGCAAAGTCACTGGCCAGCTCATTTCTAAAGAGGACAGTGCGGCCACCCTACTTGTTCCACTTTCCTTGAAGGATGGATTACTTCTAACTTTTCGAGGTTGAGTGCCAGAAATGATTTGTTCCATCTGTCCTCCTTTGACCAAAATCCTCTGCCTAATATGAAATCCCTATATGTAGGCCAATGGATTGTGATAAGCATACTTAGCCAACTGTGAGCAAATTTGAGGATGTTTGAGTATCTGTGAAACAAAGCCAGAGTAAACACTGTTTTCTTTCTTGCGCACATTCTGCAGCCTAATTGTCTTGTTTCTCTGGCTGGTTAATTCTTTTATGCTCCGGCTTTTGTGGCTCTCTTCTCCACTCTGCCACGGGATTCAGAGAGGTTAAATGTCCCAAAGGTCTCTGTGTGAAATATCAGCAGCAAAACAGAACAGGTGGGTTGACTGACATGTCCAATGCGCAGCAGCACGCTACATGTAGATACGTACAGCGCACTCCGCTCCCTGGGGCTTACTCTCTGCTGGGCTGTCGTGCTACAATGTCTCTGTCCAAACTAATGTCCCAAGAGTACATCATAGTGTGTTACCTATAAAGCCAAGCCGCTGTCAGTCCAACGAAAACACCTGGCCAGTAAACACACAGATTCTCAGAGCGTGGAGAGAGTAAAAGACAGTAAAAGTATAAGAGAGGAGTGCATTAACTTCTGTTGGGTAAAGAGAGAAAATTAAGTGGTGGAGACGGAAGACAGATTTATAAGCAATGTGAGAAAAGAGGAAGCTGGGAGATGGAGATGGCTGACCCCTTAAAAGACACGTTTGATGAGATAAGATAAAAGGGAAATATACTGTAGCGTGGAGCAGAGGGAGTGGGAGAACAAGAGAAGAGAGTTGTGCGGCGAAAGGCAGGATTAACAGCACAGCATTTCTTCAAACATTAAATGTGTGTGTGTGCAAATGTGTACCTGTACGTAGTTATTGCATCCATGTGTGTGTGATGGTGTGCATGCATGCATGAGAGTGCATGTGCAATTACATTTGAATCATGCGTGTCAATGACAAGATTACTATGCTATGAGTTAATTGAGAAACATGAAGGATGTGGAAATGAGAATAAACTGTTACTCCTATATGTGTTATGATAATGTTAAAATACATTAGTATTATTGAAATGCATTAACAATTTCACACATTACTTGAAAATTAAATGCTTATGTAGCCAGAACAGCATGCATTGGACCTTGCTTATACACACACACACACACACACAGATCCATACAAATGGAATTCCCTCACTCAGTGCCTCCTCCTCCTCCACCTCCTCCTCAAACTTTCTACGTATCCCCCCAACACACACACATACACACAAACACACACACACACCGTACTGCTCATGACAAATATGCAATGAAGGCACGCTGCTGGAATCTGCAAAGCTACATCACTGACAGACCAATCTAAGCTCCTCACTCTTTAAAGCTTCTCATAAAGCTGCACAATCTCGGAAAATAACTCCCACACCTGCAGTAAAGCAAATCCCAGTAACCAAACACACACGCACAATCCCATTTCGCTTGATTTCACACACACACAAACACAGGCACACTGTGAGCACATGAACACACCCCCATTGTCAGAATAAATATGTGCACATACACACACTCACCTGCCCAACACATAAACAAAATATATGCATGTGTGTCTGTGCACACATGCAGGGACACACACTGCCTTTCTTTTCATTGTACGATTCAGCAGAATGTAAAAAGAGTCAAAACAAAACAGTAAGTAAAAGATACTCGTTGCTAATGTCCACTGCACAAAATAAAAACAGATACTTCTATGATGCTTTTAAATCTTGTCTCAGCTCTGATCTTTCTCACTTCGTTATCTCTATGGTGATGCTGAGAGAAGGCTGATGGGGAGATTGCTGTACTATCTTCCATCAGGACACAGAACTGAGTCACACATACCACATCTCTCTCTCTTTCTGTTTCCCTCTGTGTTGTCTCTTTCTCCCACAAACGCTTGCTCCTCTTCTCTGCTATTCCTTCACGTCTCTTCAGCCCATTCTTCCATCCCTCTGGCGTTCATGTTTGCTTTTATTCCCACCTCTCTGTCACTGCTGCTCGGTGAGCTTCACACTGTTTCCTTCCCTCTAATGTAGAGTCCATCTGCTCCTCTCTCTTGTCTCCCTTTCCTCTCCTCCTCACCTCTCTCTCCTTTCCTCTCTGGTTGTGTCTTCTTCTATCTCACCCTGCTCTTCTTCTGTGGATTCATGCCTTTCACGTGGGAACCTTTTTATCCATCCCTCAGAGCTCTGAGCTCCGCTGTGCCTACCTAGCTGTCTGAGCGTTTGTGCTGTGAGTGGAAGTGAATGGACAGGAGGGGGAGCAAGAAGACAAGAGTGAGCAAACAGGCAGTTATCCTCTCAGATGCTCCTCTCAGTTCTCCGTGTCTTGTTCCTTTTTCCTCTCTCCCCCTTTCTCTCTGTGTCGCCATGCAAGCCCCTGTATCCTTGTAAGCAAAGGGGGGGAGGGAGAAGTGGGGGAGGAGTGTGGGATGGAGAGTAGGAGGCAGAGGGAGGTGGAGCTAGTGAGTCGGTCTAATTAAAAAGCAGAGTATGTACAGCTGCAGAGGGCAAAGAGGGAGACAGCGAGGGGAGGAGAGGGGAGGAGAGAGGGGAGCAAAGTGATCCAGGGGGCGGAACCAAGGGACAGGCAGGGAAGAAGCAGTCAGCAGGGGGTGGAAATGAGGGGCACGGGGTGGTTTAGGGGGGTGGTGGTAGAGAGCAGCTAGTAGTGTGAGGTGAGGAAAAGGAAAGAGCTCACAGGACACCATGGTCAGCTGGAGAGGAATGCAGAAAGGTCACGCATAGACAGAGGGAAGAAGAAGGGGGGAGAGAAGGAGGGAGAAGGAGATAGGAACAGACAGGTAGAATTATTCTACAGATATCTCCCATATGAGCGGTGGCAGAGCCGGGGAACCGTGACCAGCAGGATAATAGAGACACATGGACAATGGCCCTCTGAAGCAGAGGCAGATCCACAGTCATCGAAGGTTAAACTGCTCCAGTGTTTTCAGGCCTCTTTAAATTAATATGCGTAAGTGTTTGCACTTGTGCATGCAAATTAAAAGGCAAAACACCATCTGTATTAAATTAATCACGTATTTTTGCTCTGGTTGTCTTCTGTGTGAAGTTCTGAGCATGCGGAACATGTTGTTTTTGTCCAGACTTGATGACTAGAACAAATTGATTTATTTATTTTTTTCTTATTGTTGTACGTCGACCCCATCATCACTGCACTGGCTGTTGTCACCTGGGGCTGGTTAGTAGAAACCACTCTATACAGCGGAGATAGAGAGATAAAGTCTACACCTAAATGCCTTAAGGGCTGAGACATCTCATCCCATTTTATCAGCTCTGATCACTTATCTTTTCCTGTCTCTTCTCTCTCTATCAGACTTACATTAACATTCCCAGTGAATCTTGTTTTTACATCTCTCAGATGTTCTACTTTTACACTTTCAAACCCCATTTCTGGGAATCGTCATTTAAATGGATTTCAAATATAATTTCATGGAAAGAACACAATTACTTCCACAGAATTTACAGTAATAGGAGCTGAAAGGACAGGCCATCCGCTGCATACAGTGCATGCACAACTTTGCATAATTTTACATACACAATCCTTACACATAGTGGTGGTAACTATCCAGCAGCACTCAGAGATTAAAATAAATCTGCAGAGGGTTTGATGGGACCCTTCACAAGTTTCTTGTTATAACAATATTCCAACTCATCATGTTTCATATATCATATACAACATGATCGATTGATTGATTGCAGATCCTGGGGCCTGTTCCAAAAATCAGGATAACATAGTAATCCTGCATTTATATGATATATGAAACATGATGAGTTAGAATATTGTTATAACAAGAATTATCTGGATAGTATTACTAAGTAAACCATGGAGACCCCATAAATCTATAATATGGACTAATATAAAAACTAATATCTGTTGTGCAAACTTATCCAGATAATAAGTCAGGAACAGGCCCCAGGATCTGCACCTGCAGCCGTATTTAAGCGGAGTGACGCATTGGTTGACGGGGTGTTCAGGGTCATGTGCTGCACTGAGAGCTTTGCTTTGCACGACTGCAGCGACTTTGAGAGTTGAAAGACGAGTGATGTTAGAATCAGTGCATGTTCGTGGCTGTTGGAGACTGTCAGCATGGTGAAGCAGCAGATGGAGCAGCGGAGGAAAATGAAAGGAGGACAGACTTTGTGAGGCTTCCAAACAGGCGGAGACTACTGGCTACAGAGAGGACCTTGAGTTTACAGGCGACAAAGAGTTTCTGCCGGCAGTGTTTATAGGTGGTGTTTGGTTTTGAAGCTCTCCACCATCTCAACTGTCACACTGGTGATTATAGTGGAGCTAAAAAGCAGTTCTTTATAGTTTTAGAGACTTTCAGGCACAGACACAATAGCTGTCTGCACACCGCTTCGTGAGATGAAACGCTAACAAGGCCACAACAGACAAATACTGTTGATGTTCTTGCATTTCCTTAAATTTAAAATTGCTTACAGTAATGACCCTTTAGAAACAATATTACTTTTATAATAACAGTTTAAGAGCTGGAAATAAACCCTAATGGATTATCTGAAAAATGCATTGTCACAAAGCTGAAAACAGGACGGTTTCTATTAGCTCATGAAAAGTTTGTGTTTTGGAGATACATGTTTTTCACAGGGCAGCGAGGATATGTTGATAGCACTGTCATTATCACTGTAATATTATCTTATTGGTTTCAATGTGCCTGGATCATTGGAAATTCTAACAAAAAAATATTTTAAGCCACACTAGCGGCATGGCTCCATGTAATGTAATGTCGTTCTGTCGCTTGGTCAGACGGTCGGTTAATCCAACACTTTGGTCCAGATGGAAATATCTCAACAGCTATTAGATAGTTTGAACAGATATTCATGGTCCCCAGAGAGATTTTCTCAATTTTCCTCTAGCGCCACCATGAGGTTGACATTTGTGGTTTTGAGTGAAATGTCTCAACAACTATTGGATTGATTGCCATGAAATTTGGTACCGACATTGTAACAACTTTGGTGATCCTCATGACTTATCATGTAGCGCCACCATCAGGTCAAATTTTTTAATTTATCCAATACTTACCAAATATCTAAATAAATAAAATGACACCCCCATCAGCCTCAGCTGTACTTTGTGTTTCGTGCTAATTAGCAAATGTTAGCATGCTAAACTAAGATGGCGAACATGGTAACCTATACCTAAATTACGAACTAAGTAAGTAACTAAATAAGTAGTAAATAATTAGTAAGTAAATAAAGTAACTGAATTATACCTGTAGCCAAAAGCATCATCGTGTTAGCATAGTCATTGTGAGCATGTTAGCATTTTGCTCAAAGCTTTGTTGTAGCTATACATAACAGCCTCACAAAGCTGCTAGCATGGCTTTAAACTCTTCGTCTTGTTATCCTACAAATCAACAACAGGTCATAGTAAAGTGACACATCATAGCTCTGCATCTCTCCTTCTCTTTCTCTGGCTTTGTGTTGTCCACATGAATCAGTTACCATCCTCTCGGGGTGAGCCCAGGAACTGTAATTATTATATATCAAAAATAATCCAAAAGCTCCCTGCACACAGCCAATCAGATCTTGTTTTCACAGTGCCCACAACATCACTAGTTTCTGTGGCACTCATTAATCAGCCTCTGTGTCTGAGCGGCTACAAAAAAAAGGTGAATTTTAAGCAGATCCTTTAATGTACACTCAGATCAAGTCATCAATCATAGCCTAATACAAGGTTGTAGTATAGGGGACGTGCCTAATGGCGAGATCTAACTGTGGCCATTACCTGAAAAGGTTTTATTATTTTGCTATCTCAGTTCCAAGCATGATGGATGAACAAGGTAGGCAGTCATTTGCCGGACCTGAGTACAGCTGGCGTCTCCTTCTTTGATCTGTGCCGGGTCCAGGACATTGTCAAAGATCTTAAGTTCCTTTGATGGATGAGGGAACTTTTCCGGCTTTGTTTCTGGACCGATTAATGACTTTCTGTGTCTGTCCTCTTGTCTAGAGACAAGGCTGGAGGTCAGAAGAGAAATGCTGCTTGGCAACATAATAAATGGGTGTAGAAGATAGACTGTGAAAGTAGAGAGGTTTGTGGCTGCTGCTCTGCATCAGAAGGCACTAACAATACATTGCATCAGGTTTAATGCTTGGTCTTCTTGTATACCGCAAATAAGTCTTAGAAAGTGATTTACAAAAAAAGTTTAAAGGATCCAAAGTTCAACCAGTATGGAGGTGTGTAACATATGAAAATTTTAATTTTGATGCTGGTAGATGAAATTGCCTCAGGACAGTGCTTCTCTCTCCACCAGGTGGTGATGTTGTTCTTAAAGTGTCAGGCAAGGTTACATTACAATACACTTTCCAAATGATTCAGGAAAGAAAAAAATCTATTTCCCTCACTGAATTGTTAATTATTAGTAAGCATCAGAATAAAGGCGTAAAAACATTATGACAGTGAGTATACATGTGTGCATCCTCCTGCGTTATGTCTCTGTTTGCTCTTGGCTACGTGAATGAAATCCAGCACTGAGTCTGTGCACTGCTGATGTCACTGATGCCAAGTGTCTTAAAGGAATATCACAGAAATAGATTAATCATTGGCCGCAGGGCTCATTCGATACAAACAGAAAAATACGAAACACATTCTTGATCTAATTGATTTAAAAGCTGTGTTAAAATATAGCACTGAGTTCTCACATGTTCTCCAGGTATACGATGCTGATAAAGTGATGATGCAGCAACCATGAACATCCTGATCTGCTTTGGTCCATTTCATTTGATGTTTTTAAAGGCACACATAGCGGTAATCTCCGGCCTATGCAGCTTGCCAGAGGGCAGACTACAGTGTAATATTCACGATGCTCAGTACAAATTGTTCCCTATCTGTGATGTCTAAGTCAAGTTGTCTGTATGCAGAGTTACATTCAGGTACCATTAGTTATAGAAACAGGTTAGACTATATGAATAGTTAAGAGAGTGAATATTGGACTTACATTCATCGTGTGGTCCGAAACACGATTCCAAATTAATAATAATGTTGCTCCGTAACTGCTGGGTGTGTAAATAAGCAACTGTTAGCAAACAAGTTCGCCACATCAACTTATAAAGTGATATGTCTATGTTGTGTTCACAACTAGTTTATGCTGCCCCCAAGTGGCCAAAAAAATCAGTTATTGCAGATTTAAAATTGGTAAAGCAATATGTGTGACAGCTGAGTAGCTCGGCTTTAAGAAAATATTTTGCACAGTGCCATTTAGGGTTTGGTGTAATATTTTTGGAAATGAGTCAGTATATATTTTGCGATAGCAAATAGGATGCTTTGGATAGGACAGCCTCTTTCCATCATTTTTGTAACAAAATACTTAAGTTCAGGTGTCATTTTCAACCAACAGCAGCAAAGAGACGCCAAGAATGACACAGCCCTGCCTGCATGTCTGTGCCCCAGGGGCCCACTGTCTCATAATCCATCCAATAATGTGACAAATAAATGACGTGCACTAGTCTACAATAGAGTTAAGGGGCCAGTATGCAGGGCCGGGCTGAAATAATAATTCAGGCAGGGAATCTAACGTCAGCCCAGGCCAATCTCCACACATTCACAACAGACCACGTACTGTAATATGTTTTCTGTTTATGCCAGTAACACATCTTTTTGATTTATTGCTATAGACAAAAACTGCAAAAAGAGCTCTGACCGGACTTGTGTTGATCATCATGAAAGCAGCTC
The DNA here is from genome assembly GCA_005408345.1 of Macquaria australasica. Lineage (NCBI taxonomy): Eukaryota > Metazoa > Chordata > Actinopteri > Centrarchiformes > Percichthyidae > Macquaria > Macquaria australasica. The sequence continues at coordinate 415,585 of SEMN01000404.1, forward strand.
AAACTTCAAAAAACAGGCAAATGGTCAAAACGCAGGTAAGGCAGGCAGAAACAAGGAACCAGGACAAGAAGCACACAGCAACAACAAAGCAAGTGAACTGGCATATGTAGTGAGGAGTGATTAGGGAATGAGGTGCAGGTGGGGAGATGAGTGGGGAAGCTCAGGTAACTGCAGGGGTGATGAGAAATGGGAACAGGTGTGTGGATGGGTGGGGCAGTCAGGTGATGAGAAAAGGAGGACATCTGGTGGACAGCTAGAGGAAGGCATGTGTGGGGAGTTGAAGGGAACTGAGGAGCAGATTGTGACAAAGATAAAATATTAATGTTTTGGTGATACCTGTTGTGCCACCATCAGACCAGAATTTCTACTTCTACACAAGAAAAATCCAAATCTGAGGTAAACTACCACGTTTGTTAAGTGAAGTTAAAAATGAATCCACTCTTTAAAAACACCATGTTTGACTGTTACATGTGCAGTTTTCAACGTGATATCCTCAAAAATTGTGTGTTGTACATCCTTCAGCTATTTACTCTGTTGTTACAGGACGGTGGGTGATTCTGTGCTTTAACGTCACACAGCACAATACAATGAAGTCACATGTGCAAAACTGATATAACTGTTAATCAAGCTTTTGTTTCATATCTATTAAAGGTTTTAAAGAAAATGTTTATGTTCACAGACAAACAGTAAAATGTGACCATAATTCATAACTTTTTTCACTTTTTAATTTTTTTTATTCTACTGCAAAAGAAGTGGTTGTTTGTCCATATTATCAGAAACTATGCAAGTTGCAAGACAGATACCTTAATTATAGCAGCCAGCATAATCTGTGGGATATGTTCAGGGCTGTAGCTGTTATTAAGGACACCGAGGTCATGTCCTCAGTATTTATTCAGGAAGTTTGCCAGATGTTGTTCAAGGGGTTGCTTCATCACATGAATGGAACTGGTTACCGGCTGGTGTTTGTTTCTCCAGCAGGACACTTGATTTGTCTTTTCAGATAGTTATTTATCTCATCAGGTAGACACTGATGAACCACTAACCCTTTGGAAAAAAAACAAAATCTGTGAATTAACAACTTATTAAGATTTCAAATGTAGCCTATAACTCTAGACTTGATGATTTAATGGAAAGTGTCAAAGTATTTTTTGATGAATTGCCATAATTTGTAACTGCAAACAGAAGCCAGAGAGATTTTTCTAAACCTGGAAACCCAAAATTATTTATTAGCCCTCAATAAAGCCATTAGTTATTACTTATAAACTCTTTATAAAGTACTAGGTAGGGGAGACCAGGGACAGTTGTAACACTTTTTGCAGTTTTCCCAAATAAATCAAAAACATTTACACTAGAATAGCCTATTTGCTATATTATAAACTTCAATGTGTCAACTACTGAAACAATGTATTTAAGTGGTTTTATGAAATAGGCAAAGGTTGCGAAATTGATTTAAATACCATCCCAGTATACAGGGACGATTGTAACACATGCCAGGGATGGTTCTGACATGTCTAAAATACACATAATTAATAATTAAAATACTCAAAATGAAAAAGATTATTTATCATTTATGTTATTGATACCTAATCTTTAAATAAAAATGACCGTGCTTCATGTCTCCAGCTTTGTAAAAGCTCCCAATGGATGATGCAACATCATCATCAGTGAGATGAGAGAACATTTTGAGTATGTGGTAGCTCTATGCACATAGGAGTTAAATTTTGCTATGGTGTTTGTGTACTTTCGTTATAAAACAGCATTACAGTATTAGTCAAAGTTTCTTACATAAGCATCTTACTAATAACTTTTAGCAAATCAGAAATTCATATTTTATAATTCCATTTGAGCAAACAGGAGCTGGATTTGTGTTCACTTTAGAAAAACAAGGTGGTAAAGGGCCAGTTTTTAGGGCACACACTCGCTGCTGCCTCGTGCACCTTGTTGTCGGTGTGGCTTTTTACCTGCTGAGCTCTCAGCTTGTTTTGTTTACCTCCTCCCTCCTGGCACGTGGGAAAGGAGGGGGGGGGGGGCTGTATCGGGGAGGGGTTGGAGGCGGATTATCGCAGCGTCGGTGCCCAGCGTCCTTTATAGACTACAACACAAGAGTGACTGAGAGAAAAGCGTACAGGGAAGAAACCCGTTTGCACCTGCTTGTCCTCCTCAGTCAGTGTCAGCATCTCTCCGAGCTCTCTCCCTCTCTCTCTCCAGCCAGCACCGGGCGATCAACCATGTCTCTGTCCGGCTCGCAGACACCAGAGGACGGACTCTACGGTGAGTGATGGTGGTGCATGAACCAGGCCGTTGCTTTGCTGTTATATCATGGCATTTACAGCCATGGCGTAGCATATTTCTGCTCACACGTAGCCATTAACCAGTTAATAGAGATCATTGTTAAAGCTGTTTTGTGTGTGTGCACATTTGGATTTAATTTCACAATGCAAAAATTCAACAATGTGGGTAAACAATGTTGCCTAAGCAGTGACCCCCATTCATTAGCTCAGTGTTTTTACAGGTCTGATATATCCAACCGCAGCTGCTCTTCAGTGGAGACATGATACTAACAGTATGTCAGACAAAGAGCAGGTGTGAGAGGATGCCACACAGGAGAAGAAGGCACTGTCAGTGTTATAGCTGGTATTGTTGTTGCCACTGGCACCGTCATTGTGTAAACGGATTCCCTGACTCACCTGTTTGTATCTCTGTAAGCCAATTAAGATGTGGAGATTTCCTGAGCTTATAGCTCCACTGTGCTGTGTGCACATTGCTTGGCACATAGCATGCTGGGTAAAACATGTGGAACAATGTTATGGCGAGCAGGACAATAAGGGACTGTACGAAAATGATCAGGGGTTGAAGCTTAAAGCAAGATGGGGTTAACAATAATATCGGTATTTAGGAGGTTAAAATATCCAATGCCGATATATTGTCCGATAGTGTTTTTCTTTTTAAACATAAACCCATAACATAAACAACCAATCTTGATATGGATCCTTTAGATGAGTTTTTGAGTAATTGAAGATTTGCAGTAAGCTAGTATTGTCTGATATAGCGGCCTGGCCATTTTATCTGTCTAGCTCTGTTATCAATATTAGCTTTAAATACTCCACTTGACTTGAAAAAAATGTAACACTCTCCCCCCTAATAGCCCTGATTTCAAGTCCCATATGTCAATGGAACAATAATTTCTATATATCCCAAATTGGACATTAGGGGTGGAATTAATTGCCAAAAACATATCAAATGTATGTAGTGTTTACCAAGAATTCCAGCTGCTCTTTATTTTTGATCTAAGGGCTCCAACATGAACAGTTATTGCTACTAGTCAAGTGTTGAATTAATCCGAGTGTCCACCCATTAACTGTTATGTGATTATTAGGAGTTGGGCGTATCAAGATAAACAGTTGGTGGCGTTAATTCTCCAGTCGGGTGTCATTAAATAATTGAAGAAGAAGAGGGAACAATAAGAGAGTCAAAGCTCAGACGATGGAAAATCATGTGGAGAATGGGATGGAAATGTGGCATTTTAGTTTGTTTTGCTAAGTCGGTGTCCACTGAAGTTTGTCACATTTTGTTTTTAACAATACTATCAACTTTTCCACCTCAGCCAAGAGTTTGTGATATTTAAACTTTTTTTCCCAGCATTTAATGCGCAAATTGAAAATACGCATACAAATACATGGATGGAAACGCTGTTATATTTAGATTGTGTCCTTTTCATATGACAAAACGCACCATTGTGGTCCATGGCGAACACAAAAGGCATTTTTTGGTCTGAACTATTTTGATGTAACTGTCTTTTTGTCAGTAAATCTTGCAAGAAAAAGGTGAAATAAAATATAAATCTGAGGCAAGAAAAAAAAACGGTCCCTAAGCTGGAAGCAGACATTCATAGCCTGGCAAATAAAAAAAAATGAGTCTGTTGTGCTGCAGTTCATTGGGTCTTTTAGCGTCCAGCTCTTGTCTACATTACGTAAAGCTGATTTGGCAGAGGCACAGATGAATGTGTACAGGATTGCACCATAGAAACTGATTTAGTGCTGCAGAATGGCGACAGATAGATAAGTCAGGCAGCAAGGCAGTTGTTATGTCATAACTCCCCTCTGTAAAAAAAAAAAAAATAACTAGGGCAATGGCACAGTTTCCCCACTCTGCCCTCTCTCCCTGCAGCTCTGTGCCCACTCATGTCGCTACCCCCTCTGCTGCTGTCTGTGTGATTACACAGTGTCATAAACCCGGGTAAAGTGAAGATTAGAGAGATCACATGAGAGGGAAGCATATTTTGGTAGACACATAAGGTGTTGATATTTTGTAAATGCTGCCTATGTCACAGAGGGATACAGACAACATGACAAGAGAGAAACAAGGGGAGGAAGGGAGAGGGTGAATGGCTAATCTCTAACAGAAATAAGATCTTATGTAAGCAAGCATGCTGTCAGCCTGAGTTAGCCCTGCCCTACTGTTTGGCTGTGGGTGTGTGCACGCCATACACACCAGAGTGCATGTGTAAATCTCTTCCTGCTCATGTACCCAAAGAACCTGTGTGTCCATTCATTCATATGCTGTGTGTGTGTGTGTGTGTGTGTGTGTGTGTGTGTGTGTGTGTGTGTCCAGAACCCATTGATACAGAGGAACAGACTCTGGCTTTGAGTGTGTAACTCAGCACTGTCCAGCCGAATGTCCATCCTGCATTCAGCGTCTCTCAGGTCATCTAATGTCACATCGGTGGTGCTGCTTATAAATCACCATATGTGCAACAACACACACCTGTCCACTCGCTGTCCACTCAACACCAAAGCTATACCATTTTAGAAGGAAACAAATTGGCAGATATGGTAACAAGTATTGCGATATTGGAACAAAAATATTAATTGTATGAGTGAAATCAGGTTGCTTACATGCATCATTCTGAGTAGGATTGATGGGTTATTTGGGGACAACAACAGCTGCAGTAGTCAGTAATTTAAAGAAAAGCTAAAAAACAATTCAAATGAGTTGCCGTGACAAACAAAAGCACCAATAATTTGGACAATATAAAGTCAAATTGAAAAAACAAATGAACAATATTATGCAAAACTGAATCCAAATAAAAAATAAAGAATGCGTGTGTGTGTGTTCAAACGGAGAATAGACAGAAAATATTGAACTGCATCATTCAGAGAAAATTTAATGCTGTTTAATTCATTAATAAGAATATTTTTCATATATGAAAATTATGCTGAATGAAACATTGATATATGGACAACAGAGTTTTGTAAAATAATAACACTTATTTCATCTGCTCAATACAGCTCAGCTGATAGTTGATTTTTATTTAATTAATTCCCAGCACTAATATCTTGTCATTATTTCATTCCTAGTCACAGATCTACTCTCAGCAGAGTGTGTACTGATAAAAATTACAGTAACAAAATGTTGCACGCTCTATAAAAGTGAACACTACACTTTAAGGCTATAGATTTATTTACTTTCCTGATCACGACTCCTTTCTGGCTCATTACAATCTAATATATGTGTATGAAGCCCTACCGTTTTCTGCCTCCTTGCTGACTGCCTGATTACAAACTCTGCTTGTATTGTCTCCTCATCAGGCTCCTGGGTCGAGCTGGAGGAGCTGATCGCAGCAGTGAGCCGCAGGGAGAGTCTGGCGGGGCCGCAGGACAGCATCTCCTCCGCCCTGCAGGGGGAGCTGGAGAGGATCCTTCTGGAGGCACAGCTCGAGTGTGAGAGGAGTAGAGACAGGTAATGGTGCAGTTTGTTTGTGTGGATTTTCTTTTGTTTTGTTTGGGGGTTTGGGGGGTTGAGCTACACAGTGAGGTGTAAAAATAATTTGCACAGTAATGAGTTTCATTCTGTGCTCTGCGGAACTTTGCTTGTTTTTCACATTATGTGTTTACTTTCTTTGTGTTTGTTTGTTTCACCAGAGATGTAGAATTATTAAACTGCAGTCTGTCCAAATCCTGATACTAAACCCACATTGTAAATGTCTGTTTGTTGTCCACAGTCCTCCACAGGTGGGGACTCCACAGTCCGCTGGTTCCCCAAGACCCACTAGTGACCAGGACAGTGACTGTGTCACCATACAGGTATTGATTTTCTTAACACTGACATGTGTTGACTTCATCCTCCTTTTTGTAATCTGCAATGCAAAACAGACATTTAATTTTGTTGTGAAAGGACCATATGGTGGTTTATTTTTCAAGCCCATAAACTATGAACTGAGCATTTACCAAAGCACAAGGAACGTTTTTATACAGATTTCCTACTTTCCAACCATTAATTTCCATTAATTTCAGTACTGTTTCAAAGCTTGCAGAGACATGAAACTTGCTTGAGATTCTTAGGTATTTATTTGTCAGAACTTTAAAAACTCTTTGGCGGCGCACTCGAGGGTGCCCTGACATGCAAATGTCAGTCAAACAAGTTGTTTTCTGTTTAACTGAACTGTCTTTGAGCAGTTGCTTCTTGCTAAATGATATGTTGTTTGAGATTAACCCCCCCCCCAATATTTAAAAGACATGTTCAAAGTAAATATAAGTATCAGCAATGTACTACATGTGCTGAGGTTGCTCAGATTAATGTCAGTGTCTCTGTCCTGATTTTCTCTTCCGTGTCTACTCTTCTTCCACTTCCTTTTCTACTGTTGCACATAATCTGATCCTTTATCTTTGTTGCAGGAGGAAGGTGAGCGGCGAGGGGACACTGACTGGGTGTGGGATTGGTCCAGTAGACCTGAAAATATGCCACCAAAGTAAGACCAGCTCCTTTAAAGCCATTAATTGCAATTTATTTGATATTTATTGATGTTTGCTGTGATGTTTTACTACATCACTAAGTTGCTAGGGTACTTGTAAGTACTTTCTAAGATGTATAGCTGTTAAACGGTTTTAAAGGAATACTACTTTCTTGCCTAGAGTTAGACGAGAAGATCGATACCACTCTCGTGTGTGCGTTAAGTATGGAGCTGGAGGCAGGAGGCGATTGGCTTAGCTTAGCATAAAGACTGAAAGTAGGGGGAAACAGCTAGCCTAGCTCTCTCTAAAGTTCAAAACTCTGCCCACCAGCATCTCTAAACCACACAAATTAACATGTTGTATCTAGTTTGTTTTATCCGTACACAAACAGAAATATAAAGACAACAATTTGTGGTTTCATGTGGAGTTACGTGCTATAACTATTTCTTGGTGCAGTGAGTCTTGTCGTCACTGTGAGGTCGCCTGACAACCAGAGGAGGCCCTGGACTTGTTTGTGAAGAAATAGCTACACTATGTAACTCCCTTTAAACAAATGTATTCATATCTCATTAAAGAAACATTCTGCCTTTTTGTTTTTGGCACTAGTTGAAAAATCAGGCCTGTTTTTACTCGCGAAACCCCACAAAACAAAAAAAAAGTAAATTAAGTTGTTGTCTAATGTGTCTCTTCAGTTTGACTGAATGTTGTGTCTTACATTTTGTATTTGCGGAATATACCTTTGAGTGTTGAGAAACACATAAATCACCCTTGTTTTTGTTTGCACTGCCACACTTGACATTTAATCATCTGCATTACAATAAGTCTATTTGACAGGTAGCAGCTCTTAATGGTCTCAGACTCGCAGCACTTCCCTTCCATTCTTGCATTCTCAGTCTTCTCTCTCGTGTTCTCATTATCTCTGTTTATTTTTTACCCTTCCTATCTTCGCTCTCCCTGCATCTCTTATCTCTGGCTCCTCGTCCTCCTCTCTCTCTCTCTGCAGAGAGTTTGTGTTTCAGCACCCGAAGCAGCAGGGCTCCCTCAGCGTTAGGAAGACAGAGGTGATGAAGAGAGGAATCTTCTCCTCCGATGTTCTCCTCATCCTTGGTCCCTCACTGCTGGCTTCACACCTGCTCACACTTGGAGTCGGGTGAGACACGCAGATAGACTCACTATGTTACTTAATATCACCTTAATTACTGTTGCTACGCCTGTTAAGCTTTTCGTTCCTGCGTGGCACATAAGCAGTTTACAATGACAACGATGGCAGATTAACCACTTGAAATTCTTAGTAATTTTTGAAACAATGGGTCCTTGATTTCAGACAAAGGTAGAAAAAAGCAGGCTTCTCATTTCTATCTGACAAATTGTTGGTTGAAAAAACTGACTCCGGCTGACTTTTTAATGTGCTATTAGTGAACAAGGCTGTTTTTTTATGTAAACTGTAACTCCACAAACTAATGTAGTTAAGAAAGTGAACCTTGGCTTGCCTTGGCTGCAGGTTGGAAGCTAGTTTTGCAGACATGCTAACGATTGCAGCTTATGTAAGAGCAGATAAACACACAGTTTAATCCATTCCTTACACTTTTGCTCTTGTGATTTGACGCAAAAAAAAAAGACACCACCCTCCAAATTCTTTGTATAGAGCATTACTCTTACTACAACCCCATGCACGCTGCTTAAACATGTTGAGAAATCCAAAGCTTGACAGGCCTGCTGAAGCTAGCTACAGTTGCTAAGCTATGGTTGGACAACTGGTGTTTTGGGGAGGGGTTTAGCAAATGGGCAATTATCAATTACTGCTTTTTCTTTTCAGGATCTACATAGGAAAGCGATTGGCTGCTTCCACAACCAGCACGCTGTGACGTCGGCTGTATGCCAGTGTCCCCATTCGCAGTCTGGCCAATAAGGTCGCAGTCCGCCCTCTCTACCGCACTAATTTGCCTCCTTCTTTCTTCGTCATGGGGCAACCTTAGGACCCCGCCTGTCTGTACCTCTGTCTCTCTGTTCATCTGTACATCTGTCTACCCAGCAGCACTCTGCCAGTCTGTCTTTCCGTCAGCCTCTCTGTCAGTCGGTGCATGTCGTAGGGCCCGGGGAGCGGATGGATGCCGACCAATGAGTCAGACTGAGGTCACTTTTACTCTCCCGGAGAGTAACACTGATCTCAACCAGCTAAAGCATAATCACAGAGGAGAGATTGCCCAGATACAAGAGAAAGGAGAGAAAGAGAGTTTTACCCAGCTAGAACAATAAATCCCTTTGATAGGAGGAGATGAAAACGGTTAGTTGGGAACAGCATGTTCGAACAAAATGAGAAAGATAATATGTGGTAGGCTTTCGCCCAACCTTTGAAAAAGCAAAATGTCTGTCATTTGTCAAAAGTAATGACCCTCTATAAGAATGAGCTGCTACAGTAAAATTGGTTCTTGGGTTTTTTCTGCCTGATGGTGTTTCTAACGTAGAGCATTTTAGTTGGCTGAGTGAATGTAGGAGTGATTCTGGTTGTGCTTTTTGTCCCATAAACCAATTAAATATTTGACCTCCGACAAAAACAATCATGATCCCATTAAACTTCACTCCTCAAAACCTTAATGTGCCTCTTGGGTCTTTTATTTTTCTCTTCCAGTCTCATGCTGGCATGGTTTCTTGTACACATGTTCATCTCGTTTAATAAATGCAGGAAAGCGAAGCATTTTTTTTAGCCAGTGAAGCACAAAAATTTGCTGAAGTAAGCTTGGGCCAGTAACTTACACTGTATGTGTATAACTTATTTTTAGTTTTTTTGGGTTATGGTTGTCTGGAGATTATTTGTACACATTCGGAGAAAACTAAAAAGAAAGACAACCTACTGTGTTGTTAACAACCTGCAAATGAACCGCAGCATCTGTTTAGAATTTATTCCCTTTCCCATGTGAGGTAAATCACTGCAAATCACTCTGTTCATTTGTCCTGATAAGCTCGTTGGTGTGTATTTCACTGTTTTTTATACCCGATCTCCACCAGTGATGACCGAGCTCTTGCAGAAATGTTATGACATCACACCAGCCTGTCTCTTTCCATCTGCCTTTGTCATTCCTTACCTCACATAAGTCTGTCATTTCTCTTTTTTCTTTTTTTTAAACAAGCTGCCGCGTTAACCAGTCAAGGATTTGACATTTTATTGCTTTCCCATAAACCAGAAACCCGTTTCCTCTTAACATCTCATGAAAATAGCTGGCCTGGATTTTGAGTGGAGGGCTCTGAGAAGCACACTGAGGTTTTGCTGTGCTGCCTTGAACGTAAACGTGCCCATTTGTTGTCCGGCCTGACCAAGCCCAATGAGTTTATCAGCCATTAGCGGAGTGTTTGATGTGAGGGGTCCTGCTGAGCTTGTTAAGCTACTTCTAGACACACCAAGCTGACGATGCAACAACAAGCCTGTCTTGGCAGAGCACAAAAGCACCTGGTTTCCATTCGCAGACATCCTCACGTAACACGCCCACATGCAAACTATGCCTAGTTACTAGTACATGTTTTGGCATCACTTATACACAACAAGGAAATAAAGAAAGTACTTTGTCGGTAGATGAAATGATTACACGTGCTTAGGAAATGTCCATTCATCATCCTGGACTGGAAAGTCGCAATTAAAGTTTCAATAAAATGGTTAAATTCCAGTGTATCACAACTTCTGTCTTATTTTCTTAGTCTTGGTCAATTTTTCCAAAAGGGAAAGAAACATGAGCAGTCAGATGATCATTTAGGTTTGAATATACCCCAGATTAGCATAATTTATTTAGAGGAGAAGGACGAATGATGAAATAATTGCCCAAATTGTCCGTTTTAAACATCCATCATGGTTTATGGATTGTCTTCCTGGTTCAACTTTGACCTGCTGTATTTACCAAATTTGTGTGAGCAGTTTTTTCTGTGCAGTGAGAGAAGACTTTTAGGTGAGCTCGCTTTCGGTTTTACGTCTTAAAGTTTAAATTTTTTCAAAAACAAAAAGACAAAAACAAGACTTAAACTAAACAACATATAACCTTTTAAAACAAACTATGACATAATACAATTTTCTTCAACAAATACAAATTGAACAATAATGTGAAAGAGAGATGAGTGGATACATGAGCTAATTACTGTGTTAATGCAGTCTTATTCAACAACCTTCGGACTCACATAGTATGCTCCTGATTGTCTTCCTCTACTCAAAATGTCTCTTCTACAAACGTGGATTTAGCTGCTTGACGTGTTCGCTAAAGTACAGCATGTTGCATTTCAGTAACTTTATGTCTCTGCCGGTAGTGTTAACTAACGTTACCATTTCTTGGAAGGAAAATAGTAACAGCTTTAGAGACTAAATGCATCCACAATCCCACTGAAAATTAGACTAGAAGCTGCAACAAAAGAGCTGGGACCATGAAAACACACAGACCACGGGGGTTCGTACGAAGTCTTGAAAGTTTGGGAAATGCTTAATTTGAACCGTTATGTTTTAAAGGTTAGGAATATGCTTGAATTTGAATATCCTCCTTGAAAAATGCGTGATTTCCAATAATGTGGTGTTTCATCTACACAATCAGATGAAAACTAAATCATGTAAACCAAGCATCTTGTAATAGTTGAAATGAAACGATCCCGTCGTCATATTTGTTTGTTGCCTCCTGACATTTATATTAACAATTTATATGTGATGATAAAGGCTTCAAGATTATGACAGCTGTAGACTTTAGTTTTTGTTGACTAAAACCAACAATAATCAAATGACTAAAACTAATATATGTTTTCATCAAAAGCCTAAGAAAACTAAATCAAAATAATCTGGTTTAACTGTTGGCTTGTTTACTGCCTTCGATGAGCAGCCTACAGTTTTAACATAACTGAGAGAAATTACAGTGAAAGCTATGAAAACAGACCAGAAGTATCCTTTAAGCTGTGAATTCTTGCCTGTAGATTGTCCCGAATTCAGCTCCCCCTCAAACCATTTATCCTCAGCTTGGGGCCAACAGGCAGTCACAGGTGGGACAGGCTGTTGTAAATCACAATGTTCTCATACAGTTATATCCCCTGTTGCTGTGAACCATAGTGACTTCTTCATAGCAGGGGACTGTGTTAAGATCTGTCGACCCTGTAATATCCTCCCTGAAAAAGGGGACAATTACTACAGCGAAACAGCCTTAAATGCCACATGTGATTTTTCCGAGCGTAAAAGTGAAATAGCAGGCCTTCGGATACATGTGGAATACGGTGATGAACAGGAGTCTGAGCATTTGGTGTTACGAAATAAAATAAATCCTATCCTCGTGCTTTGTCTCTTGTAACTGGTGAAGTTAGAGGAGACTGAGGCTGAGACAGAATGTGAAAGAAATCTGTTCATTTCCTGGACTGCGCTTTAGAGATCGGACATCTGTCTCTCTGGGAAATGCATTATCTTCCTGCTCCTATACTGCTAGACAGGAAATAGAGTCCCGTTTCAAAGAGTCTGGATGTAACAAAGAAATTCGGTTAAATTGGCATGGCGTCCGTGCCTTAACATTCAAACAAGGTCACTAATTTGAGCCTCCATCTCAAGTAACTTCACTTTACCACATGTGGCCCACTTCCCCCTCATGAACCACTTATTGTACAGAATAGTAGGTTATAATTCCACATAACACATAACAGAATGACTTACTCCCACTCAAGTATCAGACACATAATAACACACAGCTTACCAAACCAGCACACTCCTACACGAGTGAAAAACTTTTTTGTTGTTATTCTGTGGGCTTGAATAGTTACGCTCATGCACAATAAAAACTCTCATCTCCAATATTTGATTCAATAAATACAGAATTAATGTTTGTAGGGGTGAGAGGGCTGTCTCTCTTCAGATGTGATTTGACATTCGCTATGCACAATGAATGCCCTGCCGGAAACATTTTCAGACAGAGATTCTTGCATTTTTCATTCTCTCTGTCACTGTTGAGAGCACAGCAGTGATTTGACTGTGTCTGAACAAATGACCCAGTGTGCTCTCCCACTATGTGCTGTTTCCCACCGTATGACAGACCTTTCTAGCCCAGACATGCTTGGTCTCAATGTGCCAGAAGTATGAAGGATTAATGAGAGCACCTGGAATAAGACTCAATAGAGTACAATGCAGCGCTGTTCGTACTATGTAAACAAGCTGCTCAATATAGTGTAGGTGTGTTTCGTCCTCACATCCTGAAGCAATTGTTTGATACGTTTGTGAACATGTTGAGCAGAGTAAAATGGGACATACAATTCAATTTTTTTTTACATTTAAGTGTATGTAGGCTTATAATAAATGCTGAGGAGAGGAAACAAGACTAAAGCTGTGAGTATGCTTCATCAGAACTGCAGAACTGCACACACACACACACACCTTTCAGACTGTGACATCTTCTGTAAACTTTCCCAAACGACAATCCAACATTCACACCCACTTTACGCTGTGATTGGCCACCTGTGTGGGGGTGATGAAGGAGCCAGGTTTGAACTCCTCTCTGTAGCTCTCTTTTTTCGTTCTTTACGCAACTATTTCTGTCACTTTTTGTGTGAACAACTGCGTATCCCCCCTCTCTAAGTGTGGCCGTCTGGCTATAAACACTTTTGATTTCCAATGTAGTCGGACAACACATCGTACGAAATAGGTCTTTTCTAGCATAACCTGGCCCTAAGAGCCTACAGTCATGCTAGCGGTTCCTCAAGGCTGCACTTAAGCTTAAAACTCTAAGTTCAGCATTTCAGCAGGCTAATTTGCTAATTAGCACTAAACACAAAGTACAGCTGAGGCTGATGGGAATCTCGTTAGTGTTGCAGGTATTTAGTCATAAACTAAAGTATTGGAAGAATTGAAATTTTGACCGGATGATGGCACAAAATCAAAAGGGATCACCAAAGTTATCACAATTCATCCTGAGGGGGGCATGAATATCTGTTTAAAAGTGCATGGTAATCCATCCAATAGTTGTTGAGATATTTCAGTCTGGACCAAAGTGGTGATCTGACATTGCCATCCATAGAGCCATGCTGCCAGCGTGACTAAAGAAGTAAAAGGAAAGAGAGAAAGGTCAGAAAAATGGGACAATGTAGCATCGGGGGTGTTCATGTGAAAAACAGAGAGAGGGAGAGCTGTGTGGCTGACTCGGTGTCAAGTATCTTCAATGATGATTTACAGTGGCCTCCATCTATAGTATGAGGTGTGTAGGTGTAGGTGAGACATGCACTGAGATGGAGTGAGTGAGTGTGAATGCGTCCAGCTGGTGTGAGTGACTGAAGGAGCAGCTGGATAGTCTGAGATGGTCTGAGAGTGAACTCACAGTTTACACATGGCAAAACCATCAAGCGCAACTTCTAACGGCGGCTTTGCGGGGGCCTTCATCAAGTACGGTTGCATAATACTGAGAAATTTAGAGAGACGCTGAAACCACATTGTTGTTTTAGAAACGATATGTTCCCCCATCGCACTGAGGCTATTCTGAGAATACCTTTGCGCGCCTATCATCAATCTTCTAGCGTAATGGTTGTGTTTTTCCAAGAAGGGCGTTAAGGTTTATGTTACAGTGTCCATAACTGAGATCATTTTGAGTGATTTTACAGAGAGACGTGAAGGCGGGCGATTCGGTCAGGTAAATGGAATTGAAAAAATATAGCAATGGTTTCATCCGCGTTCTGTAATTTTCCAAAGTTGGTTTCTAAGTATTAGAAGTATTAAAATATTTTTATACACAACCCAGACTAACAGTTAAACTCACATTCAGCTCAAACAAATATGTATTTATGCATCATACCTCAAGGCCAAGGACTCAATTACAATCTACAAATGTAATGAGCAGTGCCTCATTTCTATAAATAAAAAATAAAAAGTCTGTTCCATATTAGCTCAGAATAAATTTTCTGATTAATTTTGGATCTCTAACATTTGATGTATAATTTGTATTCATGCCCTCTACGCTGTGTTAGACGATTCCAGGAAACTCGACAGCTTTATCCACCATGTCACCATGACATACCAATTTGGCTCAAGAGTTTGCAGTCTGAATATGCTGCAGGATGTGGGTCCGTTTATTAAGCCTCTGCCTTGAGTTCAGAGTTACAGTCTGTCTAATACCAAAAATTCAGGCAATTTAATGCTGTAATTTTGGGTTTGGAGTGAGTCCCCTCTCCCAGACAGGGTAGAGGTTTTGATAGATGCTACAGATTTAATGAGGTGTTGGATCAGACCCCTCTGACTTGCTGACTGGCTGCTGTTGCCTAACTTCATCAGGTAGGACAGTGCAGAGCCTGTAAGACATTGCATCCCACAGTGTAATGAGCACTTAAGCACTCAGCGCAGGAGCAAGGAGACTTATGGCCACCACCAGCTGTGGCTTGCTGAGTTGTAAAAGTCTGTGTCCGTTCCTCAAAACACAAGGGTACTGATGTAAGTCCTTTTATGAAAGAACGTCTTGTGAAGAGGAACCTTTATGTGGTGAATATAATTACCCTTTTTCCCCACACAGTCAACATCTGTAAATCTTTTTCAATTACACCATAAAATGTCACACTGAAGAAGCAAATGATATATTTGAGTGTGCCATTTGTTTATATTAGAGTATATTTATGTGTACCAAGAGAATAAAATGGTATAGAATAAATAAAAGTAAGTAAGAACATTTCTCCACAGCATACCATTGACAAATAAATCCAAAGAGCTCGATAAATGATCCTTAAATAATATACCAGAAGAAGAAGAATAAAAACCACATGACTTGACTGTAATACAGTGTGTTTATAATGAGTTGAGGCAAATGATGAGTTTAGATGAAGAAACTTGAACATAGGTAAGAAAGAGGATACATACACACACAAAAAGATTTCCCTGTGTGGGTGGATTTGATGAAAATAAATGCAATTAATAAAATATTTGTAGGTCATGCATGTTTCTCCTTCTTTCATCCTTGGATTAGACTAAAACATCTTTCCTTTTTTTTTTTTTTGCTATTAATGTACCATATGTTTCCTATTATGCACCTTTAATCATTCTTGATTCTGACCAGTCTGTCTTGTTTTCTTTTTCGGTTCAAAGCTTTTTGAATAATGGTAATTGTCAGACATCCCCTGAGAGCACAAACAGCCTTTACTGTTTTTTTTTTATGCTGCATGAAACCACTGCTTCAGCTCGGCCGCCTATTACTCATTGGTAACACAGTACATTTTGTTGTCATTGTGGCAATAGCAATGCTATAATCTTCAGTGTCTGCTACCTAATAACCATATGAGGAGAAGCTGAGTGTGAATATCAGAGTCTCAGGATTCGGTCATATTGGTATCGCGGATAAAAATAGTCAGGAGATGGTGTCAGAGACATTTGGGGTTTGGTTTTTATCTCCGAGCCAGCTGCAGCGTTCACTGTCTGACCTCATCAACCGCACCATGATGTGATTCAGCCCAGGTCCTCCAGCGGGCTGATGTGGTCTATTGAGCTCCTGACCGCAGCTGCAGACCATGCATGGAGGTCTGTGGGGCTTTCTGTGATCCAGAACCCAAACGCCTGGAAAGGCTCATTCTGAAGACCAATCAGACGGCAGATAAAACTCTTGGGTGTCCTGTTGCTGACTCGATGGAGCCCATATCAGTACACAACTAAAGACCGGAGCAGCGGTATACAGACTAACCACAAGGAACACCTGTGGTAGATGTATGGAAACTATGACTCATTTGCTGCTGTTTGTTGCTATAGATACTTATGTTTATCCTTTAAAGTGGGAACATCAACTTGCAGCCACTGATACTTGGCTTTTACTGAATTAGGGAGGGATTCAAACGTCATTAATACAGATTCAGTATTTTTTTTGTGTGTGTGCTCAATGGCAGTTGCTCACCCATGGAATAAGGCTGCAACATTCAAATAGAAAGGGAAAAACAAACATCATTAAGACCTGAGCCTCCTCATCTCTGCCAAATGTGGCAAGTCGCGTGGTGCCAGACATGCTGACGACCTGGAGGCCGTGTGAGCCAGCAGCCTGTCTGAAGCTCTGCTGGCCGGTTAACACGGCTTGTTAAGGCGCAGGCTCCGGAGCGCTCATTTCCTGACTTTGCCCGGGGATGGAGGGGGGGGAAGCAAGGGCACATGGGAAAGGTGTCACATCTGATCCCTGGAAGGAAAGTGAAATAATCTCCCTGTGTTTCAGACAGAGTGTGAAAAGAAATACTCAACGTTTCATTGCTGGAGGTAGGAAAGACTTTTTTTTTAGAAATTCACCCCAAGCATGAACTCAAGAGCATAAAATATTCTGGGCTCAATGTGAGTTTAAACGTCATTTCCGTGGCCAAACATGGTTTCCCAGACTGGATTAGAAGCTACCCATGTACAGTACATTTGTGTAAGAGTATTTGTGTGGGAATTGGTAGCAGCCAGTAGGAGCCAATGCAAAGAGTTTCCCCAGGTCACTCCTTCTCTGCATGGGGCCGTCTGAGGAAGGTTTTAAAAGCAGGTTCTGGCCCTGATGCTCCTCCCTCAGTAAGACTCCTGCGATCTTCACATTCACACACCAATTCAGACACTCACACAAAAACTGTCAGCTGCTTCTATTAGGCTTACCATGACAGTCTTGTCTCACTTCTGATTCAAAAAAGGAGGCAAGGACTCAAACGCACCACTCACAGCAGGCGCAGACATACGGGAAACTGCCACTGTGTCACATACTGATAAGTCACTACAGAGAAACTGCTGATCTGGGACCAGCTGGAAGGATAAAATGGGTGTGTGGACAGCCCTGATTCTGGCCTCACAGCTGCTACTAAAACTGTGCTTACACGTGGAAGCCCAGGCTTTGGGTGAGTGTTTTAATTTGTTTTAATTTACAGTTTTAACAACATGTGTCATATTGATCGGCGATTGCAACAGCTGTAGTTGCTGCTGGGGATGACAAAAAATCAAGAAATGAAAATCCTCTTTTAGGCTTTTTTGTTTGTTGTTTAAATTTTATCACGCATGCACAAAGAAAGATGTCTTTGATTTTATTTGAATGCTGCATTTTTCTGACATCCTGGCTGTGATGTAATCCTCCATTTTCATTATCTGTCAAAAAAGATTTAATGGCTCCACCACTGGGTATTTTAACACACTACGTATGAGTTCAATGCATAATGGATAAGGCAGACACTGTGAAAGAGAATATCATATGCAGACCCAAAGAACACAAAGGATTAGACAAGGTGTGTGATACTCACTGAGGTACGAATAAAATGTTAAATATCCCCGTCAGTTGTTGAAGAGATGAGTCAGCCGAATACATTTTTGTGTTTGTGACAGGAGATAGAAAAAGATAAAGAATAAAAGTAGACAGAGTTTTAAAGCCACCATCTTTCTGCTGAAGTAAAGTCACCCTGATTTTCATATCTATCCAGCCAGATCTGCTTGATTACTCCAGCTCAGGAGATTCAGCTTTTCTGGCTCATATTAATTCAAACAAAGTCCCAGCTAGGTCACACACATGGGAATAATCAGAGATGATCTGGCAATATTGAACTTCAAGTCACACATACTCTCAGACTCTCCTCTCTCTCTCTTTCTCCCTCTCTGACACACACTCACAGTCACACAAATTTGTTCAAGGTCACACACAAACTGCAGCTGCAGACGACATGTAGAAGTTTTGGTGTTTATAGTTTATCAGCTTCTTACAAATCACTCCAGTGATTGATGGCATAGCTTTCATGCACCCATTAATCCCTACAATCTTTTGGCAATAGCCGCCTGATGTTATGTATAAAACAAGTCCAGATTAATGGAGTTCATCATCTATCATTTCCCTTGCAAATGGCTCATTGTCTGCATGACTGGAATTCACTGTGTTCAGTAGGAGAGAGACCAATTTAAAGCTGCAGTAAGTAAAAATTTTAGCAGCACAAAACAGCCATTCTAATGCTGTAAAGGGTTATTGATCAATATTAATGCCTCAAGGATGACTTCCCCGGGAGCTGTGATTACAGGAATTCGAAACTCACTTTCTACTCTGGGCAGAGAGCCTCATAATCAATATTTTTATGATAATAATGTATCAATGTGAAAACAATGTGACAATGTGAATGGTCATTCATTGTGATGAACCTACAGAGAACTATGAGCAGCTCCCCTCAGCTTCATGGCGCTTTATAGAAAGTTTCAGCTCATTGTTTGGCTGTCTGGCCATTGTTTTACTGTTCTGGTTCACTCTCACTACTCTCGTAATGTTGTTTTTGGCCAGCATTTTTCAGTGAAAAAGCTCTAAAAACCCGCTGTGCACTACCTGCTCAGCACCAAACAGCAGACAGACACAGTTAGAGACTAACTAGTGAAAATAGTGGAGTCTTGAGCAGCTAAAGAGACAGATATTTCCCTCAGGAGTTGGTGGAGCTAAAAGCGAAGAATATTGGACTTATGTTCACCAGGTGGCCAGAAACTTGACTCCAAATGAACGATAATGTTGCTCTGTAACTGCTGGATGTGTAAACAAGTTTGCCATATCAACTTAAAAGGTGATGATATGTCAATGTTGTGCTCATGGCTTGTTTCCACTGACCCCAAATGGCCAAAGAAATATGTTACTGGAGGTTTAAATGTTTTTCTTTCCAGCTTAAAAGAATTCAACAGAGAGCATAATATTATTATTACACTACTTTACATCATGAAATATAATGGATCTCTGCTCCATTAGGAAGGTTACTCATGGCTATTGCGAAAAAATGTGTCTTCACTGTTTATGTTAATTACATGCTGAAGTTAATGATGTAATTCCTTCATCATTACTAATGGTTGACTAGGTACCTCTAACCATAACACTACAATAAATCACAGCTTTGCAAGGCCTCAAATGTGAAGTGTTTGTCAAGCAGTAAAATGAAGAATGCTGACCATTTGTTCACTTTATATCTGTAACCGTGGTAGATTTATATGCTGGTGTTAAGGAGAGGACAAGACACTGGATTACTTTATGGCTTTCAGCTGAACTAGTTTTATGAAGCTTGAAATCTGAGGTTAATCAGGGGTTGAAATGAGGCACTTTCTCAGGGTCTGTGGTATAAGACGACCCTGACCTACACAAAGCCCTGTGTCCAGAAGATTTATGAACAGCAGGACTGTGTGCTTTATGTGCAAGTGTGCACCTGTTTGTGTCTTTGTAATGTTACAGCAACTCTAAAAACATGAAGAGTGCACATGATGTTCTTTGTTCTTCTGTTGTTTTGTTCATTTTCGGACTTTTGCCAATTTAATAGACAAATAAGTCACACTGAGTCAAAAGGAGATCTATCTGTTTGCGTAACACTTACCAGGTGATCTTGGCAATCATGAATACAAAAGACTCATCTCATTTTTGATGGAAGTGATGTTGACAACATTGTGCAAGCAGGCATTTTTGGTGGCTTAGTCACATTTTTAAATCCCCCCTGTGTGTTACGCTGAAGTACGGCATGTGCCGGATGAAACATGAGAGATAAAAGAAAAAAAGGAGAGATCTCATCTGGGGATCATGCTTCGCAATCTCAGCTGACGACGGCCAATCTCTGGGAGCATTCGGGAGCAATTTTGCTCCCTCACGACAGTGGGCCTTGCAGGCTGTTTTCAGGGTGCTTGTGTATTCATGATGTGAGCAGATGGCAGCCTAGAGATTCACTGCACATCCTCTCGTGGCCTGTCCAGCTCTCAGCTCAAGTCACTGTATTAAAGGAAGACCATGAGTAGGAGCGTCTCTCTGGCATTTCACTCCCACTAAACAGCCTGCCAGATTAAATTCTGCCATACCTCTCCCTGTGAAAACAATGAATGAATTGTGGCTGAAAATGAGAGCTCACATACATTTTATCAGCCGAACAGCTGTGGTGTGGCTCCAGTAAAAAAAGAAAAAATGAATAACACCATACACCTAACCATCATAGTACATAGCTCTGATTTGCTTTGAAATCCACATCTTTGTGATTTCTCTGAGCCAACTCTGCCTGCCAAGTTTGTGCTGACTGACTGACACAGCGTCTCGCAAGAGCAACAAACACTGGGTCAACATCATCATCTTCTTCTTGTCGACTCAGGATGTGTTTACTTGGGGATCGGAGCGCGGCTGCAGGTTGTAAATATTCATATCTCATCATCCATTACTCATGTGCTTCACCACTTCTCTCTTTCCCGTTCCTGTCAACAGTCTACGATCTGCTCACCTCGCCTGATTGCCTGCCAGACCTGCTGCAGGGGGGTCTGGCCGAGCAAGGGGTGAACGAGGCTTTCATCCTAACCTCCTTCAAGTTGCAGCCCAAGACCGGAACCACTGTGTTTGGCCTGTTCAACCCCAGGGACAACAGCAAGTACTTTGAGTTCACTGTGATGGGGAAGCTCAATAGAGGTAGGAGAACATGAAAGAGGCTCTGGTACAGTTTAGCTGCACTAATCAAGCAGCAGCAGGCAGATGTTTATTTAGCAAAAAAAGCTCTAAAGACCGACTGTACACCACCTGCTCAGCACCAAACTGCAGTACTGCAGAACTGCACAGTTAGCAACTAGCTGGTGAACATAGTGGAGCATTTAGCAGTTAATGGGCCAGATATTTTCCTCAGGAGTTGGTGGAGACCAAAAACAGAGCGAAAAAGAGGTAAAATATTTGACTTAGATTTGTCGGGTGGCCAGAAACACAACTTTAAATAAATGCCAAAGTTGCTCCATTTTTGTTGGATGTGTAAATGAGCAACTGTTTGCTAATGCATTCACCATATCAACTTTATAAGGTGATAAATATATCAATGCTGTGTTTACAGCTTGTTTTTCTAGATTTGTATTTATTTACATCCAAATCTAAGAAAGAATGTTTGCTATCAATGGATACTTTCTCTCTCTCAGTTCAACATTATTGATTGACCACAGTGACCTTTACTGGCATCTACCCATGCTGATAGTATTAAATGAATTTGTACAGATTTTGAGATATCCCATTCTGAGATTTCTGCCTCCACCACAATACAGTGGAGGTGAATGTAAATTCAGTTTGTGGTGCTCACAGTATTTAAAATTTACATTTAAAAAAGTTGACAGAAAGAAAATGTTACTACAACCCAGAAAAACATTAGATCCACTTGCAGTACAAGTACAGCTACATGATTTGTTGGTACCTTTCACATTAAAAGAATCAGGTTGGCTCTAGAGTGGCTATTGAGTAGGGCTGGGTAGGAGTTTTTCTATCTTCATTTATTTATTAATTCATGTACTTTTCGTCTGATTTCCTGTTTGTGTTGTCAGCTTGTACACTCCTATGTTCACGTGGGTTCACCATGTTCTGTTGTGCAGGCTTTATTTTACAGAAAACTTGTCTTTTCAGATTTAGTGTCCCTGTTACTTTATATAAACCACTGATAACATTGCAAACAGTTCTCATTGGGACTATTTCTTTGTTAAGTAGTTTCTAATTAAAACTGGTCACAGTGAGGTTTGTGGATTATTCAGTGTAATCCGAATATGTCTCTGGAAAGACAAGTTGCTGCTGGATTTTTAAAACGTAATTATTCAACGCTGTGAAAAGTAAAACTTCATTAACCTGCATTGTATTGGGTTGCAGGTATTGTCATTGTGAGCATGTTAGCATTCTGACATTACCATTTTGCTCAAAGCTCCGCTCTGCATAAGTACAGCCTAGACTGGCTGTAGACTCTTTAGTTTTGTTGTAATTTGGATGAATCAACTATTTACAGTAAGTGCTCCCTGTAAATCCTTTCTCCTCTATTTCTCGCTGTTATCTCTTCTCTGCTACCATCGCTTCCTCTTTCCCTGCCCTGTCCTCTCAAAGCTGTGTTACGCTACCTGCGGAGTGACAAGAGGATGAGCTCAGTAACCTTCAACAACCTGGTGCTGGCAGACGGCCAACAACACCGACTGTTGTTCCACCTGAAGGGGATGCAGCAGCAGGGGCCAGGCGGGGTGGAGCTGCATCTGGACTGCAGGCTGGTGGAGACGGTCAGGGATCTCCCTGCTGCCTTCCAGGGTTTGCCAGCAGGCTATGGTATGGTGGAGCTAAAGACCATGCAAGCCAGAGATCAGGTGACCCATCTCTTACAGTATTTCCATACAATAATTAATATGTTTCTGTCCCAATAATGGATCTGGAGGTGTCCAAATGCCTTAGTTGTCCACTTCGACCTGTTTTATTCTAACAGGAGAGTTTAGACGAGCTCAAGCTGGTGGTTGGGGACTCGTTTGAAAATGTTGCTTCATTACAAGACTGCCATTTCCAACAAAGAGACTCCGTCCAAACTCTGGGTAAGAACCTTTCTGTGGATAGTCCACAGGGACGGCCAGATGTTTCTTAGGAAAACAATCCCAGCAGCAGGAGAACAACAGTCAGTGTTTGTCAGAGTGACTTGAGAGCAGGCTCGGAGAATCCCCCACCTCTGCTTCAGTTTAACAAAATAACAGTCCCTTTCTCTTAGGGGTCAACACGAAGCAGCTGTCCAATCAAATGCTGGAGTTAACGAAGGTGATAAATGAGCTGAAAGACGTCCTCATTCAGCAGGTAACTACCTCAAACAGTTCCTCTGAGGCCACTTAATCCCTGCTTCCTCACCCCTGACCTCCCGACAGCTTGCCTGACTGCATATAAACTGTTTATGTTTGACCTTTTCCAGGTCAAAGAGACCTCATTTCTTCGAAACACCATCTCAGAGTGTCAGGCTTGCGGTAAGATTATGTCCAGTAACAGTCATGTCACTCATCAGTAAATGTGATGTTTAATGACTATTTTTGGATAAAATTGCAGTTGATTAATTAATTGTGTTATTTAAAGGTCTGGGTGGTACTGAGGTGGAGAAACCAAGGTGTACCCCAGGTGTCTGTTTCCGTGGTGATATGTGTATAGAGACAGCGGATGGTGTCGAGTGTGGACCATGCCCTGATGGGTACACCGGGGATGGTTTCAACTGTGATGATGTGGACGAGGTAAGGCTCAGTGTGTGTGTGTGTGTGTGTTTCTACTTCTGCTCTTGTGAGAATCAATATGAGTTTAAGACCTGCAAAGTGCAGACAGGAGGTTGAGTCAGTGTATTCACCTGACTCAACCTCAGTTCTTGTGTTTTAGGGCTAGAACTTGGGTTTATGTTTAAGATTATAGTTACAGTTAGGATAAGATAAATAAACTTGGCCTATACAGACAAAAAGCATATGTACTGTATATATTACATTATATTCTTGTTTTGAATCCAGATGAAAAACATTGTGAACAAACAGTTTGTACTAACTGAAAAGATGCCTCAAGGGGGTCTTTGAACTACAGCGTCTTGCATTCAGCATATAAGCATTTGTTTTCTGACATACTGTCTGTATATAAAAGAGGCATATCTTCACTGAACTGGTATTTACTTAGAATATATCCTGTGTACAATATAGCAGTAAATATGTTAATCAATCAGCAAGTTGGCAGTGGGGATCCAACAGCCAACATTTTGTCAATTTCACCAATTTGATGCTAAAAAGAAGATAAAAAGCCACGTAATGGGAGAGTGGTTAATGTGCAAATTCTGTTCAGTTCCCGTGAGGTAAGTTTGGGCCTGAGGCTTATTCCTCTGTTGACAAAATGTGTATATTTCCACACAGAAATGTTGCCCCTGTGTAGACAAAGCAGTAAATAGGGCCTGCAGATAGTATTATTTATTTTGGATGGCACTTTAGGTAGGCAGCAGAGAGGTGACAGGGAATGAGGTGAGACAGAGGGTGAATAACATGCAATAAAGATCCCAGGCCTGGAATCGAATTTACTGTGATTGGTATATGCATACCATTTACAGATCACAGTATACGTGATGCATCTTTACCAGAAGGCTACCATGATGCCCCCATTTTGGATGGAGCAGAGCAGTACTATAGCATAATTATCTGGTACTCTGTGACACTACGAGCCTTAAACCAAATGCTGTATGTATGAAAAAGTCCTATTTGGACTGATGTCTAAAAAGGGTTTTGTTTTGCTGGGGACTCTGAGTTCTGAATGAGATGACATACGACTTAAAATAATTTTGATAAATTAGAGAAGGGTTTTTTTCAGGCTCCAAATGGTCTATGAGAAATTGTACACACAGATTTCATCAGGTTTTTTTGAACATTAGAAATTAAATCAAAGTGGCCCACATGGTCTAAATGCACTTCCCAGAGGCTAATATGGGGTTCAGGAATGAAAGCTAAAGGTAAAGGTAAAGGTTTGAGAATTCAGTTAAAGTTAAAGCATGACTGTTGTCAATGAGGTCCTCATGAGGATAGAAGTACAGGGATGTGTGCGTGTGTGTTTGCCTGTCTGTCTTTTCGTGTTTGCACTGACCCCTTTTCTAAGGACTGGCCCCTTCAGCATTCTCTTTTTTGCATGAGCAAAAGTGTCATCAAACCTAAAAGCTTTTGGGTGGAGAAGCCCAGTGAGATGCACATACATTTTGAAGCTTCAACAGAGCTCATGTCCTCCTTTCTGCAGTGCCAGTTTAACCCCTGCTTCCCTGGAGTGAAGTGCGTGAACACTGCCCCGGGCTACCGCTGTGACGCCTGTCCGCTGGGCTTCACCGGCCTGCCAGTGGAGGGTGTGGGCATTTTGTTTGCCCAGACCAACAAGCAGGTAAAAGAGTGGATAAAATATGGAGGAAACTAAGACAAAATGAGACAGGCATGCAGGCAAATTACAGTATAGATCAAAAAATATAAAAAGGGTTTCCCATGTAATTGTACTACAAGAGAATACAGGGTATACTTTAGATTACACCTCAAATTACAGTGTACATATAGGATACTGTTCAAATATTTACTGGTCACATATCCCTGGACAATATATTTAAGTACTGGCGGAGAGGACGAGGGGGTGGGGAATAAGGGGAGGACAAATGTGGAGTAAAGTTTCTTTATTATAGTGTAAGTTCGGGGTACGTGGGCAGTAAAATCTAGTGGTCCCTTGTTCACTCCTTTTTCACTGTAGGATATGCAGGCTGTAAATTAAAGCGGTCCCTTGTTCATCCCCTTTTTAAGGTAATTCCAAAGTAAATATTGGGCTGGAATATGTGTGTTTAATATGTACCGGGCAGTTAAAAAAGTGCTCTAGGTTCCTGTGAGTGATAAATTATTATATATGAAATTATAGATGCTGATGCTTCAATGTGTAAGCAACATTTTAGTGTTGTAGCTGGCCGAGGTGGAGCTAGTTTGAACCACTTTATATACAGTTTGGTAGTTTAGTCAAGTGGTTCCCAATCTAGGGGTCGAACCCTGCCAAAGGGTCACAAGATAAATCTGAGGGGTCATGACATGATTATTGGGAGAGTAAAGAAGAAAACACAAAGGTCTGATAACCAATCTGTATTGATATTTTTTTTTACTTTTCTTTGATCTTTGGGTTATTGTGAATTACTGGATAATTTTATGTTTTTCGTTGTTTAAATAAAACCATGTGAGAAGTTTAGAGGGGAAATCTCTCTTTGGTGGAACTGTTAATAACTCACAGACATCTGAAACGTGACAAGGGGCCCAACTAGACACTGTTTTTTCTTTCGGTAAGGGTTCACAGGCCAAAAAGGTTGGGATCCACTGGTTTAATCTTCAAAATTTTTATATTATAAGCTCATCATATTCCTTTTTTAATCATAATTTGAAAAGTACCTCAGTGAGTTACTTTCCACCACTGTTCATTATGTCTTTTATACAGTAATTATTGTGACATAGAGATGAGAAAGAAAAGGAAAGAAGGTAAATTGTCATAAAAACAAAGATTTCACAAAGATTTCACATCTTACATTCATCATATTGCCACATTCAGGTTTGTGACGACGTCGACGAATGCAAAGGACCGGACAACGGAGGCTGCACTGCGAACTCAATCTGTCACAACTCTGTGGTAAGACTACTGTCAAATATTATCTGAACACTACACAAGGCTCATGCAGGACACTTATTTCATTCGTGTGGCTTTCCAAATTGCGGTCCAAAGAAACCAGATGTCCTCTTTCCTGCACAGGGCTCTTACCACTGCGGCAGCTGTAAGTCAGGCTTCACGGGAGATCAGGTGAAGGGCTGTAAACCAGAGCTCAGCTGCGGCAACAGCCTGACCAACCCCTGTGATATCAACGCTCTATGTACTATAGAGAGGGACGGGTCAGTCTCTTGTCAGGTAGGATTTCACACTTTTTTCACTCACACACTTTTATATACTACCTGCACACACAGACTGCACATATACATGCTGTCTGAGTTCCTGAAGAGTTTCATTTGTCTTGTCAGTGTGGAATTGGCTGGGCAGGTAACGGGTACCTGTGCGGGAAGGACACAGACATTGATGGATACCCAGACGAGAAACTCAAATGCAAAGATGCAAACTGTAGAAAGGTAAGCAAGGTGCAAATTGTCAGCAAATGCAACTTTGCTGTGATAGGCAGGCCTTTTTTTAAAAATTGTTTTGCTGTAACATCTCTTCAAAGGATAACTGCGTCTACGTTCCTAACTCTGGTCAAGAGGATGCTGACAGGGACGGTCAAGGAGACACCTGTGATGACGACGCAGATGGTGATGGTATACCAAATGAGCAGGTTGGTGGAGATGTTTTAACAAATGCTTGCAAGCACACAAGGGCTGCAACTAATTACTATTTTCATTATCGATTAATCTGTTGATTATTTTCTAGATCCATCCATTAGTCTATAAAAGGTCAGAAAATAGTGAAAAATGCACATCACAGTTTCCTTAAGCCCAAGGTGAAGTCTTCAAATTGCTTGTTTTGTCCAACCACCAGTCTAAAAGCCAAAGATATTCAGTTTACACTCATGTAAGACCAAAAAAAAAAGCAGCACATCATTTCAATTAAGAAGCTGGAACCAGAAAATGTAGAGAATGGCTTAAAGGAATAGTTTGACATTTTGGGAAGTTCGCTTCTTGCTGAGAGATACATTAGAAGAGTGATACCACTCTCATATCTCTCAGTTAAATATAAAGCTATGGCCCGCAGCTGGTTAGCTTAGCTTTGCATAAAAAACTGGAAACAGAGGAAAACAGCTAGCCTGGCTCTGTCCAAACCAGCAGCTCTAAAGCTCACTAATAATACGTTATATCTTGTTAATTTTAATCTATACAATGTCATGGAAATAATCTGGCACATTACCTCCTGTAAAACCACAATGTGTTGTTTATACATTTAGGTTTTTGTATGCATTAAACAAACAACATAATGTAATTAGTGAGCTTTAAAGGTGCTGGAAGGCAGATTTTGTTATCTTTGAACAGAGCCAGGTTAGCTATTATCCCCTGTTTCCAGTGTTTGTGTTAAACACTAAACTAAAGCTGGCTGTAGCTCCATATATACCGTACAGACATGAGAGTGGTATCGATCTTCTCATCTAACTCTCAGCAAAATTTTACACTATTCCTTTAAACAATCAATCTATCATCAAACAGTTTTCTGTTGATCAACTCATGAATCAGTTCCCACATGCAAGAACACACTTGCACAGATAACCAAACAAGCGTGTCCATGGGCACAAATACACTCACAGAAATACACATGCTGTGAATGAGACCTTTGTGTTCTGTGGCTGTCTCAGGACAACTGCTGGTTAAAGCCCAACGTGGACCAGAGGAACAGTGATAAGGACAGCCACGGTGACGCCTGTGATAACTGTCGCACGGTGGAGAACCCTGACCAGAGGGACACTGACAGCGACGGCAAAGGGGACGCCTGTGATGACGACATGGATGGAGATGGTATGGAGAGAAATTACATCACTAACACTGACGCTCATGCTTATATAACCAGCATCACTGAAGGCACCCACTGTTAGGACTTATTACTCTGTTCTCTCCTTCACATTTCCACCTTGCTCTTACATTAAATGATATTATGTATTATGTATATTATGTTATTATAAATTAGAATCACACTCATGCAGACAGTAAATTACACATCTGTCTAAATCACGTTGTAGAAATATATCACTGTGTAGTAGTATGGATGTTTTTATAAGTCAGCTTAGGCATGAGAAACAGCACTGCAAAAAATAAAAAATAAAAGTCAAGGCCAGTAGCAGTCTGACCCCAGAGCGAAACACAAGCTTTGATCATTCACCAGCATGATTACACCTCAAAAACCCCCACAGGAGAGAAGATAGTTTTTCCTTATCGCTGCTGCTTGACCTTTATGCATTTGTGGTGCTGCTGCTGCCTCCCTGCGATGAATAAAAAATAGCATCTGAACACAGACTGGTGTTCACTGACATAGAAAGTGCAACAGTGCAACCTAGAGGGGAAATTACAAATAACATGGCTTACGATTATTCAGTTGCTCAAACAGTAGTATGGATATAATGTCTCAATTGCTCTATCCATTCCTTAATCAAAATATAAATTCACTGAAAGTAGGAATATTTTGCAGACTGTAATACGTCACTTTCATTGATTCTAGTCCAAATAAATCAAAAAGTAAACATCCTCATTCATTCCATTTTGGCATGAACTTATATCCCTTATGAGAGCCAAAGTCCAGAATAAGTGACAATGAAAACAGTATGTATTCTCTAACACTAAATATTCTCTATACTGAAAAAGTAGGGTAGTCATACCTGCCACCTCTGAAGATATCAAACACGACAATAATCTATATTCACTGCTGAAAAGGAGTCAGACTGACTGCTAAATATCACTAACCATCTCCTCTTGTTATTTGGCGAGCAGGCTTGAAGAACCTTCTGGACAACTGCCAGCGTGTCAAGAACAGAGACCAGCTGGACCGGGACGGAGACGGAGTGGGAGACGCCTGTGACAGCTGCCCCGACATCCCCAACCCAAACCAGGTCAGTCAGAGCCAGATGGATAGGCGTGGTGGAAAGTAACTCATTTACTCATGTACAATTTTGAGGTACTTGTGATTTACCTGAGTATTTCCATTTTATGCTAACTTATATTTCAGAGGGAAATATTGCACTTCTTACTCCACTGCATTTTTCCGGCAGCTATAGTTACTAGTTACTTTCTCAGATCAAGATTTTACATAAAACCATGTGATGACCTTATAAAATACAACACACTGTTTACCCATGACTTCTTACAAAAGAATCAGTGTCTATTTAGGGCACGTTTCAGATGTGTATGTTTGTTGTTAGCAGTTCCACAAATTATAAAGACATTTCCCCTTTAAACTTCTCAGATGAATTCCTTTAAATAATCTTTTGAGGCCCAACGAGGTAAAAGTATCCAATAATTCACAAAAAAGCAAGTATTAGAGAAAATGAATACAAATTTGTTTTGTTTTGTTTTTCTTCTTTCCTCTTCCATTAATCATTTTTTTATTTATCTTGTGACCCTTGGAAGGGGCCCAACCCCTAGGTTGGGAACCACTAGACAAAACTTCCAAACTGTATATAAAGTATTAATAATCTAATACTGTCATATATAACAATAACAATGAGGAACGAGTAGTTTTACTTTAGATTTTTAAGAACATTTTACTTGTGATGTAGTATTTTCACATTGTTCTATTTGTACTTTTACTTAAATAAAGGATCTGAGCACTTCACGTGTGAGAAAATGCTGCTTATAATGAACTCTCTGCTCTTGTTTCAGTCTGATGTTGACAATGACCTGGTTGGAGACTCTTGTGACACAAACCAAGACAGGTAATAATACTGTTGCATATCTGACCTGTTTTTTCTACTATTACTATTACTACAGCGTTTACTTACGTCGTGTGACCGTGTCACTTCCCCTGTAGTGATGGCGACGGTCACCAGGATACCAAGGATAATTGCCCACTCGTGATCAATAGCTCCCAGCTGGACTCAGACAAAGACGGGCTGGGTGACGAGTGTGATGATGACGACGACAACGATGGGATCCCTGACATTTTGCCACCAGGACCAGACAACTGCCGGCTTGTACCGAACCCTGACCAAATAGACGACAACAGTGAGTATTAGTCTCAAATGCGTCGCACTATAATGCACCACACAGTCAAAACAGTTTACGGTAATGTTCAGATATTATTGCTGATATCTTTGGCTGAAAATGAGCTCAGTGATAAGAGATAAATGTTCATAATTTCATCTCCACATCCACATTCTCCCTGAACTGCTCCTCACTGACCATTACATGCCCAGTTTCACACCCACGCAGATCAAGCAAAAGCAACCTGCATATTAAGATTACGTGGCAATTTGGTTGGGTAAAAGCACCTGTACCTGCACCCATTTGTGACTCTACTTGTGTGAAAGTGGGCTCTGAAGTCAGTGGGAGTGGAATGTCAATTCAAATCAAGTGAGGCAAGGTCGTTTCTGTTGGCGGTCAGGGAGTTCAGTGATGTAAAGTGGACAGAGACCTTCAGGGTAATAAATCCCCTAACAATCTTTATTTGCGCTTCTATAAGCACGGTGTAGAAACGGCCATTTTACCCATCTATATACACAACAGTTTGGAATCAAAATACAAAAAGTTTTTTCACCTGTTTAGGAGCTTAAAACATTGGGTAAAACATTCACGCATTTGCCAAATTGAGCATCAATAGCACAGAATGAAGCTTTTATGCCAAGAAGTCTTTTTGATGTCGTAGCTGTAGTACATTCACAGTCTTAATAGTGTATCATGACTCCAATATGGAAGGAAAACTCAGTCACTTCCATACCATCAAACAGATTCAGAACTGCACGTGACATATTGCAAGAAACACACACCACCAAATGTGCAAGAGAAACTACAGCATGGCACTTTTTAGTGCAGCAAATGCAGCATAGCAATTTCTAATTCTGAGAACACACTCACACAGCAGGGTGCAGCCCAGAGTGAGGCTCAACACAATCCATCAAAATTAAAGAAAAATGTGAATAGCCCCTTCATTTTTTTTTCACTTCGGCTGCATATTTGGGATGTTTTATATTCAGGCCTTGCAGCTCTGCAGCTTCATAAAAGGGACATCAATTTCCTTTGGAGACAGGTCTTTTTAACATTTTTTTTGTTGAAGCCAGTCTTAAATCTCCTCATTGTGACTGAGCAAGAAATACACTTTTTTAAATAAATGAAAGGAGCTGATCACTTTGCATAACTGACGCAACACAATTGATGTTAGTGTCTATAATCAAAAACCTACTGTTTGTACCTGTACCTTGATCATAAAACAATAATCCACCGTCTTTTTTACTTTAATTTAAGAGAGTCTACATTGCCCCTCTGTTGTCCCTCAGATGACGGAGTTGGAGACGTGTGTGAGTCTGACTTTGACCAGGACAAAGTGATTGACAGGATTGACAACTGTCCTGAGAATGCTGAGGTTACCTTGACTGACTTCAGGGCCTATCAGACGGTGGTGCTGGACCCTGAGGGCGATGCCCAGATTGACCCCAACTGGGTTGTTTTGAACCAGGTGAGATTACTGAGTGCCGATACATTTTCTCTTTATGTACAAATGTGTTATCTACAAGTTTAAGCAGCTATAATTGATATTTTTATAATAACAACGGATCAAATAACAACGTGTAATTTGAGGGGTGTTGCTCGTAGTGATGAACCTACAGAGAATTATCACCTGAATCTGCAGCTCCTCTCAGCTTTATGGAGCTTTATAGCAAGTTTCAGCTCATTGTTTAGCTGTTGGGCTCACAACTTAACTGTTTTGGTTCTCTCTCACCGCTCTTGTAGTGTCATTTTCAGCCGCAGCAGGCAGCTGTTCTGCTCTTAAAATCCACTGTATACTACCTGCTCAGCACCAAACAGCAGACAGACTAGCTGGTGAGCATAGTGGAGCATTTCGCAGCTAAAGAGCCAGAAATTTCCTTCAGGAGTTGGTGGAGACCAAAAACAGAGCTAAAAGACAGTGAATATTGAACTTATATTCATCAGGTGGTCCGAAACACAACTCCAAATGAATGATAATGTTCCTTTTTAACTGCTAGATGTGTAAATAAGCAACTGTTTGCTAATAAGTTCACAGTATCAAGACTTTTAGCAACTTAAAGCATCAAAGTGCAAAATTCCTCATTAACAAACTCTCTTTCTTTCTCAAACAGGGAATGGAAATTGTTCAGACCATGAATAGTGACCCAGGACTTGCTGTTGGTAAGATGTATTTCCTCTTAGTTGAATATTAGTCACTAAAATACACACGTTCTCAAAAAAAAGCGCACTCTGAACATAAATAATATATTGATTACACTTTCTGTTGTCAGGTTATACTGCTTTCAGTGGAGTAGACTTTGAGGGCACATTTCACGTAAATACAGTGACTGACGACGACTACGCCGGCTTCATCTTTGGCTACCAGGACTCATCCTCCTTCTACGTGGTGATGTGGAAGCAGACTGAACAGACCTACTGGCAGGCAACACCCTTCAGAGCTGTCGCCGAGCCCGGCATCCAGCTTAAGGTGAAAGCACAAGTCATGTCACAAATCCCCAGAAGCAGAGTCATACTCATCCTATTTTTATCCCTTGACATATTTTCCACATTTCTGCCTTTTTCTTGTCTGTCTGCTGTCACATCCCTCCTCACTGCTCTCTGTCGCTGTTTGTCAGGCTGTGAAGTCTAGATCAGGCCCCGGGGAGCACTTGAGAAACTCGCTGTGGCACACGGGAGACACCAACGACCAGGTTCGTCTGCTGTGGAAGGACCCAAGGAATGTAGGCTGGAAAGACAAGGTGTCCTACCGCTGGTACCTGCAGCACCGCCCACAAGTTGGATACATCAGGTACGACATAACATGTTCCAGATATTTGTCGACATATTGATAAAGGAATAGTTTGACATTTAGGGAGATAAACATATTCGCTTTCTTGCCGAGAGTGAGATGAGAAGATTGATACCACACTCATATGTGTCTGTTCTATATGAAGCTACAGCAGCTGGTTAGCTTAGCTTAGCATAAAGACTGGAAACGGGGGGAAACAGCTAGCCTTGCTCTTTCTGAAGATAACAAAATCCATCTTTAAAGCTCACTAATTAACACGCTGTATCTTGTTTATAATTAGTGTAAAAACGACAATTTACAGGGGTTTATGTGCAGCATTATTTCTCCAGTAACTTCCTGGAATCTTGGCTGGTTGCCTGGCAACCTCACGTGACAACAAAACTCCAGGAAGTCACTGCATCTGGCAAAGAAATTGTTATTTTTACACTTGAGTGTTTTTTCATTTTTAACAAATTAGATATAGTTTGTTTTAGTTAGTAAGATTTAGAGGTGCTGGTAGACATTTCATTTTTTACCTTTGGACAGAGCCAGGCTAACTGTTTCCATCTGTTTCCACTCATTACGCTAAGCTAAGCTAAGCTAAGCTAACTGGCTGCTGGCTCCAGTTACATAAGATAAGATAAGATAAGATAAGATAAGATAAGATAAGATAAGCCTTTATTGTCCCACAGCGGGGAAATTTTTAGCGTTGCAGCAGCCAGCAAAAGTGTCATATATAGAAATACAATAAAAATAAATAGAAAAATAGAAAAATAGTCCTATACACAGTATAGACAGAAATAAATAATAGAGTGACTGAGTGCAGTTGTAAGTATGAACAAATAGATAAGATAAAAATATTGCACATATATAATATACATGTACATGAAAATATTTCACAACAACAGATGAAGTAGATAACATCATGAATAAAATATATGTATGAAGATAATGCACAGCAGTAGATGAAGTATAGTAGTGAATAGTCTGCACACTGACAGTCAAGTGTAGATTACCGGGAGTTGTACTGATTATAGAGTCTGACAGCAGCAGGCAGGAAGGACCTACGGTACCTCTCCTTCAGACACCGCGGGTGGAGCAGCCGGTCGCTGAAGGAGCTGCCCAGTTCTGAAAGAGTGACATGTAGGGGTATTTACAGTACAGACATGAGAGTGGTCCTCCTCTAACTCTCGGCAAGAAAGTGAAGTATTTCCCCAAAATGTCCAGAGTGGAACACACAACATAGATAAAAATAAAAATTTAAAATCCCTTCTTGTGTTTTGTTTAGGGCACGGTTTTATGAGGGAACTGAGCTGGTGGCAGACTCTGGTGTGACTATTGACACAACCATGAGAGGAGGACGACTTGGTGTGTTCTGTTTCTCTCAAGAAAACATCATCTGGTCCAATCTGAAATATCGCTGCAATGGTAAGGAAACACATATTTCATATATTTTTATATTTTGAATAACTGTGATGACATGCTAAGGAACACTTGGCTTGTCTTTTTGCTGTTCTCAAAGCAGTTTGTTTTTAATACATAACATATTTTCATAATATCCTATATAACATGTGTCTGAAAAGTGGGACAGTAATAGTACTTACATTTTATCTTTTTAAAGATAAACTACAGCTGTGAATAGGATTAGTTTGGCCTCACTTAGTTTTAGATTCTGAGCTTGTCTCATGAAACCTTACTTCTCACTTTCACAGACACCATCCCAGAAGATTTCCAGGAGTTCAGCACTCAGCACGGCGTTGACTCACTTTAAAGTCGAGACAAAAATATGACACCAGATCTCCAAAGAATGCTTCTGTGTGTGGGAGTGAGAGTGTGTGTGTGAATGTGTGTTTTTGTGTCTGTCTGTCTATCTGTGTATTTATATGTACAGTTTCTGTGCATATATGACCACAAGATTCGTACTGTATGTGCATATTATCATGTCTGTTTCCTTTTCCCGATTGTGTCTTCCTGTTTAATCATCTCTTAAAGACTCTAGCTGATGATGCTAAATATTTTAAGTTATAATGGTTTTACCAAACATGATGCAACATTTTCAAAATAAAGGGAACATCATCATAAAAACTGTATTTTGCTTCAACACAGTAGTTACTGAGATGGTTTTAGCTTATGTGCAGTATTATAAACATGTTCAAACAACTGGAAGGAAAGTTATCGCCACCAGAACCTGCTTTGGATCAACCTCAGACTAATGTCTCCTACATTGTGATCATGCACTGGTTGTATTTGTTCAGCATGGTATTTTTACTCCTTTTGTGGAGAGGATGAACAGACGACAGAAGTTTTGTATGACTCAAATTTCAGACTGTGCCTTGTCTCACTTACTGTAGATGATTAACTTAAAGCTCAGTGTAACCTTGTTTTCTCTCTCCATCACTTGGTCCTTAAGATCTTGATCATCTCATATCTATGTAGTCATGAACCTGGTCAAAATAAAGGGCTTTAAAATATGTTGAAATTCATGGTGATGTTTACTTAAAAGGTGATATTGTCAGGATTTGTTTTCATTTTTCTTCTAAAATGTTTACATGTGTTTCTTGAAGATGCCAAAGGACAAGACATATAGCCATACGTACTGTACATGCATACCACCAATGAACCACTTAAATGCATAAAAATCAACAACCATAACACTCACCTATGTCCTCATGAAACTGGCACATTCTCCTTCTGCTCAGAGGCTGAAACTCAAGAAACAAAGGCTACTGTTTCGCTTGAGCAGGAAATACTTTCCTAATAAGAACATTCTTCTCCCTGATTAGCTGCTGAGATGAATAGAGAGGCTTTGGTCTTTGCTCCAGGCAGGCGTCCTCCGGAAAACAGACAATGATGAGTGTTTTTTAAGGTATTAATATAGACTAGAAGAGGCTACATAACATCATGCAGATTCCTCTTTTTATCAAGTATGTATGACTTCATTAACTTAGTAGCACAACAGCTGTGATTTATCTTCAACTGAGAAAGGTATGAAAAAATCCCTTCTTTGATTTTTATTATATAATAAGTTAAAAGGCTCTAAATAAACAGACACATGCAGTGTGGCTTTGTTTTTGCTAAAAGTGCTATTGTATTAATGAGAAATAATCAAATGTAACTGGTAAATTCAGTGACAGCACAGTATTTGCTCACTGTGTATTACATGATTCTGTGTTGGGAGTATTCAGAAATGAATCAATCAAACTTAAAAGAAATCAATAAATATGTCACATCCAGTAGCAGCTAGTTGATAAAAACCACGTTTTTAACTTTTCCTGGGCTCTACATTGCTGTCAGTCTGGAGGAAGAGCCCCTTTAAGAATTGCATTTATTTATCTATTGACTGATTGTGATTTATTGGTTGAGTGACTGACTGCGAAGACTGATGTTCTCACTGTTTTGTTTTTTTTCACTGTTGAACCCAGAGTTTGGCTGAGCTGTTACACTTTCATTGCATAAAAGCAGACAATTAGACGAGGTGCTGCCACCACTCAACAAGATATTTTTATCCCGACCCAGACCCCGCACCTGGTATTCAAGAGTGAATGAGTGTGACCACATTTTGACAGCCACAGCAGCAATCTGGAGTGCTGTGAGGAAAAGAAAGAGCATCTTTCAAGGGCCAAAATGCTCAAACAAAGGAAACAACACAAAACAAAACAATAACCAAGAAATCAAGATTTGCAAAGCCATGACAATATGATGGATTGAAGATAACAGTATCACGGTCTGTACTACCTCTGGACACAGCTTATAAGAGAGATTGTTTTATACTGCAGAGTTGTGTTCAGCAGCTTCCATATTTTTTCGATTCTTAAGAAGTATTGTAGCACAGAAGAAAAGAGGCTACCGACAGAGCTGAGAGATCAAGAGGTTCACCGCTCACTGAACAACATAAACACACTCGGGCTTTCATGCTGAGAACTGTGACTGGGGATGTTGACGGTAACAGTGGGAATCTCTTCGGGAAATCTGCTTTGATCACTCCTTCAAAAGGATGCAAAAATAAAAAAAGAATACAAAACGATGTGGCAAACTGGCAGCGAGGTTTAGATTTTGGCTCACGCTTCTCTGTTGGAGTTGTTTCCACCTCCGGGAGCAAAGGGAATCATGTTCACACTGATTTAGTTTGTGTGCAGAGAGGCGTCGACTTGTCTGTAATTTGGGAGTAGCAGCGGAAGAGTGGATGACAATATCTGACAATGTCTGGGTCTAAATAATGAGTTTAACAGAAACACTAATGAATGTGTCCACATGTTTGAATAATATCATACAGATTGGGCGATGGGGGGCTTTGTAAATTAACTTTGTTAAGCATCAAACTTGTAAGTAGAACAAGACTAAGAGTCTACAGCTTTGCTAGCGGCTCTGTGAGGCTGTACTTCGGCACAGTTCCTGTTCCTGTGTTTTGACCTGCTACCCAGTCGTGCCCTCTTGGATTTGTTTAACTGTTCGGACTGCCAGTCTGCTGGTTCCTGACCATTGCCTCGAGTAAATTTCCCTTCATCCTACTTGCTTGCCTTGTGTGTGTGTGTGTGTGTGTGTGTGTGTGTGTGTGTGTGTGTGTGTGTGTGTGTGTGTGTGTGTGTGTGTGTGTGTGCATTTGTCTTTTTGAGTCCTTCTCCCTCCTGAATTCCCCATTTGTGACTGGGATCACCAAAGTCATCCAGATTCATCCTCTGGGCACCATGAATATCTGTGCCAAATTTAATGGCAAATCCATCCAATAGTTGTTGAGATAATTAAGTCGATACCAAAGCGGTGGACCAACTGACATCATTGTCATCTCTACTGCAACCAAATATACATTATAGTAATAGCCAAAAAGAGTATCGGAGTAAAATTAGGAAGCTGATAGAATCAGTTACAGTATATTAGTAGTTTACTGAAAACCCTTATATTTGCTATATTACATACTATACTAAAATGACAATTGTGATAAACTCTACTGACAGAAAGTATGGACAACAACAACCAGCCTTCACATGAAGAAGCTCCAGCTCGCTCCGTTCTCTTCAGAGCTGTTGGGTTTTTCACCGGGGACATGCA
This sequence comes from Macquaria australasica, assembly GCA_005408345.1. Taxonomy (NCBI): domain Eukaryota; kingdom Metazoa; phylum Chordata; class Actinopteri; order Centrarchiformes; family Percichthyidae; genus Macquaria; species Macquaria australasica. The sequence continues at coordinate 454,004 of SEMN01000404.1, forward strand.
TCTCTGTGGAGACTGGGTGAAAAGTAGGCGATGATCTGTCTAATCTTACATAATTTCACATTGTTTCGGTTGGACATTTCAGCCTTTTTGTAATGTAGATGATGACAGTTCACTATCCATCTATGACAGGACAGGCTGTTGTAATCCGACTGCTGGACTGGATTTTCCGAGGGGTGGCTCAGGTCATGTTTGTCAACAACCCTCTCAGTGGGCTCCTCATCACGGCAGGCCTCTTCCTACAGAACCCTTGGTGGGCTCTGAATGGTCTCCTGGGTACTCTCGTCTCCACTGTGTCTGCCGTCTTACTCAGACAAAACAGGTCAGACGGCATCTCCTTATCCTTATTTGACTTCATTGTAGAAAAAACAAAACATTTTCCTCCTACCATGAAGCCATTATTGCTGTCTCCTCCGCTTATATTCCCTGGGGCAACACTTTCTTTAGCTTTCACACTGTGCTATTTTCACACTGTGTTTCTCATTTGATTGTGTTTTGCACTCATGTTGGCTACATCTGTCACATTCACCTCAGGGAAGCCATATCAGCGGGTTTATATGGCTACAATGGAACCTTGGTCGGCATGCTGATGGCTGTCTTCTCGGCCAAAGGAAGCTGGTACTGGTGGCTGTTATTACCAAATGTGTTCATGTCCATGTTGTGGTAAGTGTTCCCTTAAAATTCATGTGATTCATTTGCCTCCACACACTTGGTAACTGCATACTATCAACTGGAAAGAGACAAAGACAACAGCATGCAGCTAATGTCAGGAACCATATCCAGACTCACCCAAGGTGACTTGTTTCTTCATTTCAAAAGACATGACCCCTTGCTAAGCCCCGCCCCTCTTAGTTACTGTTGCCACCCGCCTGTCAATCTGTCGGTAAAATGTCAGTAATAATCCCTAATTGACCATTTGCTAAATCCTGACCCCCTTAGTGTCAATTTTGCCTGTTGAAATGGCAACTGTCATTCGCAGATTTTATCAGGCATATCAGCCAGCTAATTAAGCTAACATTAGCTTCATGACTTGGTTGAAAACCCCGTCTCTAGCTGACTTGTTTTGAAACCAGAATCCTGTTAAAGGGTTTGTACACTTGGCTTACATAATTGGACAAGCAAGACAGAGGTTAGATTTATGCTTTACTATTCATATTTTCAAACAGTATGTTTCAGTTTTAATGTTTTAAAAGAAAAGGCTTTGAGGATGCGGACTAACTGATGTGTTTGGCAAACGTAATGCTCGGGTAATATCTCCATTAATGTAAGTAATGTTTGACTGGGGTCGGTGGAGTAAACTTCCAGAAATCCAATAAAGAGCAGGACTGGATGTGCTAGCAGTGAACATAACCTGCAACCCCACAAAAGTTAGCCAATGTAATGCTTGGCCTTGGAAGTAACGCTGGGTTAGGTTACTATTGTAGGTAATGCTAATGTGTGCGCCTTACGCAGAAACACTGTTTAATCCATTCCTTACTTTTTTGTTCTTGATGTTTTGGGAGTTTGCAAACTCTAAAAAGTGCTGAGTATCTCTCTTATTTCAGCCCGATGCACACGACTTAATTCAAACATTCAAATTCTTATACAGAGCTTCAACCTTATTGTAAACATAAACAATCCAGGTGTTATGGTGTGCCTTAAACACAGGTTTGCCGGTATCCGTAATCCATTTCCTGCTTCTGTTCACAGCCCGGTGGTCTCCAGTGCTTTGTCCTCAGTTGCCAGCAAGTGGGACGTCCCAGTATTCACCCTGCCCTTTAATATTTTGGTGTGTCTACATGTTGCAGCTACAGGAGCCAATCACCCCTACTTTCCAGAGGTATAGTACAGCCCTGCTACATACAAGCAAGGACGCACATACACAGTGCTCTGATGCAAATGAACATTTAACCTACTTTTTCTGCGTTTTCAGATGGATATCCAGCCAAATTACCATCTGCACCCTCCTAATGACTCCATCAAAAGCCTCAATATCTCTCAGGTATAACAGGAATGCATAAATCATTATAGCAGCTATATTGCATAATATGTCATCTTAATTAATAAACAGTGCTAATTGTTTAAAATGTAAGAAAATAGAGGCTTTCCATTTGCAGCTATTCCTGTCGGTGCCAGTTGGTGTTGGCCAGGTGTATGGCTGCGACAGTCCTTGGACAGGAGGTCTCATCCTTCTGGCCCTGCTGCTTTCCTCACCAACTATCTGTTTTCATGCCATGTTGGGCTCTGCTGCTGGCATGCTGTCTGGTAAAAAGACCCTCCCATTTGCATAGAAATATGCATAATGTCTGCTGAGGCAACAGCGGGAGCTTTGGCTCTTCAAAGGGCACCATGGCATTATGGTGAATGAACCATGGCATGTTTTCTCAAATAATGCTGTATAGCCTGTGTTTGTTGATTCAGTTTTCAAATCTGACATTTGTGCAATTGTTTGCTATTTAATAATGAATTTCATGGGGTATATTGAGCTCTTCTCTGATGTGTGGTGCAGGACTTGCTCTGGCAGCTCCTCACAAGGACATTTACTCAGGGCTGTGGGGATATAACAGTGCTCTGTCCTGCATTGCCATTGGAGGGGTCTTCTATGTCATAACATGGCAAACCCATCTACTGGCTCTAATATGTGGTAAGACTGACAAACAGCATGATCACTATCCTCCTTCAGGTTGCTGCACAGAAAATGTTTTTTATTAAAAATGTAAAAATATGTTTTTTTCCAGCCCTTTTCTGTGCATACATGACTGCAGCGATCTCAAAACTGATGTCTGTGGTAAGTAAGGAACTTTCTTCCCAGATGTTTCTCATTTCTTGTGTCATATGCTCCTCTCCTATGACATCCCCCTTTCAGCTTGCATTACCAGCCTGCACGTGGCCTTTCTGCCTGTCCACCCTCATCTTCCTCCTCATTTCCTCTGAGATCCCAGCCATCTGCAGACTGCCTCTGTCTGTAGTCTCCTACCCCGAGGAAAACTGGCGCTACCGGAGACAATTAAAGGCCTCAGAGAAAACTCAGCACAGTCAGCAGAGCAGCAGCCAAGAAGAGGCCCCACTGAAGGAGAACGGAGGGCCAAATGTCCGGCTGGTGGTGGAGAGGGGCTGCAGTGAATCTGTGTGATTACAGGAGATGCTGTCCTGATATTTACCTCTTTGATACTTAAATTTTGATACTGTTGGAAATATAGGAATAGTAAGGTGATATACAGTTTTGGTATTTCCTCTCTTGCATAACAGTATTTGTTATATAAAATGGCTGGCATGTCAGTGAGAAATGTTTTCTAAATAGCAGATATTTTCTTATGCAATATAGCTATTCTACACAGCAGAGGGCAGCACTTTCCAAGGAAAGATAGAACCACTGTTACTGCATGTAAATCTAATAATACTGAGCAGATTTGAATGTAGGAATACGATTATGTATACCAACTTTGTTAGCAATAATACACACGATATTAAATGTAGTCTTGTGGTGTTATTCATTTACAGTTGTTACAAAGCAAATATTAACAGTAAACTGTCTTTCCTCCAGTCTCAACAGCACAATTTTAGTGGTTGTTGTGAGTTGATTTAAAATGCAGCAGAGCGTTTCATCAGTGCAGACAGTGAGCAGTAGGGGAGATTTCATAAAGTGCTCCCCCAGCAAAAACACCCTCTTCTCTGCCAGGCATAATCCATCACTGCCTTCTGTACTCCAATCTGTCCTATTGTTTTCTCTTATCGTTCTCTTTTACCTCTCTTTTGGTTTCTTGCTGTGCCTCTCCCTCAATTTGACATGTTTTTATAAACCCCTTTTTGCTTATCTACTTCTTCACCTTTCCTCCAAATCTCTCTTCTGCCATTATCCGTCTTCTGTCCTCGTCTCTTCTTTTGAGGACAAGCTATCTCCTTTTTCCTCAAGCAAGAAGATTTTGATCTCTGTGAAAAGCAGCTCCCAAGATGTCACCTGATAAAGCGAACAGAGCTCTGTCTGGGTCTCTGTCTGCATTTATATTTACATTTCTGAGTAAATCCTTGTGTGTCTGTATTGCCATCTGCCTGTCTGTGTATCTGGTGCAACAAGGCACATGGCTTTAGTCTAGCCAGTGCTACACATAAGAGACAGTCACACTCCCAGACATGTGTGGGAGCTGCGGTACATCGGGGGAGAAGGTGCGAGACGAGGGAAGGGGTAGAAGTTGAAAATGAGAACGTCTCATTTTCTTGCCTGGTGATAAAATACGACTTGTTATTATTTTTTTTCCCGAATGTTTAATGTGCAATTTTTTTTCTCTCTGCCCTGCATTTGAACCCAATACCTACTCAAATCAAACAGTTTTCTACTTAATATTCTAAAGGCATTACAGAGGGAAACTTTCCTCGATGCTGCCAGTTAGTATTGTCTCTTATCCACTGCAGCCTTTAGGTAAAAGTGACCTTAGTCAGTGGATTTTTCTGTGGCCTTTTACACAACGTTGATTCATCCAGCGACCTTTGAAGGACAGGATAAGTGTTGGCAGTGGGATGATGTGAGATGGGGTTGGTGTCACTTTCCTTGTGTTAGTGCTGTGTGCTCACAGCAGAGTGATTCACCTTCCCAAATCCCCTGCAGGCAGCACCTACTGCTCCCACAAAACATAAAGTGAACTAGCTGAACCTGCGAAGAATGAAAACTCACCACACAATCACGTACACCTACATAATACATGCAGAGATTAAAAACCATGTGCTTGTGTCTCTGTACTGGCTCTTTGTCTACCCCAGTGTCTGTCAGTTAAGAATAGCAAGTCTCAAATAACAATGTAGGGCAAAGTATTTTATAACTGTAGTTAAAAATTCTGTGTCAACAGAAGGAAGATAACGACAGCATAAAGGACACAAGAACAGCTGAAGTAGGTCCATTGTCTACATATATACATACATATGGTATGGGAATGTCAAAAGGTGATGGAAATTAGACCTACCACTGAGGGCACTGAAGTTATGTCTTCTGCATTTTATTCTGGTAACTTGGGGGGGTTAGCAACCTAGGGGTAGTTCACATTCTGCTATTAAAAACCTATATATGGTGGGTGTTACAGGGTAAACTTGTACCATTAAAGAGTAGGCTGCACACCAAACACATACTAGTTTTTACAATTCTGTTCATTTAATCCATCAAGTTAGATTTGTGGTTCTAGGTGTGTAGTAAGAGACTGCACCTCTTATTCATTGTATTTTGTGCCTTTATGTTTTAGCAATAGTGGAGAGATGACAGGAAACGAGGGAGCGATTCAAACTGGGGATGTTGCAGTTCATTGTACCCATAAACCACAGGGGCGCCGCCTCATTCATTGTATTGTGCAGCCTAGAGCTGAACAGCTAAGTACAACTGAGGTCGATAGGTCATTATTTTTGCAAGTATTTGGTCATAAACCAAAGTATTAGACAAATTAGAATGTCAACCTGATGATGGCGCTAGAGGAAAAGTCAGGGCATCACCGAAGTTATTACAACTCATCCTTTGGGGGGCAAGAATGCCTGTACCAAATTTCATAGTTATATCTGTACCATATTTCACGGTAATCAATCCAATAGTTGTTGAGCTATTTTTAGTCTGGAACTAACAGATGACGAGTAAATGGGGAGGAGGTCTGCTTGGGGGAACTTGGACTCATGACTGCAGTATTCCTAAAATCATGGATGCAGCCCTGGTAGTCTGAGTCCTTCTGTGGGCAATTCTGCTTTTATTTATTTACTTATTTCTATTTCTTTTAGGCCAATTAAGAGTTGGCATGTTTGTATGCCATGTATGCCAAAGCTGTTGTATGTATATCGGCATAGTATTTATTAGGTAAGATATAGCTTTCACAATGTATTAAAGCAGACACAAAAGGGAGTATTCTACTGACCTGTTATTTTTAAGTTATAAAACAATAAATATTTGATTTTTAAAAAATTTGCATATTTAACTTTAACCCTGTAGTTAAAAACCAGGGGCACAAATAAAAGCAGAGATAGTGGCTGTTCAGTGCATGTACTACTGAGCGTGTGAGAACACCAAACAACTCCACAAGAACACTAGGCGGCATGTAATGTGTCCGCCTTCTGTCTGCCTAACAATAACAGTGTCAGTGCAGCTTGGTACTTTAATTAGCATTATTATCTCTGAGACTGACAGCCAACTTTGTATGTGTTTCTGTGAGAGCGACAGTGTGAACGTGTGAAAAACAGGCCAAACACACAGTCAGACTATTCCCGTGGGCAGGAAGAATCGGTGCCGTGTAAGAGGCTGTTCTGATTCACTCTATCCTGCTCAATCTGTGAATACTATGTAAGAGCTGCTATCTGGCGCATGACGCTCCGGGCTCAACATGTTCATACCAAATTTGTCTGTCGTTTCCTGTAAGACGAAAGGAGAATCCCCAGGAAACTCCAGCCCCCATTGGATGTATGAAGCATTACAGCAGAGGAAGCACTGCCATGTATGTACGCTCCCTGTGACACTGATTTCCATATCCATGGCTGCACTGCCGGCTGCAGAGTCGACTCTGTGTGTGTCATAATCATCTAGTTCGTGTAGTGTGATCTCTAAATAGAAATGGTGACTCTTGTTCAGTGAGAGTAAAAGTAGAATTCAAGCAGATGACTTGCTGCATTTCATCAAAAGAGTGACCTTCATGTGGTGATGATGTTTAAGTCAACAAGATTATGTGGGTCTGTGAGATATATTTTACATGTTTTATTTACCTTAATCATCACACAAGCCCTCATAAATAGACTTAGCCCAATTACTTCTCTTATCTTTACAAAGTAGATTATTGGTTAGGGACTGTACAGAAATTATTGGGGGGGAAGGGTTATGTATTTTTTCTTTTGCTAAAGGGAGGGTTGTCTGATTGTTTTGGGAGAGCAGGAGATGGTCTTTAGTTGTTTTTTTTCTTTTTCTTGCCAGTTTTATTGAAAAATAGACTAAAATAGTCTCCAAAAGATGCCGTTTGTGTGCACCATGGACCATAAGGGTGCATTTTGCCATATATAGAGGACAACAATCTAACTATACCTATACTGTATAACTGCTAGTAGAACAATAATGTCAGTTTTGAGAAACAGTAGACATGGATCTTTATAGTTAGTAGAGAATAAACATTATCTCTTTAAAGAGCATGTCATTTTTTTCCACTAGCCAACAGTCGCTAATTCCACCCCAAATATGTGATTTGGGGTATGTGAAAATTATTGTTCGATTTGCTTTGAAAACAGGGCTGAGTTATGAGGGAGAAGTGTCTTGCTTTTTAAAAAGTCAAATTTAAAGTTAAACCCCCCATACACACCAATAATGTTTGTACAGTCCCTTATTATTATGGACTTTATTATGGACTCAATATCAGACTCTAAAAAATGTTAATTATTGTTTCTGGCAAGGCAATCAGCATCTTTCAGTCAACATGCTTTTGAGGTGATATCTTGAATTTTCACAGGAGGAAGATATTTGAACACTTACCAAACAACACAAGGTTTTTAACACCTTCACTTACATAACTTGAAGCTGCCCTTTGCTTCCACAGCTGTTTGCTGTTGGTTATTAAGTGGCTCATTTGCACTGGTTTGCATTTAATGTCTGTAGCACTGCAGTTTCTAAGCAGAACTAGGGGGGTTGATGCATTTACATAAACACCTGCACAGTCTAATGGATGCAAGAACCATTCAATATAATGTCACATATACGGGGGCCATTTTTCTGCAGAATGAGTACTATTACTTTTAATACTTTAAGTACATATTTCTGTGCTTTTACTTAAGTAGGATTTTGAATGTTGAACTTTTACTTCCAGTGGAGTATTTACACATTGAAGGTATTTAATTTTGTTTAAGTAAAGGATCTGAATACTTCTTCCACCACTGCTGGTGCTGTTTCATTGAATTGCATTAAACTCTATAGGCGTTCATGTTATTGTGTCGATTGATCATATAGCGTAACCTGAGTGCCTGCTCCTTCACATGTCTGACTGTTTAACTTGGCACGCGGGTATCACTGCAGAATTATAAGCTGCTTAAAATAGCTTTTCTAAAATCTCCCACTAAAATAAGGAACAGGTTGTTCCCTGCATTCTCTCATCCACAGCAAAGTTGAATAGCCTTAATATTAAAAACGCGTTGGCTCGTGTTCAAATGTACAAAATGTGCTTGAAAGTTATTGGAGGACAGGGGCTCCATCAGGTGACTGTCTGGGGGTTGTCTGGGCAGCCAGCAGGATCTTTTAACTGCATGTCTGGTTGTTCTGTTCCGTCTGTGAAGAAAAAAAAAGGAAAAAAAAAGGACTCTCTGTACCGTGTCGTGACTGTCTGCTCGGCTCTGTCTTCAAGAACTCCGGAAACAAGCCTCGAGATGGAGAAGGAGGCTGCAACATCCGCGTGATCATCGCCGGAGCACCAATGGCTTTCCACCGAGCAAAGTGAGGACACCGGTATCCCCTGCCGCGCGTGAGGAAATGGGCGGGTCCGGGGAAAGCTCGGTCACGCTGCGTGGGTTGGTGAGTGTATAGTAACGGAGCTGCCGCGGTGGTATTTAACGGAGAGCCGAGGAGAGCTCAGACAGGACGAAGCGTAGCCCGACAAGCCGAGCGAGTTCAGCACCAGCGCGACTGGACAGCGACACGTAGCCCAACTTTTAAAAAAACCCAAAAAACTATCTAACAGCCATCATGGTTCTCATCTGGACCCAGTTCGGTATGAAGCACAAAAATGTCAATGTCAAGTGCAAAGTGCGAGTTATGCACAGGGGTGACAGCTCAGGCTCCTCATCATCAGCGGTAAGTACATTTTTGAGAGTTTTTGTTCACCTTTTTGTCTTTTAAAAGCTGTTAAATCATTAATTAAATCATCAATTATTCAAATGATAGTAACATGAACACGCTGCTAGAATATTTAAGTTTAATACAAGGCATGTTATATAAGTAAATTCGCTATAAAACAGTGACATTTGATGTACCGGAATCTTTCTGTATGTCTGTTGCTGTGGATTCATTCAAATGCAAGAGTCGCTGATTCGCCAATCGCTGCAGAGAATCTCGGTCGTTGGGGGAAATCTTTTGCCCCCTCACGTTGTGCTGTGCATCAGCCTATAAAATTCATGGCTATGCAGTTGCACAGCAGCAGAGAGATAAGGGTGTTTTCCCAGAGAGTGTCTTTGCCGAGGGCTTATTTCTCTGCATATTAATAGATACTGTGCAGCATTTGGTGTGGAGGATGTCCGGTACATCATCCATCCTGTTTTGTATTCTAGGGGATGAATTGTTTTAATTTACATGCTTATTAGTTATTCATCATCAGCCTTTTTGCAGCATCTAACACTTGCCAGTATGAGATTTCAAATGTGCAAAAAGAGTCAATTCTTTCACCAGGTTTTTATGAATGGAGATATGACAAGTAAATGGTCTAATGTCTGATTGTTCTTGTTTCCACAGGAAGGCACCAAGTCTGAGCAGGACACACCCTGCCTGTCCATCAAACCCACCGGCAAGGACTTCTACAAAGTCCTGGGTCTCTCCCCTGAATCCAATGAAGACGAGATCAAGAAGGCCTACAGGAAGATGGCTCTCAAGTTCCACCCAGACAAGAACAGCGATGCTGATGCAGAGGACAAGTTCAAAGAGATCGCAGAGGCCTACGAGATCCTGACTGACCCCAAGAAGAGAAGCATATATGACCAGTTTGGAGAAGAAGGTGAGAGTGAGGGAGTTTTGACACTGCTGGGATTTCATTTAGTTAAATAGCTCAAATAGTCATCTGCCATCTAGCTAATTACTGTAGCATTGGCTGGTGCATTAACTATTCATGTCATAATCAAGGCTAAGTACTGATGTGCAGTCAGAGGATCATGACTAAAACACTTCCACTCCTATTAAACCAGCTAAACATGTGCAGCATCTAGCTGTGAGGCTGATAAATTATTCAGGGAGCAATGAAAGAGTTTTCCTGAAAACTCCTTAATAGCTGATGTTTGGTTAACCTTCTAGAAAGAGAGGCAGCAACAATATTATAATAAGAATGAAGCATCAGATAAAGCTGCAGATTTTAATGAATTTAACTGAACTCTTTCTGTTTCTGTTTTTTGTTTTTAGGCCTTAAAAATGGAATGTCAGTGGCGGGCCAAGGCAACGTTTTTCGCAGTAATTTCCACGGTGACCCCCACGCCACCTTCTCCACCTTTTTCCATGGCTCCGACCACTTTGACATCTTCTTTGGCTCTGACGTTGACGGCGAAGATGACCTCTTCAACCCCTTCAGACGGTTCCCCTTCAGCCACGTGGGCGGGTTCGCCAGCTACGAGGGCGGGCTGCGGAGAGGCCAGCGGCGGCTGCAGGGCGAAGAGGTGGTGCACGACCTGCTGGTGACCCTAGACGAGGTGATGCACGGCTGCACGAAGCATGTGAAGATCGCCCGAAGCCGCCTCAACCCAGACGGCCGCAGCCTGCGATCTGAGGACAAAGTGCTAAATGTGGTGGTGAAGAAAGGCTGGAGAGCGGGCACCAAGATCACCTTCCCCAGGGAGGGAGATGAGACGCCCAACAGCACCCCTGCAGACATCACCTTCATTCTCAGGGACAAGGAGCATACCCAGTACAAGAGAGACGGCTCCAACATCGTCTACACAGCCAAGATCACCCTCAAAGAGGTGAGTTTGGTGCATTTACATCAGGCTTAAAGGTCTATCAGGGTCAAGAGTTTGACTCCCACAGAGGCCATCAGTCTTGACCAAATGATTTATTATGAAACATGGGACAGGTCTATAAGTAGATATACTATGTCATTTTGCCAACTACTTACACCTACTCAGAGAAAGGCTAAATCCATCCACCATTTCTTGTCCTTTACATAACCGTTGAATGATGCACTCTGAAATACCAAAAAAAGAAAATCGAGTACTTAAAGGCATCAATAAGACATAAGCCAGAAGGTACGATCTCTGCCAAAAGCAGGGAGGGTAATATCTTTGATTGCAGTCAGAGGACAGAACACAGTGTTCTGTTATGGGCATCTGAGCCCCCAGCTTACAATGGGCTGACAGACCCCTGCTAACAGAACAGCAGCAGCAGCCTACCAACGCCTCCGTTACCTCATCAGCCCCTGCAGAGTAAGGGAGAGCAGGAGCTAAATTTAGCCTCGGCACTGACTGCCCCCACGAATCGCACTTGACTCTCCCTCTCAGCTACTATGTGTGCTGCAGACTCCTCTGCCTCTACAAGGCAGGCAGAGGCAGCTTTTTTGGCTCGCTCTGTCGCTGGCTCTCACTTCTACCAACCCACACACAGATTAGCAGGGTAGCAGTCACAGAGACTGGCATTTCAAAGAGCTCCTCCATCTTCCTATGGCTCCCTTCAGTCACTGAAGCACTTAACTCCCACACAGAGCCAGTAAATAGAGCAGCGACTTTGACATCTGTAACACTGGTTTGTTGCATAACACAGAAAACCGTTGAAAGAAGAAAGACAGACGCTCCATATTTATCCGTTATGTAACTTGACACTTATAAAGATCAGGCATTTAATTGATTTTCTTTGTTCCAAGTGTACTTCACCCCAGTCAGGCCACACAGACAGCCTTATGAAACTTGTTCTAAATATAACGGGTCTACAAAGCTAACCTTTCTTTTCTTTTTTTCCCTCCAGGCTCTCTGCGGCTGCACAGTAAACGTCCCAACACTTGACAACCGGATGATGCCTCTACCATGCAGCGATGTTATTAAACCAGGTGCTGTCCGGCGGCTGAGGGGCGAAGGTCTGCCCCTGCCCAAGAGCCCATCCCAGCGAGGCGACTTGGTGGTGGAGTTCCAGGTGCTCTTCCCCGACAGGATCCCACCGCAGTCCCGCGAGATCATCAAGCACAGCCTGGCCCAGTGCTAGTCTGCTTTATTTAATGACCTTATTGGCACAGCTTCACCATTGTGTGTGTGTGTTGTTATCAATTCACAAAAACACAGCCTTGCCCAAGGTGCTAGTATCACAACCAATCACAACCTCTTATTGTGTTTGGAGATGGCAAGTAGCGCTTAAGTGAGTTGTAGTTCAGTGAGGAGATGACTTTCTGCAGGTGTGAAGCATGATGCACAACAACTATGATGCTACATGGAGCAGTGAGTTCAGAACTGATGAATGGGGTCTTTGGTATCTGAGGGCGTCCATTGACTCAATAGCCTTTCTCTTGAATGAAAAGGTAAACTGTACTGTTATACTTGCAAACCTGTGGCAGGATATCAGTGTGCTATTCAAGTCTGTATAGACTTCCTTAAACCTGAATGGTGGAAACGTGTGAAGAAAAAAAAACAACTTTATTATAGTTATATGGTGTTCATATGACTGATCTTTTGCATTGATTTATTACAATAGCAAAATGTACTTGTGTACAAAGATCTACTTTGTGTACAAAATGCAAAAACATTGTCTCTAAGAGAGATTCATCTGTCAAATGTTCTATTGAATTATTTGAAATGTTTATATACATATATATATTCTGCAATGTTGAAGTATTATTACCTGATAGAGACATGTTTGAAAGCATGAAAAATAAAGAAAAACACAGAAATTAACTTCTGTTCTTCACTGTTCTTTGTGATAAACATGTATTTTGCAAGACGGCGTACTTGTATACATGGACTACAAAAGTCCTCATCAAACTATCAGACCAGCGGTGGAATGTATAAGCACATTTACTCAAGTACTGTACTTAAGTACAAATTCAAGGTACTTGTACTTTACTTGAGTATTTCCATTTTATGCAACTTTGTACTTCTGCTCCACTACAATTCAGAGGCAAATATTGTACTTTTTACTACATAACAGCTTTAGTTACTAGTTACAGTGAAAACCACATATCTCCAAAAGTGGTGATTTTGAATGTGAATATTTCTGATAAACTGAAGGATTAAGTGGTCCCTTATGGGTTGAGAAAATTCTCCTACTTCTTAAGATAAATAAACTATATAAAAAAAAACATGGATTTTCTGGAAAATGCAGAGAATATGATGCATTGCTGTAGATTAAACTCCCCAACAGTATATAAAGCAGTTAAAATTAGCACAACCTTAAACATCTGCATCAGTAAAATGCAACATACACATTAATGCAGTTATATTAATGCAAAAACATCGTATATAATAGTAAAACACTGAAAAGCAGCATTTGCAGAATGAGTACTGTCACTTTTGATACTTTAAGTACATTTTGCTGATAGTACTTACATGCTTTTACTGAAATATCTGAATACTTCTTCCGCCACTGTATCAGGCACTGCATCCATAAAATGACAATTCAGAGGAAGCATGAAGATCATCACTGCAGAACTTCAGATGCAGTGATGAAGGAGTCTGGCCAATTGCTGCCACCTAGCGGTGATTGGTTGCTACGACAGCGCGAAACATCCTGCACATAATAGGACACACCTGTTGATCTGTAATCTGTGTGGCTGCCAACTGAGTGCGCGTTGCATAGTCGTCTCAGATCAAGCCTTTGCTTTGTTAACACTGACAGTATTAGTCTGCAATGATGAAGACGAGGGTGATAAAAGACACCGCTCACATTTGGAGACTGTTTACATTTGAGAAGCAGGCTGGCATGTTGCTGTTGGATCAAAAATGCTTTCAAACATAAAGTAGTCCACATTGATTGACACACCAAACCACCTGCGCATTCAGAGACAACGTGAAATCTAAAGTGAGATCAGCAATTCTCTAAAATTCACCCTTTATGTCCTCTAGAATGAAATGTCTCAAATAAGTCAGACCACACCACCAGATCTGACTGAAGGTCACCCTGTGACAAATTTGACTTTAGTCGTCCTTTTGCTCATACCCTGTGTGGTGATTCTGCTTCTGCTGAACTGCCTGTTTCTGGGTTACAAGTTATTGATCCTGTCAAAGAAGAACAACAGACAGACTCGAGAGGACACAGAGGAGATGCTTTTGCAGTCCACCCTGCAAAGAGTCAGGCGAGTATCCGACGTGACCTTTCCCCCGCTGCAGGACGGGAGGAGAGCTTATATGTCTCTGTCGGAGCCTGTCCTGCCCCATCCTGTCACCTCTTCCAGGGCTTCATCCAGGGAGAGGGCCGCGGTGGATCACAGGCTCAGGCTCCTGAGGCCAGATGGTGGCACCGGCTCAGGGTCCCTGAGGGCGCCGAGCACCATCTGGGCCGTTTCCTCTGCGACTGGTTCCCCCTTAAGACTCGACCTGCCCTCCGGATCACGGACGTACGGCATGAGCAAAGCGGGCTGGTGTAAAAGCGCACCAGTTCTGTCGCAGTCCAGTGATTCAGAGGCTGAAACCAGAGTGAACCTTGTTCCGCCAAACTCTCCAACGGTGAGTGGTCCATTGTGGGAGTAAATAACTCAAGTCAAGGGCCATTGTGGAGTTATTTTAGTTGTGGAGATTAACTGACTAATTACTAAAATAGCAAATGTTGACAGTGCTTTAGGCCAGTCATGCCAATACACGCAGGTTCAAATTATAGTAATTGTACTCAACAGCATGGTCTGATTAACCTACTTGGAGGCCAGGGGCAAAAATTAGCTGCTGGGCCCCTATTAACTCCCTGTTACTCTTGTTTCTCCTCTCTGTTCATTGGGTACATCATTCCTGGAATAATTCCTGGCCCCCAAATTCAAAAATATACACCCTGTAAGCACAATATGAGGTAAAATAGTGGAGGTCTTTTAACTAGATCAGCTGAGAAAGCAGGACCTGCCTTTAGGCCCTTATTATGTAGCCTGATATTTGCTTTAGTGTATATTCCTATATTACCAAACAAAGTTACAGTTAATAAAAATGACCACAAACCCATTGCCACACAGTGAAGTTGGGATTTTTGAGGGCCCCAGGGCACATCTTGCCCACTTTGCCCGGTTGGTAATCCAGTCATGCTATACAGTGAACTACTGTGGTATTTTTAAATATTGAAGCAAGAATTCGCTCATTGCTTGACCTGCATAAATACAAATTTGGTTGTCCACACATATATAAATATTTCAGCTTATTGATGTAAAATATAAAAATGTGTTTAAATCTTAATGTCTACTTTCTCTTTCCACTCATTGAGGATTTTATTTTTGTTCTTGTTGCCGTTGGTTTTGATTTTAAATCAGTTACATCTTGCTTTGTGTACAGTTTCCAAGCATCGATGTCATATTTTTAACACCCTCACATTTCTATTAATTACTTTCAGATATACTAGTGTATCTCAGATATCACTATAGCTCTCTGTCTCTCTTATCTTTGGTACAAAAGCTCTCCTTACTGTTTAGGTACTGCAGTCTTCAGAGATCACATGTCCGTCAGTGTGTTCAATATGCCTTTTTGAAGTTTGTGTTTGTGTAGGTGAAGCTCTCTTCTGTGTCTGTTCCCCTGTGTTGGCTGTCACTGCTTATATTAACTACCCCACCCTGCTTACTTGGCTTATTCCAAACAAATAGGAAAAGTAAAACCCACATTCTATACTCAGATTCTTACTTTAAAAATAACAAAAATGAATGTCCACCCATGATCCAGCCTCCAGTATAAAGTAATAAAGTATTCCTAATTCAAAGTGTGAGGTCTGTATGTTTTCCTTTGTTCACAGCAGGAGACAGAACATGTGGGTCACATTTGTCGGAGCAGTACTTACGAGATGCTGACAGACGTGAACCCAGGTGTTGCAGTGCTCGTGTTTGACAAAGTAGACATGGAGTGCGAGTACACCAACCCGCCTTCAGAGATGTCCTGCCTGAACACATCTGCAGTGGGTCCTGGACTGGACAGCGACTTTGGTGCAAGTGCAGGTACGCTTCAGTCTCCTTCAGCTGCACTGGAGTCAATATGGCTGTCATTAATAACTAATGTTACTGCTGCATCAAATGGCAAAAACAAGTCTCACCAGCGAGGAACATAAATTATTTTTCTTTCTGAATAGGATCTTCTAGGGAGCTGGTTTAATGGAAAAGTCACAAAGAGTTGTCAAAAGAAATGACTGCTTCAAAGGAGTAAAGTTATAACATTTCTTTTAAAATAAAATACAAGTTATGATGAAGTATTAGTTTGTGGATAACAAGGGGAGCACTGGTTGCAAGTTATGTATGCAATAAATATCTAAATAATTTGAATAGTATATTTTAATGTTAAATGAGGCCACTGCTATTACTTCCAATCTGCTTTCTTGTAGGGAAGTAAATATGGAAATGTCCACATACTAGACAATCATTTGTTGTTATAGCACTGGATCTTTTGAATGAAAGTTCTGAAATATGCACATGATTTCTTTTCAGGTGTCTCCCTGCGGATTCTGTCAGCAGACAGTGACAGTCTGTCCAACGGGGTTCTGGCTTCGGCCTTGGAGTGGGATTATTATGACCCCTGCTATGTCAAACAGAATAATGTCCCCAAACATAAACACCACAGACCTGCAATGCACACTAAACAGTACTGGGTATAATACGTCCCAGCTGTCAGTGGGATTAGTAGTTTTAATGTTTATTTATTTTTTATTACTTATTTAATTTAAATAACTTATGCATGTTTTATTTTTTGGAAAGATGAGTCAGTAGTTAATTTATTTAGTTTGTCACTAATAATCACTATGACTTTACACTAGTTTAAAATGACATCATTTTGATAATGAAGAATGCACTCTGCCACTGGATTTGTTCACATTGTGAAATATTTACTATGCACTTCTTCACTTATATTGTTAATAATAGTCACTATTTCAAATTAACAGGGCTGTTCAGCCAGTTCTGGATTTCATAAACATTCACATTAAGATTTATATTCATTATTGTTTGAACTGTTTTGATTCACTCTGACCAATAAAGACTAATTAAACATTTTGTCAACTGCTTCTTGATTACTTTTTTATCTTTCTAATGAAATCAATTAAATTGTCACACAAGGAGAATGAAATTTGCTGACAGAATTTATATTATAAACGAGGATTCAGTATAAGTACAGAACTTTTCTGATTTTGACATCTGCCATGTGCAACTCCTCACCAGCAGAAGGCACTGTAGTGTCGTTGGTGTTTGGTGGGTTTTGCACTTTGCATTACAGTTTTACCCTGTTTAAATAGACAAATGCACGTACATAATTGATGATACTAAGCATTCACTGTAGGCTTATACTACATTATGAGATATTAGGAAAGATAACATGGTTTAATGCTTGATGGAAGCTTGTCATAAATACAATACAGAGAAACTGTGGAAGAGTGGAACTTAAGGGTCTTGACAGGCAACTTCAACTACAGCAGCCTCCAAGAGAATGGAATATTTAGAACAGTCAGTTTCTTTCTTTCAGTTGAATTGCTGGTTGTAAGATTGCCACCATCACATTGTTCCTGTTAATTCACAAGTGGCAGCCTGCCTGCTCTTCCTTTCTCACAATTTTACATGCTTTTCCGCAATGTGATTGATCTGTGTGAGCCAAGCATTATGACATAAGTTTATC